>CM026404.1:85467444-85501723 GCA_014843695.1 Archivesica marissinica
TGTTTCATGAATAAACCATATTGTTTGCCCATAGTGGACATTGTTTCATGAATAAACCATATTGTTTGCCATAGTGGACATTGTTTCATGAATAAACCATATTGTTTGCCCATAGTGGACATTGTTTCATGAATAAACCATATTGTTTGCCCATAGTGGACATTGTTTCATGAATAAACCATATTGTTTGCCATAGTGGACATTGTTTCATGAATAAACCATATTGTTTGCCCATAGTGGACATTGTTTCATGAATAAACCATATTGTTTGCCATAGTGGACATTGTTTCATGAATAAACCATATTGTTTGCCCATAGTGGACATTGTTTCATGAATAAACCATATTGTTTGCCATAGTGGACATTGTTTCATGAATAAACCATATTGTTTGCCATAGTGGACATTGTTTCATGAATAAACCATATTGTTTGCCATAGTGGACATTGTTTCATGAATAAACCATATTGTTTGCCATAGTGGACATTGTTTCATGAATAAACCATATTGTTTGCCATAGTGGACATTGTTTCATGAATAAACCATATTGTTTGCCCATAGTGGACATTGTTTCATGAATAAACCATATTGTTTGCCCATAGTGGACATTGTTTCATGAATAAACCATATTGTTTGCCCATAGTGGACATTGTTTCATGAATAAACCATATTGTTTGCCCATAGTGGACATTGTTTCATGAATAAACCATATTGTTTGCCCATAGTGGACATTGTTTCATGAATAAACCATATTGTTTGCCCATAGTGGACATTGTTTCATGAATAAACCATATTGTTTGCCATAGTGGACATTGTTTCATGAATAAACCATATTGTTTGCCCATAGTGGACATTGTTTCATGAATAAACCATATTGTTTGCCCATAGTGGACATTGTTTCATGAATAAACCATATTGTTTGCCATAGTGGACATTGTTTCATGAATAAACCATATTGTTTGCCATAGTGGACATTGTTTCATGAATAAACCATATTGTTTGCCCATAGTGGACATTGTTTCATGAATAAACCATATTGTTTGCCATAGTGGACATTGTTTCATGAATAAACCATATTGTTTGCCCATAGTGGACATTGTTTCATGAATAAACCATATTGTTTGCCCATAGTGGACATTGTTTCATGAATAAACCATATTGTTTGCCCATAGTGGACATTGTTTCATGAATAAACCATATTGTTTGCCCATAGTGGACATTGTTTCATGAATAAACCATATTGTTTGCCATAGTGGACATTGTTTCATGAATAAACCATATTGTTTGCCCATAGTGGACATTGTTTCATGAATAAACCATATTGTTTGCCATAGTGGACATTGTTTCATGAATAAACCATATTGTTTGCCCATAGTGGACATTGTTTCATGAATAAACCATATTGTTTGCCCATAGTGGACATTGTTTCATGAATAAACCATATTGTTTGCCCATAGTGGACATTGTTTCATGAATAAACCATATTGTTTGCCCATAGTGGACATTGTTTCATGAATAAACCATATTGTTTGCCATAGTGGACATTGTTTCATGAATAAACCATATTGTTTGCCCATAGTGGACATTGTTTCATGAATAAACCATATTGTTTGCCCATAGTGGACATTGTTTCATGAATAAACCATATTGTTTGCCCATAGTGGACATTGTTTCATGAATAAACCATATTGTTTGCCATAGTGGACATTGTTTCATGAATAAACCACCAAACATTCATGAATAAACCATATTGTTTGCCCATAGTGGACATTGTTTCATGAATAAACATATTGTTTGCCCATAGTGGACATTGTTTCATGAATAAACCATATTGTTTGCCATAGTGGACATTGTTTCATGAATAAACCATATTGTTTGCCCATAGTGGACATTGTTCATGAATGAACCATATTGTTTGCCATAGTGGACATTGTTTCATGTATAAACCATATTGTTTGCCCATATTGGACATTGTTTCATGTATAAACATATTGGACATTGTTTCATGAATAAACCATATTGTTTGCCCATAGTGGACATTGTTTCATGAATAAACCATATTGTGTGCCCATAGTGGACATTGTTTCATGAATAAACCATATTGTTTGCCCATAGTGGACATTGTTTCATGAATAAACCATATTGTTTGCCCATAGCGGACATTGTTTCATGAATAAACCATATTGTGTTTTAAAATTGAATACCTCCCCATAGTTCATAATCTCCCCTCATCTCCCTGTAACAAATTACTACATTCTCTCCCTGACTTACCGCCTGATCTGATCCAACAAACGATATTGCCTTGATTGCAGGATTATCACAGATAAAGTTTACAGCTGAAAATACACACACAATGCGAGCAAGATAAAGTCAATTATCATAGGACAAACTGGTGAATCCTTACTGAAATCATTATCTAAACCATCTTACAGAATTAAACTACAAACTAATGAATTTTGAAATAAATACAAGCCTGTTAATATATATATACAGTCAAACCTGTGTTAGTGGTCACCTCCATTAAGCAGCCAACCTGTATTAAGCAGCCAGTTTCCAGATTCCAAATTGGTTGTTTTATTATATATTTGACCTCTATTAAGCAGCCGCCTGTGCTAAGCAGCCACTTTCTCTGACTCCCTTGGCTGGCTGCTTAAGACAGGTTGGCTGCTTAATGGAGGTGACCACTAACACAGGTTTGACTGTATATATATATTAACAGGCTTATATTTATTTCAAAATTCATGTACTACACATTCATTTAATGCTATGTATATTGTTAACATTTGAAAATTAGGAATGGGCAAAATATGCAGTGTTACACCGTGGCTGATCTGAATCTATGTTGTATGCAAATGTGATTTATTTACTCAGCAGGCAATGGGGTTAATAACACTTCAGCACACGAGCATTACAATGTGTTTCGATGATAACTTTTGTTTTGAACCTTATAATATATTGTATTCTGTTTCGGAAGAATTTATTCCAGCAGTTACCTTACAATTAATCGGTTTTCAAAGTTTAGTTTATACAAAACAAATTCAGCTCAATGGCAAAACATGTTCTTACACCTTGGTTTTAATTATTCTCGAGACCTCATTCCTGATGGAATCCATCGAAATGAGGGAAAGAGAGGAGGCAACGTGGAATTTAAGTGCCTTGCCTAAGGACATAATTATAATGGCTACAGCTGGGAGCAAACTCTGAATCTTTCACACCTGAAATGAAAGCGCTACTGCTGGGCTATCACAATTTCTGTTTCAAACTGGATCAATTTAGTTATGTTATATTTATATATTTCGGGTTTTACGCCTGCATCAGCACCATTTTGGGCTAAATCGCCGGCGGACAATTTACCTAACAACACCTTTCCTGGGCAGGCTCCAGCGGTTAACCAGTACTTGGGTGCACCAACCTCCGTGAGAAACTGCCAACTTTTTCATATAAATGAGACACGGCCTGAGCGGGGCTCGAACCAGTGACCATCAGTGATGATAGGTTACAGTGGTATATAAGTCAGCGACCTTAACCACTCGACCACGGAGGCGGACTAGGATCAATTTAGTAGAATTAATTGAATTCTCGTTCATTTTGCTTCCTGCATTTCCTATATAATTATCAGCTTCAAACTGGATCAATTTAGAACAATTTATGACCTCTTGTTCACTTTACTACTTGGCTTCGAGATCCCTTAGGTAGAGAGTAATACGAGACTATACCAGGGGTTCATTCTAGGTCAGAATTATTGGGAGAAGTGAGAAAGCCGGCGATCGTGTCCGTAAATGGTGTTATTTAATAAATGTCAACAAAATATGGTTAAAATACACAGTATGACCATTAAATACAACATTTTAATACGAGTGCTTTATAATCGACCAGTGTATTTTACCTAGGTAGGACAAAATTTTGTATGAAAATTGTAAAAAAAAAAAAAAATTATTTGTGGGCCCCCAGAGGGCGAAGTCAGGGTCCCTAGGGAGACTATTTCGCCCACATCGCCCTCTAAAATGATTCCTGCTATACGAACCTGAATGAGCCCCATGTATGACATTCAATGTGCCATCAGGGAATCCAGCGTCTTGTGCCAGCTGCACCATAAACATGGAGGCTCCAGGATCACGCTCGGATGGTTTCAGAATATGTGTGTTCCCTGTGATCAATGCAACTGGAAACATCTGAAAGATAAATATTTACAGCTAACAAGCAAATTCGTCAAATTGGTATCCCCACCCAAATATGATCCGTTATTAATTTATGTTAACAATCTTAAAGACAATACATTAGCCGGATGATTTGAAAAAGGCTTTTAAGCCGAAAATTCGGATGTAGAGAGGACCATATATATAAATCTCTACATCCGAATTTTATGCTTACAAGCCTTTTTCAAATCATCCGGCTAATGCATTATTGTCTTTAAGATTGTTTTTTCTTGTTAATAATATTTTATTGCATTTTTTTTCATACAATACATTACATATATACATACAATACTAAGAACAAATCGGAGATTAATATGTAATTATATGATTGCAGTATACGATACATTTGTTTTGTCAAGGGGAAAAAAGCAAATGAGTTGGGCTACAAGTTATAACAACATTATTTACAGCCCTCCCCGTCACTTCGAACTAAATAAACAATGTTGGATGAACAATTTCTGTAATGTATGATCTGATGTAGAAAAAGAACACATAAAATTTAGTTTCGTGGTTAATATTTGTTAATTATTATATCATATGCGACAGGAAAAAAAAATGACTCAAAGAAATGGAAAAACGTACAGTTAGTTTGTGACTTGAATATGAGCTTAAGAATTAAAACTAAGAGATAGTGCATGCACCCCAACCCCAAAGATTAGCTCTCCCCACTCCATGCTTAGAGCTAATCTTTAAGATTGTTAACATAAATATATATATATTAATTTATGAACAAGATTAATCAATTGGCTCCAGATTGGGATGAATAGTTCATACCCCAAAACAACATCTCCTTTGCTAATTAGGTACAACAGGTCTCCTTTGCTAATTAGGTACAACAGGTCTCCTTTGCTAATTAGGTACAAAAAAGCAGAATTATTTTTTAAATTTGATGACATTCCGTACAAAGGATACTTATGAATTATATTTCGGGTTTTACGCCTGCATCAGCACCATTTTGGGCTATATCTCCAGCAGTAGCTTACCTAACAACACCTTTCCTGGGCAAGCTCCAGCGGTTAACCAGTACTTGGGTGCACCAATCTCCGTAGGAAACTGCCAACTTTTTCATATAAATGAGACACGGCCTGAGCGGGGCTCGAACCAGTCACCATCAGTAACGATAGGTTACAGTGGTATACAAGTCAGCGACCGTAACCACTCGACCACGGAGGCGGACCCAAACAAAGGATACTTAGTTATGGCAAATATATTGATTTTTAAATCAATTAAAGGGCCATCCATAACTCTGCTGTTATTGACAGAATCTGGACGAAAATTATGAGTACATCTGCATACTAATGGCGATACAAATCTATTTTCAGTTACATGAAATTCCATAAAGTGGTTACTTAGTTTAGGCCAAATTATTGAATTTTTAAATCAATTTAAGGGCAATAACTCTAGTTTCATTATTGCAAATGTTAATGTAGGTCAGACTTGCAGGACAACTCAGCACAATGGAGATCAGACTTGCAGGACAACTCAGCACAATGGAGATCAGACTTGCAGGACAACTCAGCACAATGGAGATCAAACTTGCAGGACAACTCAGCACAATGGAGGTGAGACTTGCAGGACAACTCAGCACAATGGAGGTGAGACTTGCAGGACAACTCAGCACAATGGAGATCAGACTTGCAGGACAACTCCGCACAATGGAGTTCAGACTTGCAGGACAACTCCGCACAATGGAGTTCAGACTTGCAGGACAACTCCGCACAATGGAGATCAGACTTGCATGACAACTCAGCACAATGGAGATCAGACTTGCAGGACAACTCAGCACAACGGAGATCAGACTTGCAGCACAACTCAGCACAATGTAGGTCAGACTTGCAGGAAAACTCAGCACAATGGAGATCAGACTTGCAGGACAACTCAGCACAACGGAGATCAGACTTGCAGCACAACTCAGCACAATGTAGGTCAGACTTGCAGGCAACTCAGCACAATGGAGATCATACTTGCAGGACAACTCAGCACAATGTAGGTCAGACTTGCAGGACAACTCAGCACAATGGAGGTGAGACTTGCAGGACAACTCAGCACAATGGAGATCAGACTTGCAGGACAACTCAGCACAATGGAGATCAGACTTGCAGGACAACTCAGCACAATGGGGATCAGACTTGCAGGACAACTCAGCACAATGGAGTTCAGACTTGCAGGACAACTCAGCACAATGGAGTTCAGACTTGCAGGACAACTCAGCACAATGGAGTTCAGACTTGCAGGACAACTCAGCACAATGGAGTTCAGACTTGCAGGACAACTCAGCACAATGGAGATCAGACTTGCAGGACAACTCAGCACAATGGAGATCAGACTTGCAGCACAATTCAGCACAATGTAGGTCAGACTTGCAGGACAACTCAGCACAACGGAGATCAGACTTGCAGCACAACTCAGCACAATGTAGGTCAGACTTGCAGGACAACTCAGCACAATGGAGATCATACTTGCAGGACCACACAACAACAACTTGCAGACAACTCAGCACAATGTAGGTCAGACTTGCAGGACAACTCAGCACAATGGAGGTGAGACTTGCAGGACAACTCAGCACAATGGAGATCAGACTTGCAGGACAACTCAGCACAATGGGGATCAGACTGCAGACAACTCAGACAAGGAGTTCAGACTTGCAGGACAACTCAGCACAATGGAGTTCAGACTTGCAGGACAACTCAGCACAATGGAGTTCAGACTTGCAGGACAACTCAGCACAATGGAGTTCAGACTTGCAGGACAACTCAGCACAATGGAGTTCAGACTTGCAGGACAACTCAGCACAATGGAGATCAGACTTGCATCACAATGGAGTTCAGACTTGCAGCACAATGGAGATCAGACTTGCAGCACAATGGAGATCTAATTTTATTTTAAGTTTGATGACATTCCATACATCGATTATTTAGTTATGGCCAAATGTTGAATTTGTATTCAATTAAAGGGCCACTCATTAACTCTGGTCTTACTGACCCGATGCAGACAAAAGATTTACGTGCACCTGCCCACTATGAGAATACATATTTACTTAAAGAGTTTCATGAAATTTCACCCATTGGTTACAAAGTTCCAACTCTGTGGACATAAAGACAGATTGGAAGTCGGATGGAAGGACACGCGGATGGACAACGCCAAACCAATATCCCCCTCCGAGATAATTCGGATTGGTGGGGCATAACAAAAATGCATACACAATAAGCATCCGTTTCAGGGAAAATATCTCCCTTCAGAGCCTCAAAATGTCCAGACAATATGCACAGCCATCCAATATGTCTGAAAAACCTGCAAATGTTCACTTTATGTTGGTGATGTACATTATGGCTTCAGTTTAATTTCGGATTGCACATGCAGGAGTGGAGTTGATGCTTCTATGTGGCAAGGTCCAAAAAGGGTATACGATAATGATGTTAAAGCAGCATTACATCGTATGAAATAAAAGATATTTGAAAAATTCAATTTTTACGTATGGGTAGCAATGCTGCTACACATTCTAACATTATATGTTGTATGCGTATGTTCATTTGGTAAACAGTGTTTTTTTGCAATAAAACAAACTCGAAACTGAAAGTAGGACTTTCCGAGTCGATCGGTCACGCACTTGTTACTTGATATGTTGATTCATACCTCTGTTAGCTAAGTCTTTTAGGGACATTTCTACATCCCCGCGAGGGGTTCGACATTAGAGGAAGATAGATAGTATTTCATGTTCAAAATATACACGTTGTTTTCTACATACTCTGTTGTTTCATGCATGCGCGCTGTGCGTGTTTACATTTCGTGTGTTGATAAACAAATTCGCGTATACGACGGTTTAAATTTATTGGAATTTTATCGTTTCTGAGCGACTATTTCGATTTTTGTAAACACACACACATTAGTATTTATATTTTACCCAAAACATCCTTTATTACGATGTAATGCTGCTTTAAGGTATACAGAATGCAATAGAACAGTTAAAACAATATTCTGTGATGCTCAACAAATCAACCACGACATTTATTGACTTACCCACAAAGGAATCATGGCGGGAAAGTTGAAGGGAGTGATCCCGGCTGTGACCCCGAGTGGGTTTCGGATTGTGTACGTATCCATGTCCTTGGCAATACCGCACATGTTCTCCCCTAGCTGCAGACTCGTGATGCTACAGCAGTGCCCCACAATCTCTGTGCAATACACACACCAATAAATACCGGTACAATGAACGTGTCTAGCAATGTCAGCAATAAATGAATGTGTTCCAAGCAAACAAGGTATTCCTGGGGGGCGGATTATGATTGAGCTTATTTACCCTCGCCGCTGGCGAACCATGTGGGCACACGGATTATGATCGAGCTTATTTACCCTCGCCGCTGGCGAACCATGTGGGCACACAGATTATGATCGAGCTTATTTACCCTCGCCGCTGGCGAACCATGTGGGCACACGGATTATGATCGAGCTTATTTACCCTCGCCGCTGGCGAACCATGTGGGCACACGGATTATTTGATTCATTTATTTATTGGATTTTGGGGCTTAGTCGCATAGACAACTTGGGTCAAACGGCGACCCTCCAGCCATTATTGGTTGTGTAAGACCGCTGATGCCCCATCGAGATGTATTTCTGGCATTGATGTGCACCCGGGCAGAACCACCAACCATCCGCAAGCCAGCTGCACAGCTTACTCACATGAAAGAATTGACACCCCCAGTGGGATTCGAACCAACAGTAGTGAGGGGTAAGTGATTTGAAGTAAATGACTGTAACGACCCGACCACAGTGACCCATTCGGAATATTTGTAATTGCAATTATTGTCTAATTGTCATTTTTTTCAAACATAAAGTAATAACTTGCAGTGGATTGCTAGACACAAGGACTGCAAATGTAGTACGTTTTATTTTCCCACCTCGAGAAGAAAAAAATCTGTCTTCTGTTTTTTATTCAACTGAAGACCTAGGTTTGTTTTGTTACATCAAAGACAATGAGCCGAATCAATCCTAAGAGATAGATAAATGATTACAAAAATAAACTGCCTAACGTGATAAGATACACAATAACAACTTCTTCAGACATGTAGAGTGATAGGTAAGCTTCACACAACTACGAGCAAACTCAATGATAGTATGTACATTATACCTCGATCTCGCATGACGTGTGAAAACACATCACATCATATCGGTAGTCACAAATTAATTGACAAAAGTGCATATACAATACATGAAATCGAGATCAAAATGAATTCATTCAACGAATAGTTTGCAACAATGACAGATTTCACAAATGTTCTTTTCGTATGTACAAAGTTACAAAAGTATCGCTTAGTTTACACAAATTTATTTTAGCTCGATTGCGAAGAAAGTTCTTACATCTTGTATTAATCACTCCATTCCATCAAGAATGAGGTCTCGAGAGCGATTAATATAAGTTGTAAGAACTTTGTTTCGCAATCGAGCTAAAATAATATTTGTATAAGCTAATTAACCGTTGATTATTGATTTGAAAAATAAAAATAAATTGAATTTGCAGTCCGTCAAAAAGCTTATGTTATAGCTAGTATTCACAGTTCCGGCTTCGTGATAATGGACAATTATAAAGCCTGGCCTTGTAACTTACACCTGGTCTTGTGATTATTGTTCTAAGATTGTACTTCAAGCCACTAATATTAAATGTTACCATGACAACCATAATTATTTTTGAAGATGCAACTTATGTCACATGTTCTATTAGAAATGTACGATTTTCTTGGAAACAAAAATACATACGTAATCCCCTCATTACATCACCCTCGGCATCCCCCAATGTCTTCCCCTGCTCCAGTGTGATCAATTTGGCTATCTCTGGCTGTAAAAATATGTAATACACATATAGTTTATAATACAGCATGGATATGAAAAGTATACAGGATTTCTGCAGAAACTCCCTGCCTGACAGGTCAGTGTTGTTGATATCCTACAGATCTAGAGAGGCAGCCCAAAACCGATAAACGTCATTTCATGTCGTGTAAATCGACAATTGACCACCAGTTGTTTGTTTTTACCTAGGGACTGCTAGTCACTAGGGCCCCGACTTCGCCCTCTGGAGGCCCCATTTCTCCATAATGTTTTTTTTTACAATTTTCATACCGAATTTTGTCCAGTAAGATACATTGGCGAAAGCACTCATTCTATTCAAATGTATTTAACGGTCTTACTGTGCATTTTAACGATATTTTGTTGAAATTGATTAAATACTGCCATTTATGGACGCAATCACGCGCTTCTTCACTTCTCCCAAAAATGATGACCTAGAATGAACCCCGACAGATGTAGAAAATACTTTGCCTTTCATGGCGAGTACTATGAGAAAAACGTAACATATCGGTAACAATAAATTGCGTCGATAATAATGATCAAATGTGCCTGCCTGGCCGATCTAATAACGATGTTGGGCAGGTTCAAAGACAGTGACATTGTCATGGTGATGCGTGGCGTGCTCCACAACTTATTTTTATGCTCAGATATATCTTATTTCATCATTCATGTCTAGAATAGACTATTATATTACACATAATCAAAACTTCTAAGATTATCATTGGTCAATTTTCGCCTCAGGGAGATAATCCACAATATACCTATCAACCAAGGGCAATATAAGGAAGTCGTGACAGCGCATTCGCTTCAGGTGCAAAAGATCCGTTGTTTGAGCCCCGCTGGAGCTATTATGATTGTGCCCTTAGGCAAGGCATTTAAATTCCACGTTGGCTCATTGTGGGGTTAGTCGGTATATATATATATCCACATATCAACTATTTACCAACTGATCCCTAATTAACTACGACATGGGCGAGTAGATCCAGGTTCAAAGATTAGCTCCACAATGTTGGGAGATATTTACCAGCTGGCATTTAAAGAATGAAACTTGGAACATGTAGCCTACTGTTGTATAACATGGACATGTAGATATATTGGGATCCAGAGCAATGACCTCCAAGATTGACATTAATATTCTAATGAGGACATAGACATATTGGGATCCAGAGCAATGACCTCCAAGATTGACAGTAATATTCTAATGAGGACATCGACATCCAGGGATCCAGAGCAAATTTGACCTCCAAGATTGACATTGACCTTCTAATGAGGACAGATATATACAGATATGTAGATATTCATTGCTACATTTGACACCTAAGATTTGGCATTGACCTAATGAGGACAGATATATACAGATATGTAGGTATTCATTGCTACATTTGACATCTAAGATTTGGCATTGACCTTCTAATGAGGACAGATATATACAGATATGTAGATATTCATTGCTACATTTGACACCTAAGATTTGGCATTGACCTTCTAATGAGGACAGATATATACAGATATGTAGGTATTCATTGCTACATTTGACACCTAAGATTTGGCATTGACCTAATGAGGACACATATACAGATATGTAGGTATTCATTGCTACATTTGACATCTAAGATTTGGCATTGACCTAATGAAGATTTAGATGCATATTGGGATCCAGAGCAACTTTGACCTTGACCTTCAAGTTATGGTGGCACACGATAATGTCCTTCTTACGGGAGATCATTCATGCAGTTAGTTACCAGATTTTCCTTAATCAGCTGTTGAAACTTGAACATGCACTGTTGCCTCGTGAGGACCGTAGCTTGCGACCAGGTTTTAAATGCCTTGGAGCACGAGTCGACGGCTGCCTGCATCTCTGCTTGTGTGGCTTCAGGTACACGCGTGATAACTTCATTTGTAGCCTGCATAGAAAAATAATTGCATATTATAGAAATACTCGCCAAAATATCCATCTTCCAATATACCTGTTTTCAACAATAGACGATTATGAATATTCCTAGGCTATGACCCCTAAATAACAATAGACGATATGAATATGCCTAGGCTATGACACCTAAACAACAATAGATTATGAATATTCCTAGGCTATGACCCCTAAACAACAATAGACAATATGAATATTCCTAGGCTATGACCCCTAAACAACAATAGACGATTATGAATATTCCTAGGCTATGACCCCTAAACAACAATAGACGATTGTGAATATTCCTAGGCTATGACCCCTAAACAACAATAGACGATTGTGAATATTCCTAGGCTATGACCCCTAAACAACAATAGACGATTGTGAATATTCCTAGGCTATGACCCCTAAACAACAATAGACGATTGTGAATATTCCTAGGCTATGACCCCTAAACAACAATAGACGATTATGAATATTCCTAGGCTATGACCCCTAAACAACAATAGACGATTGTGAATATTCCTAGGCTATGACCCCTAAACAACAATAGACGATTGTGAATATTCCTAGGCTATGACCCCTAAACAACAATAGACGATTGTGAATATTCCTAGGCTATGACCCCTAAACAACAATAGACGATTGGAATATTCCTAGGTGTGACCCCTAAACAACAATAGACGATTGTGAATATTCCTAGGCTATGACCCCTAAACAACAATAGACGATTGTGAATATTCCTAGGCTATGACCCCTAAACAACAATAGACGATTGTGAATATTCCTAGGCTATGACCCTAAACAACAATAGATTATGAATATTCCTAGGCTATGACCCCTAAACAACAATAGACAATATGATATTCCTAGGCTATGACCCCTAAACAACAATAGACGATTATGAATATTCCTAGGCTATGACCCCTAAACAACAATAGACGATATGAATATCCTAGGCTATGACCCCTAACAACAATAGATTATGAATATTCCTAGGCTATGACCCCTAAACAACAATAGACATTATGAATATTCCTAGGCTATGACCCCTAAACAACAATAGACGATTATGAATATTCCTAGGCTATGACCCCTAAACAACAATAGACGATTATGAATATTCCTAGGCTATGACCCCTAAACAACAATAGACGATTGTGAATATTCCTAGGCTATGACCCCTAAACAACAATAGACAATTGTGAATATTCCTAGGCTATGACCCCTGAACAACAATAGACGATTGTGAATATTCCTAGGCTATGACCCCTAAACAACAATAGACGATTAGGAATATACCTAGGGTGTGACGCCTAAACAACAATAGACGATTATGAATATACCTAGGTTATGACCCCTAAACAACAATAGACGATTATGAATATACCTAGGTTATGATCCCTAAACAACAATAGACGATTATGAATATACCTAGGGTGTGACCCCTAAACAACAATAGACGATTATGAATATACCTAGGGTGTGACCCCTAAACAACAATAGACGATTATGAATATACCTAGGGTGTGACCCCTAAACAACAATAGACGATTATGAATATACCTAGGCCGTGACCCCTAAACAGGTCAATCTACACAATTATAATTCACAAAATGAACATTGAAAAACATTGTTCGATCATTCACTTAACCCTTTCAACACCACAGACCTCTAAATAGGCTTACAAAAAGTGTAGATCCAGATGAGCCGGCTCGTGACGAGCCGTCTCATCAGGATCTGCACTTTTTGCCAGTGATATGACTATTTTTAGACATAATTACCCAGTTTGATAAATGAACTTGTCCAAATGTGATTTTCTGATTCATTTATTGGTTTATGAATATCATGGACCAGTCCATGTGAGTTACTTGGTGTTGAATGGGTTAAGCAAATATTCTTTTTATTTTAGACTGAAGCATTTTTATGATGGAAAACGATGCAACCATGCACTAAATGGAGCTAGAACATTGTGTTTAGACGACAATAAAACCTGTCATACATTACGTCACTGATGGACTGAGTCGGAAAACGATTGAGATGTCAATATTTCAACATACAGTGGCTAGGTACCATACATACAAAGCAGTGAGAAATAAAGTGTGTTATTCCAGTGCTTTAAACCAGTGGAATAACACCATTTATTTCACTGATAAATTTCTATATGTCATTGGAAAGCAAACATATTGACATACATCATAATACAGGCTACAGCAATGTTATCATTGGTTCTTTTAACATTATCACAAAACCCATGTTTAATTGCTTATTGAGGTTAACCTCAATATACAACTACGAGTTACAGGCGGATCTGTAGTCCAGTGGTAACATGCTGGACTAGTAATCCAGGGATCGCAGGTTCGATCCCCCTAATAAAATTAACCGTCTTTCAGATGGGACTTTAAACCGAGGTCTTGTGTCGGTGCTTTACACAGTGCACGTAAACTCTGTTGTCAGAACTGTCCTAAAATGATTACTTGCTTAAAGTTTCGTGAAGTTCGGGGTATCCATTGAAGAGACAATAGCTTTTATAAAGATGACCTTGACATTAACAGAGGTCAAGTCCTCCATCAATGTTACCGAAGAATTTTGCATAATGATTAAAATGAGTCAAGATTCATGAAGATGCATTCTTTACATGTATTTATGTTGATTAAACAGTAATGACCTTGAATATAATAGAGGTCAATGTCAGTAACTACTTGTCTAATACTAGCCAATGACAATAATTGCTTCAAGTTTCATCCATTGAAGAAATGTAACAATCTGACAAACACTTTAATCCACAGACAGACAGACAGACAGACAGACGGAGATGATTATGAATGGAGGGGATTATGAATGGAGTTGATTATGAATGGAGGGGATTATGAATGGAGTGGATTATGAACAGAGTGGATTATGAACAGAGGGTATTATGAACAGAGGGGATTATGAACAGAGGGTAGTATGAACAGAGGGGATTATGAACAGAGGGTATTATGAACAGAGGGGATTATGAACAGATGGGATTATGAACAGAGGGTATTATGAACAGAGGGTATTATGAACAGAGGGTAGTATGAACAGAGGGGATTATGAATGTCTCTCAATTGGATGGACTGTTGCATTTGATAATTTGTAATTTAATATGAACTATTTAGAAAAATGTGTGTCACTAATTGTCCTCAAGCATTCACGAACCGTTAATTATCTATCACAGCAATCTTGCAATACATATCTTGACTGCTAAACAAATATGTTTGCACAACAACCTGACAAAGCTACACAGTTTCAAGACAGGGTCAGGTTCACCTATGTTGACTATAGTACATGTATTGCATGTGGGTGCATTGGTGCAGAAGGATCCTGGGTATCTCTTCGAGCAGTATGGTCGGGCACCCAGGTAAAACCACCGACCATCAACAAGCCAGCTGGATAGCTTCGTCACATGAAATAATTCCGAGACCCCCAGTGGGATTCGAACCAGCAGCGGCGAGGGGCAAGTGATTTGAAGTCAACAACCGTAACCACTCCGCTGTAAGAGGTTTGACTTCATAGGTAGATAGATGAATAGCATCCATCAATTGACAAACACTGGTGTGCCCACAGCATTAGAGGACTGTAAGATAATTACTTCACAAGATATGCATCATAAACGCTTTCTCAATGATGGGTGCATGTGACCTTGACCCTGTCAATCTGTCGTGACAATACACGATCTACTGATCGTGTACAATGTTCCATTAAAGATTGAAATCTGTATACTGCATAGTTTAGTCTCCCATATGCATTTATGTGGTAGCGACTGTAACAAAATGATATAACTGGATAGTTCATATTTGGGGCCCACTTGGGGTCCAAATGAGACATTTGACAAACTGACTCCTAAATCAATAGGGATAATTTATTCATCAAGATAACGGTCACTCCATAATTATGAATATATAATTCATTACGAGCATTCACCCTGAACGTCATAGCAATGCCGATGTCCCAATACAGACATTGTCACTATATCAAAACATTGCAGCTATTCATAAATTACAGGTAGACAGAATTCAGTCTCATGAATTACTTGAATTTATTGTGTCCGAGATCCAGATCAGAAATGCAAGGTCAATATTTATTCTTTAATACAAGACTATCAGATACCCATTCATACACAAAGAATAGTAATGTGTTCAAGGTTAAGGGGCTTATAAAGTCACACACAGTTTATACTATCATACACTGGTGATATGCATAATCACGTTTATTGAGATAACATAAAGATGCAGGTAGTTCATGTTTTACATCAAATAAAAGAAATGAAGTTTATAAGCTCTACGAATAAGGCCATCATTATAATACACAGTGAAACCAACTAACTCGGCACGCCAGCAGTGAATATAACAGACAAATATGTCGGGCATTTCATTATAATTGTGTCATAATGACGTGCTTTCATTATCATAATGACGTGCTTTCATTATAATTGTGTCATAATGACATGCTTTCATTATAATTGTGTCATAATGACGTGCATCTCATTATAATTGTGTCATAATGATGTGCTTTCATTATAATTGTGTCATAATGACGTGCATTTTATTATAATTGTGTCATAATGACGTGCTTTCATTATAATTGTGTCACAATGACGTGCTTTTATTATAATTGTGTCATAATGACATGCTTTCATTATAATTGTGTCATAATGACGTGCTTTCATTATAATTGTGTCATAATGACGTGCTTTCATTATAATTGTGTCATAATGATACAATTCTAATGAAACTCCACAACATATTTCCAGAAAAATTAAAAACTTAAGAAAAAGAACACAATGAATTGTTGTCTGCTACAATTATTAAAATTATTTATAGACTATTTTACACAGAATGCAAAGAGTTAATTTGCATGCAATACTCTTTAACCTGTCATACAAACCTAAATTCACAATACTTTTGCACTACTAGTATAATACCACTAACATTGGTTACTTCCCCCTGAATACTATTTAACCCTTTCAACACCACAGACCTCTAAATAGGCTTACAAAAAGTGTAGATCCAGATGAGCCGGCTCGTGACGAGCCGTCTCATCAGGATCTGCACTTTTTGCCAGTGATATGACTATTTTTAGACATATTTACCCATTTTGATAAATGAACTTGTCCAAATGTGATTTTCCGATTCATTTATTGGTTTATGAATATCATGGACCAGTCCATGTGAGTTACTTGGTGTTGAATGGGTTAAGGAGGATAGGCCTTTTTAATTTGTTTTCTCCGTTTTCATCATGGTTTCATTTGCACAATGACAAATCTAAGACATATATCCTACAGTATATATATTGGACACTTACAAATGTTATCAATTAATTAACATGAATTTGAATAATTCACATTAATCATACGGCAACTTGTGTTGTGTTATGTTATTTCGGGTTTTACGCCTGCATCAGCACCATATTGGGCTATATCGCCGGCTGGCAGTTTACCTAACAACACCTTTCCTGGGCAGGCTCCAGAGGTTATCCAGTACTTGGGTGCACCAACCTCCGTAAGAAACTGCCAACTTTTTCATATAAATGATACACGGTCTGAACGGGGCTCGAACCCGTGACCATCAGTGATGATAGGTTACAGTGGTATACAAGTCAGCGACCGTAACCACTAAACCACGGAGACAGACTCGCGGCAACTTCTGTCTATGCAAAACAGTAAAAACAAAGGATTCCAACTGAAAGGACCAATACACATTTCGGATAAAATCGGACTTCATCTGCCAAGGGAGGTAATGGAAATTGGACCAGTGTGACACATTTCCTCAGATCAAAGGGACCTAGGAATCATGTGGTGTGTCCTTGCGCGAGACACTTAATTACGATTGCTTCAGTCTACTCACCTGAAACTTGGCAAGAAGCGGGCATCTACTGAAACAATGTACTTACAGGATTGTGCAAGTCGATCCATTTGTCCGTTTTTGACTCCACAAATTTGCCATCCAAAAATAGTTTAGTTGTTGCAGGCTGAAATGCAGAATATAAACATTACATATATTGGATGTCTGATTAGCGCAGTGGTTAGAGCGCTCGCTTCTAACCAATGCAACCTGGGCTTGATCCTCGGATCGGGAAGTATGTGAGATGGTACGGTGGTCACCAGATCGGACAGGTGGTTTTTCTCCAGATACTCAGGTTTCCTTCCACATGAATGACCACATTTACACCTTCATCTGCGCCAACGAGAACGATTAATATAAGTTGTTAAAACTTGCTTCGCAATCGTTGTAAAATAAATAAAGTTTAAACTTAGTTGGATTCTGGTACATATAAAACTTCTTGAATCAACTGGCATTGCGTGTACTATGTGTGTGTGTTTTCACGTTTATTTATCGTCGCCTCTTGAAAAGATTAGTCGTTTTAGATTTTGGAGGATAGTGCAATGATACAGACAAGAGAACCATTCCAGAATCTCCCTTGGTTGTTTTAATTGCACGATGTAAAGCACCGACATGAGACCTCGGATTAAAGTCTCATCTGAAAGACTTAATATTATTAGGGTGGGGTGCTGGATTCGCAGTAGAATGTGTTAACAACTGGACTACTACTGATCCATCCATATATATATATAAGATAAGTCCAGGGCTGCAGGTTATAAAACTTTTCTCCAATCTCAAACTCAAATTACAGATGGATCTGTAGTCCAGTGGTAACACGCTGGACTGGTAATCCAGGGATCGCAGGTTCGATCCCCCGTCTGACCCTAATAAAATTAACAGTCTTTCAGATGGGACGTTAAACCGAGGTCTCATGTCGGTGCTTTACACTGTGCACGTAAAAGAACCAGAGGAGACTCTGGAATGGGTCTCTGTCTGTCATTGCACTATCCTCCAAAATCTAAAATGACTAATCTCTTCAGGAGGCGTCGCTCATATGGGTAACCGGTAGCGACGATAAATAAACGTAAAACACACTCAAGTTTTGGATTGGATCAGATGAGAGTAAATCTCAGAATGAACCAATGAAGTCACTTGGAACTTCACAACCTTCGACACAGGTAACCTACTGACTGTACAGTAATTCATACAAGTTAAATCTAATTTTGATAGCTTACTGTGCCCTAGGCAACCTTAAAATATAAAAGAATATGGGGAGCAGGGATGGGGGTCCTGTACCACTGCATCATTTCCCCACCCAGCCAACTCTAAAACAATAAATGTTAACAAACCAGTCACACTACATTCACAGGAGCCTACTTGGCAAACACAATATGATGTTAACATTTGAAACTGGCATTTTGTAGGTTTAGCACAAAATGGCTCTAAATGAATATACTTAAACAAGAGAGATAGAAATGTTTTGCAATACGCCTGTACGTAGCACAGCAGCAACGTATTGCACTTGAGTCAGGAACTGCTCATATAAAATCATATACAGGCCTGTTATAGATAAACATAGGTGTATCAGTATAATACAAGTTACATAAACCAAACAGGAATACACTGAATCTACAGACAGACAGACAGACCATCTAAAGACAAACCAAAAATGGTATATTAAGTGTCTATTCCTTTGATCTCTATAGCCACATGAACTGTCAGAATGGAAATGATAGCCACATATAAGTCTTTATAGCCACATAACACTTAAACCTAGATCACTAAACAGTAAATCTATTGTTCACCCAGCCAATTAAGTCCCATTTTATGGTGATGAACAGACATACCCAAATTTCCTTTATTCTCTATCAACAAATAAACAGACATTATAGCCACATACCGTACATCTAACAGACATTATAGCCACATACCGTACATCTAACAGACATTATAGCCACATACCGTACATCTAACAGACATTATAGCCACATACCGTACAGCTAACAGACATTATAGCCACATACCGTACATCTAACAGACATTATAGCCACATACCGTACATCTAACAGACATTATAGCCACATACCGTACAGCTAACAGACATTATACACATACCGTACATCTAACAGACATTATAGCCACATACCGTACAGCTAACAGACATTATACACATACCGTACATCTAACAGACATTATACGCATACCGTATATCTAACAGACATTATATACATACTGTACATCTAACAGACATTATAGCCACATACCGTACATCTAACAGACATTATACACATACCGTACATCTAACAGACATAGCACACATACCGTACAGCTAACAGACATTATTCACATACCGTACATCTAACAGACATAGCACACATACCGTACAGCTAACAGACATTATACACATACCGTACATCTAACAGACATTATAGCCACATACCGTACATCTAACAGACATTATAGCCACATACCGTACATCTAACAGACATTATACACATACCGTACATCTAACAGACATTATAGCCACATAACGTACATCTAACAGACATTATAGCCACATAACGTACATCTAACAGACATTATAGCCACATACCGTACATCTAACAGATATTATAGCCACATACCGTACATCTAACAGACATTATAGCCACATACCGTACATCTAACAGACAGTATAGCCACATACTGTACATCTAACATACATTATAGCCACATACCGTACATCTAACAGACATTATAGCCACATATCGTACATCTAACAGATATTATAGCCACATACCGTACATCAAACAGACATTATAGCCACATACCGTACATCTAACAGACATTATAGCACACTACCGTACATCTAACATACATTATAGCCACATACCGTACAGCTAACAGACATTATAGCCACATACCGTACATCTAACAGACATTATACACATACCGTACATCTAACAAACATAGCACACATACCGTACATCTAACAGACATTATAGCACACATACCGTACATCTAACAGACATTATAGCACACATACCGTACAGCTAACAGACATTATAGCCACATACCGTACATCTAACAGACATTATCACATACCGTACATCTAACAGACATTATAGCCACATACCGTACATCTAACAGACATTATAGCCACATACCGTACAGCTAACAGACATTATAGCCACATACCGTACATCTAACAGACATTATAGCCACATACCGTACAGCTAACAGACATTATAGCCACATACCGTACATCTAACAGACATTATAGCCACATACCGTACAGCTAACAGACATTATAGCCACATACCGTACATCTAACAGACATTATAGCCACATACCGTACAGCTAACAGACATTATAGCCATATACCGTACATCTAACAGACATTATAGCCACATACCGTACATCTAACAGACATTATAGCCACATACCGTACAGCTAACAGACATTATAGCCACATACCGTACATCTAACAGACATTATAGCCACATACCGTACAGCTAACAGACATTATAGCCACATACCGTACAGCTAACAGACATTATAGCCACATACCGTACAGCTAACAGACATTATAGCCACATACCGTACATCTAACAGACATTATAGCCACATACCGTACATCTAACAGACATTATACACATACCGTACATCTAACAGACATTATAGCCACATACCGTACATCTAACAGACATTATAGCCACATACCGTACAGCTAACAGACATTATAGCCACATACCGTACATCTAACAGACATTATAGCCACATACCGTACATCTAACAGACATTATAGCCACATACCGTACATCTAACAGACATTATAGCCACATACCGTACATCTAACAGACATTATAGCCACATACCGTACATCTAACAGACATTATAGCCACATACCATACATCTAACAGACATTATAGCAACATACCGTACAGCTAACAGACATTATAGCCACATACCGTACAGCTAACAGACATTATAGCCACATACCGTACAGCTAACAGACATTATAGCCACATACCGTACATCTAACAGACATTATAGCCACATACCGTACATCTAACAGACATTATAGCCACATACCGTACAGCTAACAGACATTATAGCCACATACCGTACAGGACATTATAGCCACATACCGTACATCTAACAGACATTATAGCCACATACCGTACATCTAACAGACATTATAGCCACATACCGTACAGCTAACAGACATTATAGCCACATACCGTACAGCTAACAGACATTATAGCCACATACCGTACAGCTAACAGACATTATAGCCACATACCGTACATCTAACAGACATTATAGCCACATACCGTACATCTAACAGACATTATAGCCACATACCGTACAGCTAACAGACATTATAGCCACATACCGTACAGGACATTATAGCCACATACCGTACAGCTAACAGACATTATAGCCACATACCGTACATCTAACAGACATTATAGCCACATACCGTACATCTAACAGACATTATAGCCACATACCGTACATCTAACAGACATTATAGCCACATACCGTACATCTAACAGACATTATAGCCACATACCGTACAGCTAACAGACATTATAGCCACATACCGTACAGCTAACAGACATTATAGCCACATACCGTACAGCTAACAGACATTATAGCCACATACCGTACAGCTAACAGACATTATAGCCACATACCGTACAGCTAACAGACATTATAGCCACATACCGTACAGCTAACAGACATTATAGCCACATACCGTACAGCTAACAGACATTATAGCCACATACCGTACAGCTAACAGACATTATAGCCACATACCGTACAGCTAACAGACATTATAGCCACATACCGTACAGCTAACAGACATTATAGCCACATACCGTACATCTAACAGACATTATAGCCACATACCGTACAGCTAACAGACATTATAGCCACATACCGTACAGCTAACAGACATTATAGCCACATACCGTACCTAACATATTTATACACATACCGTACATCTAACAGACATTATAGCCACATACCGTACAGCTAACAGACATTATAGCCACATACCATACATCTAACAGACATTATAGCCACATACCCTACATCTAACAGACATTATAGCCACATACCGTACATCTAACAGACATTATAGCCACATACGATACAGCTAACAGACATTATAGCCACATACCGTACATCTAACAGATATTATAGCCACATACCGTACAGCTAACATACATTATAGCCACATACTGTACAGCTAACAGACATTATAGCCACATACCATACATCTAACAGACATTATAGCCACATACCGTACATCTAACAGACATTATAGCCACATACCGTACATCTAACAGACATTATAGCCACATACCGTACAGCTAACAAGACATTATAGCCACATACCGTACATCTAACAGACATTATAGCCACATACCGTACATCTAACACATTATAACCACATACCATACATTTAACAGACATTTTAAACATACCGTACATCTAACAGACATTATAGCCACATACTATCCATCTAACAAACATTATAGCCACATACCGTACATCTAACAGATATTATAGCCACATACCGTACAGCTAACATACATTATAGCCACATACTGTACAGCTAACAGACATTATAGCCACATACCATACATCTAACAGACATTATAGCCACATACCGTACATCTAACAGACATTATAGCCACATACCGTACATCTAACAGACATTATAGCCACATACCGTACAGCTAACAAGACATTATAGCCACATACCGTACATCTAACAGACATTATAGCCACATACCGTACATCTAACACATTATAACCACATACCATACATTTAACAGACATTTTAAACATACCGTACATCTAACAGACATTATAGCCACATACTATCCATCTAACAAACATTATAGTCACATACCGTACATCTAACAGACATTATAGCCACATACCGTACATCTAACAGACATTATAGCCACGTACTGTCCATCTAACACATTATAGCCACATACCGTACATCTAACAGACATTATAGCCACATACCGTACATCTAACAGACATTATAGCCACATACCGTACATCTAACAGACATTATAGCCACATACCATACATCTAACAGACATTATAGCCATGTACTGTCCATCTAACACATTATAGCCACATACCGTACATCTAACAGACATTATACACATACCATACATCTAACAGACATTATAGCCACATACCGTAAATCTAACAGACATTATACACATACCATACATCTAACAGACATTATAGCCACATACCGTACATCTAACAGACATTATAGCCACGTACTGTCCATCTAACACATTATAGCCACATACCATACATCTAACAGACATTATAGCCACATACCGTACATCTAACAGACATTATAGCCACATACCGTACATCTAACAGACATTATAGCCACGTACTGTCCTCTAACACATTATAGCCACATACCGTACATCTAACAGACATTATAGCCACATACCGTACATCTAACAGACATTATAGCCACATACCGTACATCTAACAGACATTATAGCCACATACCGTACATCTAACAGACATTATAGCCACATACCGTACATCTAACAGACATTATAGCCATATACCGTACATCTAACAGACATTATAGCCATGTACTGTTCATCTAACACATTATAGCCACATACCGTACATCTAACAGACATTATACACATACTATACATATAACAAACATTATACACATACTATACATCTAACAGACATTATACACATACTATACATATAACAGACATTATACACATACTATACATCTAACAGACATTATACACATACCGTACATCTAACAGACATAGCCACATACCGTACATCTAACAGACATTATAGCACACATACCGTACATCTAACAGACATTATAGCCACATACCGTACATCTAACAGACATTATAGCACACATACCATACATCTAACAGACATTATAGCCACATACCGTACATCTAACAGACATAGCCACATACCGTACATCTAACAGACATAGCCACATACCGTACATCTAACAGACATTATAGCCACATACCGTACATCTAACAGACATTATACACATACCGTACAGCTAACAGACATTATACACATACCGTACATCTAACAGACATTATACACATACCGTACATCTAACAGACATTATAGCCACATACCGTACAGCTAACAGACATTATAGCCACATACCGTACAGCTAACAGACATTATAGCCACATACCGTACAGCTAACAGACATTATAGCCACATACCGTACAGCTAACAGACATTATAGCCACATACCGTACAGCTAACAGACATTATAGCCACATACCGTACAGCTAACAGACATTATAGCCACATACCGTACATCTAACAGACATTATAGCCACATACCGTACAGCTAACAGACATTATAGCCACATACCGTACAGCTAACAGACATTATAGCCACATACCGTACATCTAACAGACATTATAGCCACATACCGTACAGCTAACAGACATTATAGCCACATACCGTACAGCTAACAGACATTATAGCCACATACCGTACATCTAACAGACATTATAGCCACATACCGTACATCTAACAGACATTATAGCCACATACCGTACATCTAACAGACATTATAGCCACATACCGTACATCTAACAGACATTATAGCCACATACCGTACATCTAACAGACATTATAGCCACATACCGTACAGCTAACAGACATTATAGCCACATACCGTACATCTAACAGACATTATAGCCACATACCGTACATCTAACAGACATTATAGCCACATACCGTACAGCTAACAGACATTATAGCCACATACCGTACAGCTAACAGACATTATAGCCACATACCGTACATCTAACAGACATTATAGCCACATACCGTACATCTAACAGACATTATAGCCACATACCGTACAGCTAACAGACATTATAGCCACATACCGTACATCTAACAGACATTATAGCCACATACCGTACATCTAACAGACATTATAGCCACATACCGTACATCTAACAGACATTATAGCCACATACACAAACAGACATTATAGCCACATACCGTACAGCTAACAGACATTATAGCCACATACCGTACATCTAACAGACATTATACACATACCGTACATCTAACAACATTATAGCCACATACCGTACATCTAACAGACATTATAGCCACATACCGTACATCTAACAGACATTATAGCCACATACCGTACATCTAACAGACATTATAGCCACATACCGTACATCTAACAGACATTATAGCCACATACCGTACATCTAACAGACATTATAGCCACATACCATACATCTAACAGACATTATAGCCATGTACTGTCCATCTAACACATTATAGCCACATACCGTACATCTAACAGACATTATACACATACCATACATCTAACAGACATTATAGCCACATACCGTAAATCTAACAGACATTATACACATACCATACATCTAACAGACATTATAGCCACATACCGTACATCTAACAGACATTATAGCCACGTACTGTCCATCTAACACATTATAGCCACATACCATACATCTAACAGACATTATAGCCACATACCGTACATCTAACAGACATTATAGCCACATACCGTACATCTAACAGACATTATAGCCACGTACTGTCCATCTAACACATTATAGCCACATACCATACATCTAACAGACATTATAGCCACATACCGTACATCTAACAGACATTATAGCCACATACCGTACATCTAACAGACATTATAGCCATGTACTGTCCATCTAACACATTATAGCCACATACCGTACATCTAACAGACATTATAGCCATATACCGTACATCTAACAGACATTATAGCCATGTACTGTTCATCTAACACATTATAGCCACATACCGTACATCTAACAGACATTATACACATACTATACATATAACAAACATTATACACATACTATACATCTAACAGACATTATACACATACTATACATATAACAGACATTATACACATACTATACATCTAACAGACATTATACACATACTATACATCTAACAGACATTATACACATACTATACATCTAACAGACATTATACACATACTATACATCTAACAGACATTATACACATACCGTACATCTAACAGACATAGCCACATCTAACAGACATTATACACATACCGTACATCTAACAGACATAGCCACATACCGTACATCTAACAGACATTATAGCACACATACCATACATCTAACAGACATTATAGCCACATACCGTACATCTAACAGACATAGCCACATACCGTACATCTAACAGACATTATAGCCACATACCGTACATCTAACAGACATTATAGCCACATACCGTACATCTAACAGACATTATAGCCACATACCGTACAGCTAACAGACATTATAGCCACATACCGTACAGCTAACAGACATTATAGCCACATACCGTACATCTAACAGACATTATAGCCACATACCGTACAGCTAACAGACATTATAGCCACATACCGTACAGCTAACAGACATTATAGCCACATACCGTACAGCTAACAGACATTATAGCCACATACCGTACAGCTAACAGACATTATAGCCACATACCGTACAGCTAACAGACATTATAGCCACATACCGTACAGCTAACAGACATTATAGCCACATACCGTACAGCTAACAGACATTATAGCCACATACCGTACATCTAACATACATTATAGCCACATACCGTACAGCTAACAGACATTATAGCCACATACCGTACAGCTAACAGACATTATAGCCACATACCGTACATCTAACAGACATTATAGCCACATACCGTACATCTAACAGACATTATAGCCACATACCGTACATCTAACAGACATTATAGCACACATACTGTACATCGAACAGACATTATAGCACACATACCGTACAGCTAACAGACATTATAGCCACATACCGTACATCTAACAGACATTATACACATACCGTACATCTAACATATATTATAGCCACATACCGTACAGCTAACAGACATTATAGCCACATACCGTACAGCTAACAGACATTATAGCCACATACCATACATCTAACAGACATTATAGCCACATACCCTACATCTAACAGACATCATAGCCACATACCGTACATCTAACAGACATTATAGCCACATACGATACAGCTAACAGACATTATAGCCACATACCGTACATCTAACAGATATTATAGCCACATACCGTACAGCTAACAGACATTATAGCCACATACCGTACAGCTAACAGACATTATAGCCACATACCATACATCTAACAGACATTATAGCCACATACCGTACATCTAACAGACATTATAGCCACATACCGTACATCTAACAGACATTATAGCCACATACCGTACAGCTAACAAGACATTATAGCCACATACCGTACATCTAACAGACATTATAGCCACATACCGTACATCTAACACATTATAACCACATACCATACATTTAACAGACATTTTAAACATACCGTACATCTAACAGACATTATAGCCACATACTATCCATCTAACAAACATTATAGTCACATACCGTACATCTAACAGACATTATAGCCACATACCGTACATCTAACAGACATTATAGCCACGTACTGTCCATCTAACACATTATAGCCACATACCGTACATCTAACAGACATTATAGCCACATACCGTACATCTAACAGACATTATAGCCACATACCGTACATCTAACAGACATTATAGCCACATACCATACATCTAACAGACATTATAGCCATGTACTGTCCATCTAACACATTATAGCCACATACCGTACATCTAACAGACATTATACACATACCATACATCTAACAGACATTATAGCCACATACCGTAAATCTAACAGACATTATACACATACCATACATCTAACAGACATTATAGCCACATACCGTACATCTAACAGACATTATAGCCACGTACTGTCCATCTAACACATTATAGCCACATACCATACATCTAACAGACATTATAGCCACATACCGTACATCTAACAGACATTATAGCCACATACCGTACATCTAACAGACATTATAGCCACGTACTGTCCATCTAACACATTATAGCCACATACCATACATCTAACAGACATTATAGCCACATACCGTACATCTAACAGACATTATAGCCACATACCGTACATCTAACAGACATTATAGCCATGTACTGTCCATCTAACACATTATAGCCACATACCGTACATCTAACAGACATTATAGCCATATACCGTACATCTAACAGACATTATAGCCATGTACTGTTCATCTAACACATTATAGCCACATACCGTACATCTAACAGACATTATACACATACTATACATATAACAAACATTATACACATACTATACATCTAACAGACATTATACACATACTATACATATAACAGACATTATACACATACTATACATCTAACAGACATTATACACATACTATACATCTAACAGACATTATACACATACTATACATCTAACAGACATTATACACATACTATACATCTAACAGACATTATACACATACCGTACATCTAACAGACATAGCCACATCTAACAGACATTATACACATACCGTACATCTAACAGACATAGCCACATACCGTACATCTAACAGACATTATAGCACACATACCATACATCTAACAGACATTATAGCCACATACCGTACATCTAACAGACATAGCCACATACCGTACATCTAACAGACATTATAGCCACATACCGTACATCTAACAGACATTATAGCCACATACCGTACATCTAACAGACATTATAGCCACATACCGTACAGCTAACAGACATTATAGCCACATACCGTACAGCTAACAGACATTATAGCCACATACCGTACATCTAACAGACATTATAGCCACATACCGTACAGCTAACAGACATTATAGCCACATACCGTACATCTAACAGACATTATAGCCACATACCGTACATCTAACAGACATTATAGCCACATACCGTACAGCTAACAGACATTATAGCCACATACCGTACAGCTAACAGACATTATAGCCACATACCGTACAGCTAACAGACATTATAGCCACATACCGTACAGCTAACAGACATTATAGCCACATACCGTACATCTAACAGACATTATAGCCACATACCGTACAGCTAACAGACATTATAGCCACATACCGTACAGCTAACAGACATTATAGCCACATACCATACATCTAACAGACATTATAGCCACATACCCTACATCTAACAGACATTATAGCCACATACCGTACATCTAACAGACATTATAGCACACATACTGTACATCGAACAGACATTATAGCACACATACCGTACAGCTAACAGACATTATAGCCACATACCGTACATCTAACAGACATTATACACATACCGTACATCTAACATATATTATAGCCACATACCGTACAGCTAACAGACATTATAGCCACATACCGTACAGCTAACAGACATTATAGCCACATACCATACATCTAACAGACATTATAGCCACATACCCTACATCTAACAGACATCATAGCCACATACCGTACATCTAACAGACATTATAGCCACATACGATACAGCTAACAGACATTATAGCCACATACCGTACATCTAACAGATATTATAGCCACATACCGTACAGCTAACATACATTATAGCCACATACTGTACAGCTAACAGACATTATAGCCACATACCATACATCTAACAGACATTATAGCCACATACCGTACATCTAACAGACATTATAGCCACATACCGTACATCTAACAGACATTATAGCCACATACCGTACAGCTAACAAGACATTATAGCCACATACCGTACATCTAACAGACATTATAGCCACATACCGTACATCTAACACATTATAACCACATACCATACATTTAACAGACATTTTAAACATACCGTACATCTAACAGACATTATAGCCACATACTATCCATCTAACAAACATTATAGTCACATACCGTACATCTAACAGACATTATAGCCACATACCGTACATCTAACAGACATTATAGCCACGTACTGTCCATCTAACACATTATAGCCACATACCGTACATCTAACAGACATTATAGCCACATACCGTACATCTAACAGACATTATAGCCACATACCGTACATCTAACAGACATTATAGCCACATACCATACATCTAACAGACATTATAGCCATGTACTGTCCATCTAACACATTATAGCCACATACCGTACATCTAACAGACATTATACACATACCATACATCTAACAGACATTATAGCCACATACCGTAAATCTAACAGACATTATACACATACCATACATCTAACAGACATTATAGCCACATACCGTACATCTAACAGACATTATAGCCACGTACTGTCCATCTAACACATTATAGCCACATACCATACATCTAACAGACATTATAGCCACATACCGTACATCTAACAGACATTATAGCCACATACCGTACATCTAACAGACATTATAGCCACGTACTGTCCATCTAACACATTATAGCCACATACCATACATCTAACAGACATTATAGCCACATACCGTACATCTAACAGACATTATAGCCACATACCGTACATCTAACAGACATTATAGCCATGTACTGTCCATCTAACACATTATAGCCACATACCGTACATCTAACAGACATTATAGCCATATACCGTACATCTAACAGACATTATAGCCATGTACTGTTCATCTAACACATTATAGCCACATACCGTACATCTAACAGACATTATACACATACTATACATATAACAAACATTATACACATACTATACATCTAACAGACATTATACACATACTATACATATAACAGACATTATACACATACTATACATCTAACAGACATTATACACATACCGTACATCTAACAGACATAACCATACACATCTAACAGACATTATACACATACCGTACATCTAACAGACATAGCCACATCTAACAGACATTATACACATACCGTACATCTAACAGACATTATAGCCACATACCGTACATCTAACAGACATTATAGCACACATACCATACATCTAACAGACATTATAGCCACATACCGTACATCTAACAGACATAGCCACATACCGTACATCTAACAGACATAGCCACATACCGTACATCTAACAGACATTATAGCCACATACCGTACATCTAACAGACATTATACACATACCGTACAGCTAACAGACATTATACACATACCGTACATCTAACAGACATTATAGCCACATACCGTACATCTAACAGACATTATAGCCACATACCGTACAGCTAACAGACATTATAGCCACATACCGTACAGCTAACAGACATTAGCCACATACCGTACATCTAACAGACATTATAGCCACATACCGTACAGCTAACAGACATTATAGCCACATACCGTACAGCTAACAGACATTATAGCCACATACCGTACAGCTAACAGACATTATAGCCACATACCGTACATCTAACAGACATTATAGCCACATACCGTACAGCTAACAGACATTATAGCCCATACCGTACATCTAACAGACATTATAGCCACATACCGTACAGCTAACAGACATTATAGCCACATACCGTACATCTAACAGACATTATAGCCACATACCGTACATCTAACAGACATTATAGCCACATACCGTACACTAACAGACATTATAGCCACATACCGTACAGCTAACAGACATTATAGCCACATACCTACATCTAACAGACATATACACATACCATACACTAACAGACATTATAGCCACATACCGTACATCTAACAGACATTATAGCCACATACCGTACATCTAACAGACATTATAGCCACATACCGTACATCTAACAGACATTATAGCCACATACCGTACATCTAACAGACATTATAGCCACATACCGTACATCTAACAGACATTATAGCCACATACCGTACATCTAACAGACATTATAGCCACATACCGTACATCTAACAGACATTATAGCCACATACCGTACAGCTAACAGACATTATAGCCACATACCGTACATCTAACAGACATTATAGCCACATACCGTACATCTAACAGACATTATAGCCACATACCGTACATCTAACAGACATTATAGCCACATACCGTACAGCTAACAGACATTATAGCCACATACCGTACATCTAACAGACATTATAGCCACATACCGTACATCTAACAGACATTATAGCCACATACCGTACATCTAACAGACATTATAGCCACATACCGTACATCTAACAGACATTATAGCCACATACCGTACAGCTAACAGACATTATAGCCCAACCACAACAACAACAAACCCATACCATACATCTAACAGACATTATAGCCACATACCACAACACTCTAACATACATTATAGCCACATACCGTACATCTAACAGACATTATAGCCACATACTGTACATCTAACACATTATAGCCACATACCGTACATCTAACAGACATTATAGCCACATACCGTACATCTAACGACATTATACCACATACCGTACATTTAACAGACATTATAGCCACATACCATACATCTAACAGACATTATAGCCATGTACCTGTCCATCTAACACATTTCATAGCCACATACCGTACATCTAACAGACATTATACACATACCATACCTCTAACAGACATTATAGCCCATACCATACATCTAACAGACATTATCCACATACCCTACATCTAACAGACATTATAGCCACATACCATACATCTAACAGACATTATAGCCACGTACTGTCCATCTAACACATTATAGCCACATACCATACATCTAACAGACATTATAGCCACATACCGTACATCTAACATACATTATAGCCACATACCGTACATCTAACAGACATTATAGCCACGTACTGTCCATCTAACACATTATAGCCACATACCATACATCTAACAGACATTATAGCCACATACCGTACATCTAACAGACATTATAGCCACATACCGTACATCTAACAGACATTATAGCCATGTACTGTCCATCTAACACATTATAGCCACATACCGTACATCTAACAGACATTATAGCCACATACCGTACATCTAACAGACATTATAGCCATGTACTGTTCATCTAACTCATTATAGCCACATACCGTACATCTAACAGACATTATACACATACTATACATATAACAGACATTATACACATACTATACATCTAACAGACATTATACACATACTATACATATAACAGACATTATACACATACTATACATCTAACAGACATTATACACATACTATACATCTAACAGACATTATACTCATACTATACATCTAACAGACATTATACACATACTATACATCTAACAGACATTATACACATACCGTACATCTAACAGACATAGCCACATACCGCACATCTAACAGACATTATACACATACCGTACATCTAACAGACATTATAGCACACATACCGTAATCTAACAGACATAGCCACATACCGTACATCTAACAGACATAGCCACATACCGTA
>CM026404.1:85502723-85653600 GCA_014843695.1 Archivesica marissinica
CGTACATCTAACAGACATTATAGCCACATACCGTACATCTAACAGACATTATAGCACACATACTGTACATCTAACAGATATTATAGCCACATACCATACATCTAACAGATATTATAGCCACATACCATACATCTAACAGATATAGCCACATACCGTACATCTAACAGACATAGCCACATACCATACATCTAACAGACATTATAGCACACATACCGTACATCTAACAGATATTATAGCCACATACCATACATCTAACAGACATAGCCACATACCGTACATCTAACAGACATAGCCACATACCATACATCTAACAGATAGTATAGCACACATACCATACATCTAACAGACATAGCCACATACCGTACAGCTAACAGACATTATACACATACCGTACATCTAACAGATATTATAGCCACATACCATACATCTAACAGACATTATACACATACCGTACATCTAACAGACATAGCCACATACCATTCATCAAACCCTAGAAGACTAGACAGTAAACTCTCCTAGTGACGTTGGTAACATTTTATGGGTGCGAAATTAAAAATCAGACACTGTGACCAGACAGCCTTACACATGGGTACTTAAGTGGCTACACCATTGTTCTCTCTCCTTTGCGCTATTAGCCCCGTAACAGAATCTATAGCCACATAGCAGCTAACCCTAGAGTCTAACACCACTAAAGAATAAATCTATTGTCCTCCTAGCCACATAATTATCCATTAGTGTGTGCGGACGGACGGACAGACATACGTTATAGACAGACATCTGTAACAAGGTTCTTTTATTACAATTATTTCTATGATGTTCAAGTGCTTCAGGTGTTCACGAGATATATTTTCTAATGCACAAACACAATCCCGCACAGTTGAGCCTCTGTGGTGAAATGGAAACAATGTCCGCATCATAACTGAGAGGTTGTGAGCTTGAGCCACGCCATGGAGTTCCCAGAGCCACGGTGGTGGTGTGCTCAGGTAATGGAGTTCCCAGAGCCACGGTGGTGGTGGTGTGCTCACGTAATGGAGTTCCCAGAGCCACGGTGGTGGTGTGCTCACGTAATGGAGTTCCCAGAGCCACGGTGGTGGTGTGCTCACGTAATGGAGTTCCCAGAGCCACGGTGGTGGTGTGCTCACGTAATGGAGTTCCCAGAGCCACGGTGGTGGTGGTGTGCTCAGGTAATGGAGTTCCCAGAGCCACGGTGGTGGTGGTGTGCTCACGTAATGGAGTTCCCAGAGCCACGGTGGTGGTGTGCTCACGTAATGGAGTTCCCAGAGCCACGGTGGTGGTGTGCTCACGTAATGGAGTTCCCAGAGCCACGGTGGTGGTGGTGTGCTCACGTAATGGAGTTCCCAGAGCCCGGTGGGTGGTGTACCCAGGTAATGGAGTTCCCAGAGCCACGGTGGTGGTGTGCCCAGGTAATGGAGTTCCAGAGCCACGGTGGTGGTGTGCCCAGGTAATGGAGTTCCCAGAGCCACGGTGGTGGTGTGCTCACGTAATGGAGTTCCCAGAGCCACAGTGGTGGTGTGCTCAGGTTGAGCCATGCCAGTGGTGGTGTGCTCACGTAATGGAGTTCCCAGAGCCACGGTGGTGGTGTGCTCACGTAATGGAGTTCCCAGAGCCACGGTGGTGGTGTCAGGGTATTAGCCAGAGAGCCGTCCAATCTCAGAAGTGGACGGCCACAAATTACGTTGGACGGCGTAGTGGACGGCCATTTCCATATGTTCTCAAATATATTTCGTAAACATGCTCAATTTCCACACCAAAAGCTCTGATGGAATGCGTTACTTTTTCGCAGTTTCGGTTTTGTTTCGAGTATTTTTCTAAGCGATCACATGACTGCTGCCAGTGAATCCCACACCGATTTCGTACGCCGACGCTGATTGGCCGATCGCCCGTCTGAACCTCAGCAAACAGCCAATCACAGAGCATCTTACGTCGAGCGGTAGGTTTCGTTTCGTGTAAAAATGGCAGCAAAGCCGAAATCTGTCGCTGTTCGCAAAGACATTCGATCATTTTTCTCCACGAAAGCAGGTAGATCTATATATATGAACACAAATCTGTCATATATAAACAGCAATTTTTAATAACATATCAGTGTGTCACATCAGATTAATGACGCGAATCGCTGAAACTCTCCCGAAGTTAAACTTGGCTCTACTCCAACTTGATACATGATATGCATAAATATGGAGACAAATGCATTTATTTTGACATGGATGTTAACGGATTACAAACATGTTTTGGACTATTGGAATTCAGAATTCTCACTACATGTATGATGTTCCGTTTGCGGATGATGTTCTGTTGCACAATTTTCATATTTTGTGTGTCAATGGGAATCTTGTAAGGATGTGAGTACAGGGCCCCAGGACAGGGTATGGTCATTGGTCTTCAGGACAAAGGGCAAACAGTGCATGTAATGTCATGTCATGTATGCAGCATGCTGTATGAATAAAAATCATGGTGTTTGTTATAAATATTGAACATGATAAAGGTCAATATTTTGCATAGCATATGGTGATCAATATCCATATTTGTCAGTATGGATCAGCATCTGGCATGTATAGGGTATCACCAATTTATTCTGTGCATGTTTACATCTAGAATTATAAATGCCTCTCCCACCAATATCATTTTAAGAAATCAATTAGAAACCAGTTTCAAATACAATCCAAAATATATAAGATGATTGGCTAAATAAAAAACAAACCATGCACATCAAGTGTAGACAAATTGTATAATAGTCCAATCATACTTTTCGACTGGAGAGTAGCTTCAAAATGCACCAGAGACCCATTAAATAAATAAATTCCCAGAGGAGGGCACCTCGAACACAATGCAATGTTACATGTATATCTATTTTCTCAAAAACTTTCTTCCCTTGAATCAGATGACACATCATGCCTTGAAAATTCATATGCTAAAATGTGGAATCATAAATATATATGTGCCTCAGATACACTCCAGATACCTTCTGAAAAAACACAAAACACAAAATTTTCTCAGAACCCCCAGACCGGTTACGCTTCGCTCGCTCCGCTCCGCTCGCCAAGTCCACAATTTATTTGGACTCCCTGTTTCTAATTCCTGGCTAATACCCTGGGTGGTGTGCTCAGGTAATGGAGTTCCCAAGTATGTCACAATCCCAGAGTACGACTCAAACCCACATGAGTGGCAAGTAATTATTGGCAGTCAACAACATTAACCACTCGGCTACGGATGCCACTCGGCTCACCGGAGTTGAGACCGTTATAGATACAAGATATACTTACGGCCCCCGACGAGTAGTGTCGGAGTCGAGACCGTTATAGATACAAGATATACTTACAGCCCCCGACGAGTAGTGCCGGAGTCGAGACCGTTATAGATACAAGATATACTTACGGCCCCCGACGAGTAGTGCCGGAGTCGAGACCGTTATAGATACAAGATATACTTACGGCCCCCCGACGAGTAGTGCCGGAGTCGAGACCGTTATAGATACAAGATATACTTACGGCCCCCGACGAGTAGTGCCGGAGTCGAGACCGTTATAGATACAAGATATACTTACGGCCCCCGACGAGTAGTGTCGAAAGGCAATATTTGTTGCCTGAAATACAAAAAATACATCATAGTTTCAATATGGAGTGTGTGTGTTTTACGTTTATTTATCGTCGCTACTGGTTACCCATATGAGCGACGCCTCCTGAAGAGATTAGTCATTTTAGATTTTTGGAGGACAGTGCAATGATACAGACAAGAGACCCATTCCAGAGTCTCCATTGGTTCTTGTACATGCACGGTGTAAAGCACCGACACGAGACTTTGGTTTAATGTCCCAATTGAAAGACTTAATTTTATTAGGGTCAGACGGGGGGATCGAACCTGCGATCTCTGGATTACTAATCCAGCTTGTTAACAACTGGACTACATACCCGTCTGTATTCAATATGGAATTCTCAACTTCACTTATGTAATCGATTATTGCACCTTCCACAAAATTAGTCTTTCCATTGGTCAAAGGCAGTCATGTGGTGACCCTACATGGGACTGTGATTGGTCAGTAAATATCTCATGTAGGTCAGTAGAAATATGGCTGCTTTCTAAAACGTTCGATTCAGAATTTTAAAAGCGTTTCAATTGTTTTCTGAAGTAATTTGTGTCAAATAAATCGGTATCAAAATATAATTAATTGTAAGATGAAGAGAAGCCTCCTAGCGTTCAGTTCCACATCAAATCTTTTTATCGCAGTCATTGTTTACACCGACAGCATAGAGACAACAAAATAATATCAATTTCAGGGATCAATGAAAAAGGAGCAAAGGAATTTTAAATACAGAAAAGATACTGACATGGTTCTTCTTGCCAGCAGCCATCCTCTAACATTACAATTTGACTCGTTATTTATTTTACTAAATAATTATTAAACAGTTTGAAAATTCTGAATGGATGCAATAATTCCAGCATTACATCGTATGAAATAAAAGATTTTTACGTATGGGTAGCAATGCTGCTACACACATTCTAACATTATACTTTGTATGCTCATGTTCATTTGGTAAACAGTGTTTTTTTTTGCGATAAAACAAACTCGAAACCGAAAGTAGGACTTTCCGAGTCGATCGGTCACGCACATACAACTGGAACGCATCGTCCGCACTTGTTTACATTCGGAATGCATCTACCCAATTTGTCCCACGTTGTCTTTTTTAATTAAATTACTTGATATGTTGATTCATACCTCTGTTAGCTAAGTCTTTTAGGGACATTTCTACATCCCCGAAAGGGGTTCGACATTAGAGGAAGATAGATAGATAGATAGTATTTCATGTTCAAAATATATACGTTGTTTTCTACATCCTCTTGTTGTTTCACGCATGCGCGCTGTGCGCGTTTACATTTCGTGTGTTGATAAACAAATTTGCATATATGACTTTAAATTTATTGGAATTTTATCGTTTCTGAGTGACTATTTCGATTTTTGTAAACACACACACATTAGTATTTATATTTTACACAAAACATCCTTTATTACGATGTAATGCTGCTTTAAATTAAAGGTGATTAATGCAATAAATTTGTTGTTGTTTGTATTCGAATACGAGTTGCACATTTGCATCAACTTTTCACAGTAAATGCCTGGGCTCATCCTAAGTGTACATCATGGGCAAAATAGTCTCAATATGGACATGACTCTGTCCCCTGGGGGGCCTGTTACCGGTACTTCATAAATGGAAATTATTTTAAAAATATTTTTCATACAAAATTGTCCAGCAAGCTACACTGGCCATTGTAAAAGCATTCCTTACCTATTCAATCATGGCATTGAATGGGCATACTGAAGCTTATTAAATAATATTATTTAAAGGTGCAATCTTTATTGTAAATAGTGATCAATATTGTGGTGAAATCTATGCTCGGCGTATTTGTCCATTTATATCCGTATTTAAAATATTTATCTAGTTCCAGGCTAATTTCACTGACAGAGGTGAAGCATGGTTCAATAGCATTCCGTGTCAAAACCGTATCAAAACAAATGCCAAATGTTTCCTGTCTAAGATCAATATGCGACCTGTTTGACTGAGATTGATCCATGTTGATTGCCAACAATTGTAGATATTGATCAATCAATATATATATAATTTCAGAAATAAAATGAAAACTATTTGCATTACTTGTTTCGCAATCAAGCTGAAATAAATTTGTATAAACCGAGATATATAACATTGTAATTATCTCCCTTTATCTGAAACAATGAAGATGTCAATGTGAAATGGTTTCAAGAAACTCATGCAGTCAATATAAGTTAGTTTATACAAATTTATTTTAGCTCGATCACTCTCGAGACCTCATTCCTGATGAAATCCATCGCCATGAAGGAGAGAGAAGAGGCAATGTGGAATTTAAATGCCTTGCCTAAGGGCATAATCGTAACGAACTCCGGACCTTTCGCACCTGAAGCGAACGTGTATCCACTGCGCTATCACGACTTCCACAATATTCCTTCAATATAAGTTGTTTAAACACTTTCAAGAATACGCTGCAGTCGTTTATTAAAATAATTACGATATATATGTTATACAGTTTGTTGGTTGAAAGATGTCTATTTTTGTCTGAATCGGAGGCATTAATAATGGAGCTTACATTGTTTAAGTTTTTTTTATCCGAAAGTCGAGGGTGGATGTTTCTTATAGAATGGCAAATGGGTGTTTATAATGGAGCCGTTACAATTATGCCCTTAGGCAAGGGATTTAAATTCCACATTGTCTCCTCTCTCCCGCATGGCGATGGATTCCATCAGGAATGATGTCTCAAGAGTGATTTAATATAAGTTGCAAGAACTTCTTTTGCAATCAAGCTAAAATAAATTTGTATAAAATAATTTAAAAATTATTAGAATAATTACGGTATTGGGCTACATAAGATGTACGAGCATGACAGTGGCCAGAAGTTAATCAATTTATATATAATAGATTTATAAATCTACTCAAAATCGCCATTAAAATTGCAGGAAGTTCCCAAACCATACATTTTAAACGTGCATGTCGACGTGCTATCCACATGCTACAAGGGTATATGGTTTTAACACCCGATCACTGCAGTGCAGAGTCGTTATCATGGTTATATCCTTCAAATGCATGTGCTTTCTAAGACAAGACAGTCCGATTTGGTCGCATAAACATCGAGATAAAACATATATCTTAATAACCAAATGATATTCGTGCAGTAGTTATGTTTATTTAAAATAGATTACCTGTTTAAAGGATGGAGATATTTTCAGCAGAGCCATTTTCAACGTCGTCCACTTAACTGGTTCAATGTCATGCAATGTAATCTACAATTTGATAGGCTGAACTGCATTGGCCCCCAAACCGGTGTAATCATTAATGTTACACATTATGAAACTATCCACTTTCGGTTACATGCTACTAAATTATTGCTTCGTTTCGCGTAGATTGCGCATGGCATGTACATACTTGTATAGAGTAGGTATGCGGTGTAGATGAATTGGTTGAGCCTACTCACCCTCGCTGCCGGCGAACATTGTGAACGAGTGTGCTAAGATTTTTAGTTAACGCTAATGTTTTAGATATAATTAATTATATATACTAAAATGGTTATCTTATGTGGGTTATTATTTGATGCCCAGCCCGACCATAGATTATACTACAAGCACCAATATATATAGTATATGATCAGTACAAGTGTAACCGTGGAGGTCGTGATAGCGCAGTGGATGCGCGTTCGCTTCAGGTGCGAAAGATCCGCTGGAGCCGTTACGATTGTGCCCTTATGCAAAGCATTTCAATTCCACGTTGTCTCTTCTGTCTCCCTCGTGGCGATGGATTCCATCAGGAATGAGGTCTCGAAAGTGATTACTATAAGTTGTAAGAACTTGTTTCGCAGTCGAGCTAAAATAAATGTGTATAAACTATGTATATCTTTAAATAGTAACTATGCTTAACATGACAATACCTATGCGCTACATTTAATATTTAAATATAAGTTTTGAAAGTATTCCGTGTACTAACTGTTAAATTTTTCATAAATCTCTCTCACTTGGCGAAATCCCTACAGACTGGAAGCACGCAAACGTATGTCCTGTATTTGAAAAAGGCGACACGCATGATGCGATCAATTACAGACCAATTTCACTCACATATATTTGCTGCAAGCTCCTCGAAAATATTATCTCAAGTAATGTAATGTCACACCTGGAAAACAATAATATCCTCTATGATCTACAACATGGCTTTCGATCTTCCCGTTCCTGCGAATCACAGCTAATTGCATTTCTCCAAAACCTAACGGAAAAGTGTGGCGTCCGTGGTCCAGTGGTAGAGCGTCGGATTTGGAATCGAACGGTCCCGGGTTCGATACTCGGTCAGGCCACGTATATAGTATCATTGAGCAAGGCACCTCACACACATTGCTTAGTACTGGTTAATCGCTTAGGTCGGCTAAGCCTGCCCAGGAATACATGTCTAAGTCCCCGCGAGGGGTTTGACATTAAAGGAACATACATACATACAAACATTCGCTTAGGTCGGCTAAGCCTGCCCAGGAATACATGTCTAAGTCCCCGCGAGGGGTTTGACATTAAAGGAACATACATACATACAAACATATTCAAACCGACGTCATCATTATGGATTTTGCGAAAGCATTTGACAAAGTTTCTCACCGTCACCTCCTCTACAAACTACAATTCTACGGTATCAATTGTAATGCTCTTCATTGAATATCTGACTTCTAGAGAGATAGGACCCAGACAGTTGTCCTGGAAGGGGAAACATCAGACACTGTACAAGTCACATCCGGAGTACCCCAGGGCACTGTCATGGGGCCTAGAAGCTGCTGGTAGGTGGGAGCAGGATTGGCTCATGCATTTTCACCCTGATAAATGTAATGTTCTAAATGTCACACAAAAAAGAAACAAGTTAAATTTACATACAAACTTCACAACCACCCCCTTGAAATTGTCGAACATGCACAATATTTAGGCCTCACTTTACAGAATAACTTAAAATGGGATAAGCATATAAACTCTATAACAAGCAAAGCTAACCAGTCACTAGGATTCCTTCGCAGAAATTTAAAAGTCAACTCTACCAAAGTAAAAGACCATGCTTATAAAGCCCCGTTATACATCCAACCGCTACCACAATACAAGTTCTGTAACTGATATGCTCACAACGCTTAACTGGCCCACCTTGGAAATTCGAAGAATCCGTACCAGACTCATCATGTTTTATAAGATCATACACCATGTAGTTGCCATTCAACCACCCTGTAATCTAATTATTCCTTCAGACCCCAGAACCAGACACAGTAACACCTATACCTACAAACATACACGCAGCTAACGACTCGTACAAATACTCTTTCTATCCTAGAGCCGTCACTCGGTGGAACATGCTACCGCCCACCATATATGCCGCAGACACAGTGGATGCCTCCAAGACCCTGATCCCTGTGTCTGTCCTTACTCCCCAATATATTTTGCATAAATTGCCACAATTATGTACATAGTTTTATAAAAATAAAAAAAATACTTAAAAATATATCTAAATATATATCTATTCACTGTATCCTTTCTAATGAGCACTTTCTGATCAAGCACGTAACTAACACTTTTTATTACGGCGCCAGCACATAATCTTCATAAGTGAAGGCGTGCTGTATACACGAAGAAGAGGAAGACCTCATCCAAGTCAGACACTGCTATTCAATTATCTCGATGCCTCCGTTATCACACATACCACCATTATAATAATTATGGTACCATATAATAATTTGCCACCCAAAAAAATCTGTATTTTCCACCACTTACATTTGTAACGCCCAGAAATGATATTTTCAATACAGTTGACCAAAACCCGTTTGTTTTTTTTATTTTTAACTCTAGAGGTACGATTTACGCAATTCAAAATATTCATACACCAATACTAATGGCGGAACTGCATACTATTGGGATCGAGTGGTTAAGGTCGCTGACTTGTATACCACTGTAATCTATCATCTCTGATGGTCACGGGTTCGAGCCCCGCTCATACAGTGTCTCATTTATATGAACAAGTTGGCAGTTTCTTACGGAGGTTGGTGCACTCAAATACTGGTTAACTGCTGGAGACTGCCCAGGAAAGGTGTTGTTAGGTAAACTACCCGTCGCTCAAATGGGAAACCGGTAGCGACGTTAAATAAACTTAAATAAAAAAGAAAGAAAGACGCCAACAATGTCCTTGGTTCCTGGTCCCCCTATGTACAAACACGCTTGTTGCTGGTACGTAGTATTATCTGCTCGAAGGCAGGGGTATCATTGGGTACCACCAACTCACTGTAGCCAGGTTTTGGACTTTCAGATAGAATGCACTTTACCGGTACTCAACCTACAGTGTATAGGGTTAGGGTTATGATTATGTTTAGGGTAGCGTTATCTTAGAACAAGGGTACCGGGGCTATTGTTAGGGTTAGGGATATAACTAGTGTTAAGGTTAGGGTAAGGATTAATGTTAGGGTAAGTGTAAGGGTTATTGTTAGGGTTAGGGATATAACTAGTGTTAAGGTTAGGGTAAGGATTAATGTTAGGATAGGTGTAAGGGTTATTGTTAGGGTTAGCGTTATCTTAGAACAAGGGTACCGGGGTTATTGTTAGGGTTAGGGATATAACTAGTGTTAAGGTTAGGGTAAGGATTAATGTTAGGGTAAGTGTAAGGGTTATTGTTAGGGTAAGGGGAATAACTAGTGTCACGGTTAGGGTAAGGATTAATGTTAGGGTAAGTGTAAGGGTTATTGTTAGTTTTAGGGATATAACTAGTGTTACGGTTAGGGTAAGGATTAATGTTAGGGTAAGTGTAAGGATTATTGTTAGGGTTAGGGATATAACTAGTGTTAAGGTTAGGGTAAGGATTAATGTTAGGGTAAGTGTAAGGGTTATTGTTAGGGTAAGGGGAATAACTAGTGTTACGGTTAGGGTAAGGATTAATGCTAGGGTAAGTGTAAGGGTTATTGTTAAGGGTTAATTTTAGGACTGGGCTTCGCGTGCATCTGCACTAATTGTACGTACCGGTAAAGTGCAGCACTTCCAATCAATTGCACAACTCAAGAATATCCCTTAATTGCCCTGTATGGGATACAAATGTATCGAAAGAGATTGGGCCGGCATTCTGGATAGAACTTGACAATTCAGCCTCTTTCCAGGAACAATGTTTAAATGACGCTCTCTCTCCCACCATCTCGTGCACGCAAGTACAAAATGTATTCATATTTAACAGAAATTGCCCTGTATGGGATACAAATGTATCGAAAGAGATTGGGCCGACATCCTAATTGATAGAACTTGACCATTCAGCCTCTTTCCAGGAACAATGTTTAAATCACTCTCTCGCACAAGCACACATTAAACTTAAATTGCACTGTTATCAATCATGCATGTACCCAAATAATATTTACCTGTATACTGATAAGACTCGCTGCTACTTGCATGTTGCACGTCGTGTATTTGAAGTCGCATTTTCGCCAAATGAAGCGCAATCGTCCCCCGCCGACTCTGTTGTTACGTCGTCTTTTGACAACAACGTACGTTACTTAACGTAACTGACGTCACATCCGTAACACGCTGCGCGGAGACTTCTGTAGGTCGGCACTCCACACACTTTAACCACGCACAATGTAGTTTGTTGACAATTTTCAGACCGATGCATAGTCCCACTGAGGCTGCCAATATTAAATATCGGGATATGAAACGTTAATCAGAACTTATCTTGAAAATGTCGTTTTAACTTATCTTGAACGTGTCATTTTAACTTATCTTGAATGTGTCATTTTAACTTATCTTGAACGTGTCATTTTAACTTATCTTGAACGTGTCATTTTAACTTATCTTGAACATGTCGTTTTAACTTATCTTGAACATGTCATTTTAACTTATCTTGGACGTGTCATTTTAACTTATCTTGAACGTGTCATTTTAACTTATCTTGAACGTGTCATTTTAACTTATCTTGAACGTGTCATTTTAACTTATATTGAACGTGTCATTTTAACTGATCTTGAACGTGTCATTTTAACTTATCTTGAACGTGTCATTTTAACTTATCTTGAACGTGTCATTTTAACTTATCTTGAACGTGTCATTTACGTGTCATTTTAACTTATCTTGAACATGTCATTTTAACTTATCTTGAACATGTCATTTTAACTTATCTTGAACATGCCATTTTAACTTATCTTGAACATGTCATTTTAACTAATCTTGAACATGTCATTTTAACTTATCTTGAACATGTCATTTTTGTTACTATTTATATCAACTAAAACATCTTCTTCTCTGTTAATGGCTAACAGTCAATAATTGAGCTATTATGTCCATGCGTGTGGGGTTAGAAAAGAGATAGATACATATGCACTTATAATGATGTCACCTAGCTATTTGTTTGATTATTTCCCTCGTACATTGTCACATTTTCGTTCAGTGGCGGGTTAAGGAGAGGGCTGACTGGGCTGAAGCCAGAGACTCCCGATATTTAAACTTAAAATGACTACTACTAGATAGAACTTAGAAGATATCCTGAGCTTTCCAACGATGTATGACTTTAATAATAGTATGTGTTTAGTCGATTGCAGCAATAACGTATAGTGTACTGTTCCCCCGAGTCTAATAGTCCCGCAATACGCGTCGACAGGTGAACTCCCTTCTTACCAACCAATGCGATAGCGGAAAGCCGTAATGTCGGTGAATTTCGGCCAAGCGGGGGTAATGTGAGAAAGGTGTATTCAATAGAATGTTCTTGTTTGCTTACACTAGTGTTTAGCGTGATGAAAGTGCCCGTGTTTGAGCTACAGCCAGGTGCCCCATGCCCCATGCAACCGTAATCCACCCCTGTTTACGTTGTGTACAGACGGATCTGTAGTCCAGTGGTAACACGCTGGACTGGTAATCCAGGGATCGCAGGTTCGATCCCCCGTCTGACACTAATAAAATTAACAGTCTTTCAGATGGGACGTTAAACCGAGGTCTCGTGTCGGTGCTTTACACGTTGCCTATTCTCTCTCTCCCTCGTGCAAACATTCTATTTATGGAATTGTACTTGTGTTACATATAAATAGAACTATTTGTTCGAACTATTTGTTCGACTTTAAAACCTCTAAAACAAAACCCAACAATGACACGATAACAGCCTTTCTAAACATTATGACGTCATTCTGTACATGTATGCGACTTTAAAACCTCTAAAACAAAACCCAACAATGACACGATAACAACCTTTCTAAACATTATGACGTCATTCTGTACATGTATGCGATTTAAAACCTCTAAAACAAAACCCAACAATGACACGATAACAACCTTTCTAAACATTATGACGTCATTCTGTACATTTGGGTTTAAAACCTCTAAAACAAAACCCAACAATGACACGATAACAACCTTTCTAAACATTATGACGTCATTCTGTACATATATGCGACTTTAAAACCTCTAAAACAAAACCCAACAATGACACGATAACAACGTTTCTAAACATTATGACGTCATTATGTACATGTATGCGACTTTAACCCTTTGCCTGCTGAGTAAATAAAGTCACATTTGCAAACAACATTGATCCAGATCAGCCGCGGCGTAACATTCTGTGCCATCTAATCTGGCTCTATGCTGTTTGCAAATGCGACTTTAGTTGTGATTAGCAGGTTACGGGTTAACTTTGCAAAGTGATTTTTTATCTGCCGCTAGCGTGCAAAGGGTTAAAGTCCCAGTCCCGTGTAGGATGGGTTCAGCTATAGGCTATCCGCATGTTCAATGTTAACCCTTAATCATGACTAAAGTCGCTTTTTTGCAAACAGCATAGAGCCAGATCAGACGGCACAGAACGCGCCGTCTGATCAGGCTCTATGCTGTTACGCCACGGCTGATCTAGATCTATGTTGTTTGCGCATCCCGTCCAATGTATTCGGCATGTTAAAGGTTAATAATAAACGCATGACTAACATTTGCCAGTTGAATCAATTGTGAATACATGTGTCCTGTCAGAGTTATACGTAATGGCACAACTTGTGGAAGTCGTGATAGCGCTGTGGATGCGCGTTCGCTTCAGGTGCGAAAGGTCCGGAGTTCGAGTCCCGCTGGAGCCGTTATGATTATGCCCTTAGGCAAGGCATTTAAATTCCACATTGCCTCTTCTCTCTCCCTCGTGGCGATGGATTCCATCAGGAATGAGGTCTCGAGAGTGATTATTATAAGTTGTAAGAACTTGTTTCGCAATCGAGCTAAAATAAATTCGTATAAACTAAGTGTAACTGGGCGATATTTTATGTTCCTATCTTATATTGTAATTGCCGTACATCTGGTACCGTATTCAATGTGAACGGGTTTTATCTTTTACCGGTCGTATAGGGTGTTATCAAATCCTCAATTTGGTAAGTTATGATATTAAACTATATTTATGTTATATTTGTTATTCCCATGAATTAGGCATATATGTTAATAAGTCGAACCACTAATTAATACAAGTTGTAAGAACTTGTTTCGCAATCGAGTTAAAATAAAGTTGTATAAACTAACTACTTCATAGTAACTGCTAAGGACATATTTTGTTAAATCATATTTTTGGGGGATTTGAGCTAAGCAGTGGTTGAGCTTATATTGTTTTTAGAACCGTATCTTTAATTTAAAAATCCTATTACATATTACATGCAATTTTAAATACGTTCAATTTAAATGCAAATTAAAACACAAAGTGACAACATAATTGACGAGGCTATAACCACAATTATTCAAAGCTGATGGTAATTGTGTGCTCGCACATGTCTATTTATATTCGAGTTGCCCATGCGATGCACTTTGTTATATGGTTGACTGGGAACAAAGTTTAACATAATTTTAATGCAGTTTTACTTTTGACTAAAGTGTGGTAAACACAGTGGTTTTGTCAAACCCTATATTACATAAGATACAAAACATGCACAGTAGGACCATATTAGTGATTGCCGCGGTTATTAGTGTGGTGTTGTTTGCTCTTGGGGTGATCATAGGTCACTTTGCAATCGAGAAGTCCGGTGATGGAGAATCTACTGGTGACAAGGAACAGCTGAATGCAGAATGTACGACACCGTTTAGTAACTCGTGGAACAAATACAGAGACGCGTATGTATAAACTGTTTATACTAATTTATTTTAGCTCGATTGCGAAACAAGTTCTTACAACTTATATTAATCACTCTCGAGACCTCATATCTGATGGAATACATCGCCACGAGGGAGAGAGAAGAGGCAATGTGGAATTTAAATGCCTTGTCTAAGGGCACAATCGTAACGGCTCCAGCGGGGCTCGAACACTGGACCTGGAACGAACGCGCTACCACAGAGCTATCACGACTTCCGTGTGTATGCTTGACGTGTATGTATGACCTCAAATATGTCGAATAACGACAGAATTCTAACGAGTTTTCAGTTACAAATTGGAAACACACATTACTGAATTGTCGTCTGCTACTGCTACACTTATTTGAACTACATGTATTTATAATCTTTATTTGACGCAGGCATGCACAGAGTTAAGGCAAGCACAACAAAATGACCATATGGTCTGCCACTGCCACTGTTCGTATTGGGTCGTTAGAGGAGATGTAGTCATTGCGAAGCAAAGGGAAACTATACAATGTTTATTTACGTATTTCTGTATACATGTACATGTATTTGAATTTCAATTACTCATTCAAACATCAACATATGTAAATATATATTATAAGTAGATATAGCCTGTGTCGCGGGTTATAAAACTTTTCTCAAAGCTCAAGATCAAATTATATGATTGGTCGAGTTGAGTCTGGGATGTGTTGTGTGTTTTACGTTTATTTATCGTCGCTACCGGTGGCCCATATGAACGACGCCTACTGAAGAGATAAGTCATTTTACATTTTTCGAGGATAGACAGATTTCTTTATTTATAGAGGGTGACCTAATTTGTTCTGAACTAATCTTCCGTAGGACCCTCTTAAATTTCGTAACACTATAGCATTAATGCACATACACAATAAGTATAACCAAACTACACAGTTACGCCATGTACATACATGTATAATGTTGTACAATGTAACTTAAACAAATCAGGTAATGTTATCGAAATACAAAACGACATAAGCATATTGGATATATGCCTTGTAAATAAGAATGCTGTCTATTTGTTAAACAACTATTTATTTATTTCTGTTGTCAAACAATGACCACGGTTACTTGTAGTAAAGTATTGGCAATATACCGTATTTTACCTAATAGCCAAATGTTAGTTGAAATCTTTTTCATAATATAATTTATATGTGAGTCCCATTTTAATGAATCCTGTATGTGTACTCCAAACAACTTCTCTGCTATTTTTCAATAATATAGTGCAATGATACAGACATAATCTCCTTTGGTTCTTTTACATGCACGATGTAAAGCACCGACACGACACCTCGGTTTAGAGTCCCATCTGAAAGACTGTTAGGGTCAGACGGGGGATCGAACCTGCGATCCCTGGATTCTCAGTTCATCGTGTCTGGACTACGTATCCGTCTTGGCTCATCCATTCAGAGAGTTTGAGTCCGAGTTTGAGATTGGAGGAACGTTTTATAATCACCAGGCCCCGATTTCTGATTTAGTTCTGCTGAGTGTAAAACTCAGACTCAACCAATCAAATTACTTGAGCTTGAGATCTGCGAATAGTTTTATGACCTCAGGCACTGGCCTGGACATAGTCGGCGATATATTCTGGAACGTCCATCAATAATACAGGATAACGTTAATTGCTGTATACATACATTAATGTAATATTAAAATAATGCAGTGTTTAAAAATGGGGATTTATGAATACATGTAATTGTTTATGTAATTTGGTAGATATAATGATATAGAAATAGAAAATCGTTAATGTAACCAAAATTCGGTTGATTCGGTGTATAACTATATGCTATGTTGTACAAGAAACAGAAGTCTAAGAACTAAATACCTTGGCATTAGATATTGGCCTAGTGTACATACATGCAATACTATTACATGTATATCATCTAAGAATACAATGGAATTGCTAAGGATATCTAAACATAAAATAAGGGATAAATGTTGCTATACAATGGAATTGCTAAGGATATCTAAGTATAAAATAAGGGATAAATGTTGCTATACAATGGAATTGCTAAGGATATCTAAGTATAAAATAAGGGATAAATGTTGCTATACAATGGAATTGCTAAGGATATCTAAGTATAAAATAAGGGACTAATGTTGCTATACAATGGAATTGCTAAGGATATCTAAGTATAAAATAAGGGACTAATGTTGCTATACAATGGAATTGCTAAGGATATCTAAGTATAAAATAAGGGACTAATGTTGCTATACAATGGAATTGCTAAGGATATCTAAGTATAAAATAAGGGACTAATGTTGCTAAGTAAAAATACTAGATAATATCACTGCTTCTTAAAATGTGTATGTATGTATTTATGTATTTGTGTACACATCTTTGGCATATTGTATGCTTGTGTAAATGGCCGAATGCAATGTATTGCTAATAGTGCCAATAAACTTGAAACTTGTCATTATCTGCGACATATCATAATAATAATTATACAGTCTACATCCGTTATGTCGAATTCCGTCGGACCTAACAAAATAGTTCGACATAACCGAGGTTTGACATAACGAAATTCTATATAAACGTAGCCAGTTATATGTAACATGATAGTGTCTGAAACGGGACTTTGATCCGACTTCGAGCGAGGTAACCGGATAATTCGACATAACCGACTTTGACATAACGGACGTAGACTGTATATGATTATGTCATTTGAAGACACAAACCGGCTTGGTCCTTGAACCTAATCCGGAACTGAAGATTCCGTTGTTGATTTTTGGAATCGTTTATTTACCGTTGTCTCCTGGTTAATCGTAGCGGTGCTTCAATACGTGTATAGTACTCGTTTTATTGGGAGGATAGTGTAAGATACAGATGAAGCTCCAATTCCACCGATATACGAGACGATACACCGATACACGAGACGATACACCGATACACGAGACACCGATACACGAGACGATACACCGATACACGAGACGATACACCGATACACGAGACACCGATACACGAGACGATACACCGATACACGAGACGATACACCGATACACGAGACACCGATACACGAGACGATACACCGATACACGAGACGATACACCGATACACGAGACACCGATACACGAGACGATACACCGATACACGAGACGATACACCGACATACGAGACGATACATCGATATACGAGACGATACACCGATATACGAGACGATCGATACACGAGACGATACACGGATACATGAGACGATACATCGATATACGAGACGATACACCGATATACGAGATGATACACCGATATACGAGACGATACACCGATATACAAGACGATACACCGATATACGAGACAATACACGAGACGATCGATACACGAGACGATACACCGATACACGAGACGACACATCGATATACGAGACGATACACCGATATACGAGACGATACACCGATATACGAGACGATACACCGATATACGATACACCGATATACGAGACGATATACCGATATACGAGACAATACACCGATATACGAGACGATACACATATACACGAGACGATACACAGATATTCGAGTCGATACACCGATATACGATACACCGATATACGAGACGATACACCGATATACGAGACGATACACCGATATACGAGACGATACACCGATATACGAGATGGAATAGTTGGCATGTTACCATTACAATTTCATCACTATAACCAGCGTATATTTCATTAATGTTTGAACATAGCATTTGCTCCAATTACAAGCACATTATAGCATTTTCGAATGCTTAAATTTTGTAACATGTTCGACAGACATCAAATCAAATGTTATTTACTGTCGTTATTCCCATTCAAGTTGTGGCTGCTATATTAGTCTATATATACTCGCCACCACCGAGGTATCTGGGCGAGTGAATTGTCTAAGTAGATTCTGTCTGATCTCTAAGATGCTTTTGGTGACATCAGGAGGAGGCATCTTCTTCCTTCGCAGGGTGGTCCTGTTGCCTCTTTCGAACGGACCCTTTTTAGGGCCACATCATCAACAGTTGTCATCCCGCAGTAGCAGAAACCACCAGCAGTCATCCTGTTCAAGGGTCTTCGTGATATCAAGGTATCCGCGGGTTTCCCTCATGCTGGGCGCAAACAAAAAGCAAGAGAGACCGAGTCTGTGTCGAGGAGACAAAGTCTTGAATAAACTGCTACTGCGGGACGTGCCTAGGTCGCGACATGCACGTTGTGGGGGCTGGCCTGGATTCAAATGTAAACACAATATAGCACTATATGCAAATTTAAAAAAAACAGTGGGAGTTTTTTAATGTTGCATATACAGTCTACATCCGTTATGTCGAATTCCTTCGGACCTAACAAAATACTTCGACATAACCGATGTTTGACTTAACGAAATTCGATACAAACGGAGTCAGTTATATGTAAAATGATAGTGTCTGAAACGGGACTTTGATCTGGCTTCAAGATAACCGGAGAATTCGACATAACCGGCTTTGACATAGCGCATGTAGACTGTATATAAAAATGCTGTGTTCTGTTTACATCTTGAAAAGTGATGTATGTCGAACATTTAGCAAAATTTAAGCATTCCAAAAAGCTAATTGGTAAAGATACTAATGTACCATTCACCTAGCTTGGGAACAGGCATCGATATTATTTGCTTGGTCAGTCAAATAAATATATTTTAACACCGCGACTATTAATTGGGCCGTATTGAGTTTCTGATCATATCAATGCCTGCTGAGACTGGACGGATTGTCCATGTAATTATTGACTAGCATTAATCCTATTAATACTAATAGCACGTGCCTTAATTAATGACGTACTTGAATCGAAAGCTAGGCATTGCAATGTTGATAAAACTTTAATAATTGTCCGCCATTGTTTATGGGTCAACGGAACGATAAATAGTTTTTAAAAGTACAATGTGCGTCTGATTTGACATATTTACTCAATATTTAAGTCGTCCTTAGTTCAACTACGCCGAATCGACCCACTACCATCTAAACGTAATATTTAAAATCCGCCATCTCGTCGATATAGCACAGAAACGGGAAATTATATGCTTGCGATGTAAATGAGTCTACGATTATCGATGTTGTTGTTTGTGGTGTATTATATTATTGTATGTGTACTTGTATTGGCAATAAAATATGTTTAGACTATGAGTCTACGGAAGCATTCGTGTATATTCGGAAATGATCGTGTATAATCGTGCCTGTTCGGCGATTTCCGATAGAATTCCGTTTCTATATTTAGCGATATTATCTTGTAGAGAAGAGTTGTTGTTCTTCAAATCTACACCCTCATAAATGATAAGTAGATGGCGCTACGATCGGAAATCCAGTTTCCACAGGCTGTCATTTTGCCAGAAGTTAAAAAGTGAAAAATCGACCGACTGGCACCAGGCTACCATTCACCAGGTTTCTGTGAAATCAAGGTTGAAACATTGTATATAAACATTCGGCATGAAATAAATGGAATACGTATCAATGCATTGTAGCTATTTAGAGAAATGTGTAGCCGACTCGTGCAGAAAATCCACGTGCAATACGGAGGAGCTACCCAGAACATACCTAGCGTACCACTTAAGTGGCAAATCAATACACATAGATGGAGTGCTGGATGAACCTGCATGGGCAGAAGTCCCCTATACGGAGAGCTTCATGGGTGAGTACTTCAATGTCTTCTGCAGTTTACGATAATTTGACCATTAGTTTAGGTTGGGTGTATTATCTACTGCCTAGGTCCCCATTATGGGGTTTGGGAGAATTGAAAGATATAATATTGTATTCGGTAACCTTGGTTTAGTCTACGTGTATTATCTACAGTCTATGATAACATTGGTTTACGTATGTTATCTACAGTCTATGATAAGGTTGGTTTACGTATGTTATCTACAGTCTATGATAACGTTGGTTTACGTATGTTATCTACAGTCTATGATAAGGTTGGTTTACGTATGTTATCTACAGTCTATGATAACGTTGGTTTACGTATGTTATCTACAGTCTATGATAACGTTGGTTTACGTATGTTATCTACATTCTATGATAAGGTTGGTTTACGTATGTTATCTACAGTCTATGATAACGTTGGTTTACGTATGTTATCTACAGTCTATGATAACGTTGGTTTACGTATGTTATCTACAGTCTATGATAACGTTGGTTTACGTATGTTATCTACAGTCTATGGTAACGTTGGTTTACGTATGTCATCTACAGTCTATGATAACGTTGGTTTATGTATGTTATCTACAGTCTATGATAACGTTGGTTTACGTATGCTATCTACAGTCTATGATAACGTTGGTTTACGTATGTTAACTACAGACTATGGTAACGTTGGTTTACGTATGTTATCTACAGTCTATAATAACGTTGGTTTACGTATGCTATCTACAGACTATGATAACGTTGGTTTACGTATATTATCTACAGACTATGGTAACGTTGGTTTACGTATATTATCTACAATCTATGATAACGTTGGTTTACGTATATTATCTACAGTCTATGATAACGTTGGTTTACGTATATTATCTACAGTCTATGATAACATTGGTTTACGTATATTATCTACATTCTATGATAACGTTGGTTTATGTATGTTATCTACAGTCTATGGTAACGTTGGTTTACATATGTTTACGTATGTTATCTACAGTCTATGATAACGTTGGTTTACGTATGTTATCTACAATCTATGATAACGTTGGGTTACGTATATTATCTACAGTCTATGATAACGTTGGTTTACGTATGTTATCTACAGTCTATGATAACGTTGGTTTACGTATGTTTACGTATGTTATCTACAATCTATGATAACGTTGGTTTACGTATGTTTACGTATGTTATCTACAGTCTATGATAACGTTGGTTTAGGTATGTTAACTACAGACTATGGTAACGTTGGATTACGTATGTTATCTACAGTATATGATAACGTTGGTTTACGTATGTTATCTACAATCTATGGTAACGTTGGTTTACGTATGTTATCTACAGTATATGATAACGTTGGTTTACGTATGTTATCTACAGTCTATGATAACGTTGGTTTACGTATGTTATCTACAATCTATGATAACGTTGGTTTACGTATGTTATCTACAGTCTATGATAACGTTGGTTTACATTTGTTATCAGACTATGGTAACTTAGATTTAGCCTTCATATATTATCTACATTCTATGATCACTTGATTAACGTATATTATTATATACATGCTGCAGTAAATATTAGATTAAACAACGCATATTATCTACTGTCTACGGTAACCTTGGTTGAGCATACGTGCATGTATACATGCATACATACCCGGTTTACCTCAACCTCGCCTGAAGCATAACATGTTTTTATATTATAATCATAATATTGTAACAACCTGTTCAGATAAATACACAGCTATTGAAGCTTCATTTCACATGAGCCGTACATATAGGTCATTTACAGTTTACGGATAGGCCATTAAAAGTTCAAAGTTCACCTTGTTGTAGATATAAGAGGCCCAGATTATCCAGAACCATATTTCAGTACAAATGTCAAGGTACGTTGGGACGACCACCGGCTCTATGTCGGGGCTCTGATGCAAGAAACGGATTTATGGGGTAGCTACACGGAGGACGAATCACCTGGTAAGTCTGGAAGGCAGTGTATTATTTTGTTACCGTATATTTATCGCCCCCACCCCTCCCACACAACTTCGAGGACAATGCCTCCAAGAGCAGATCAGTCATGGAGGATAGTGCATGAGACTGAAGAACAAAATAAATGTTTTAAAAAAGCAAAGAAAAACAAAGCAAAGAAAAAAAACATACTGAAGCAACCCCAATTCTAGAAGTATCCCCTTGTACTTTTACCTGCTAGATGTATAGCATAGATGCATGAGCTCTCAGTTCATAGTCCCACCCGAAAGACTGTTCACATTATTTGGTTGGACGGAGGATCAAACTCGACCTCTGAATTCACAGTCCAAAGTGTTAACCACTGAACCACTGGTCACATATCAGTCCACAAAGGCTGTGTAATAACGAATAATTCCAGTTATAATCCGGATGTCAATTTGTGCATGCGCTACTGAAGAGCTGGAGTCTTATTCTGGTTTACTAAGTGTCAAGCAACCATAGACGGGTCTGTAGTCCAGTGGTAACACGCTGGACTGGTAATCCAGGGATCGCAGGTTCGATCCCCCATCTGACCCTAATAAAAGTATCAGTCTTTCAGATGGGACCTTAAACCGAGGTCTCGTGTCGGTGCTGTACACCGTGCACGTAAAAGAACCAGAGGTGACTCTAATGGGTCTCTGTCTGTATCATTGCACTATCCTACAACAATCTAAAATGACTAATCTCTTCAGGAGGCGTCGCTCATATGGGCAACCGGTATCGACGATAAATAAACGTAAAACACACACAGTTAAGCAACCATTGTTGTAGTGCTAACGTGTTGGCCATGTAATATATACAGACGCTTGGGGTCTGGACAAATGATGTTGATCAATGATACACCATAGGCTGGACATAACACATACCATTGTAGGCGATATCCGAGCATGTTTAAAAATGACACCACGTGAGCACATATGTAGCATTAATCATTATGGCATAGGTTAAAACTAAGATAAACAACTAACTTCATTTATTCAACACAGTGTATATCTCCCCTCCCCTCCCCTCCCCTCCCAAAATTTTTTATCTCCTCTCTCTATCCTCTCCCCCTCTCTCTCATGTCCTCTCCCCTCTCTCTCATCTCCTCTCCCTCTCTCTCATCTCATCTCATCTCCTCTCCCTCTCTTCATCTCCCCCTCTCTCTCATCTCCTCTCCACCTCTCTCTTCATCTCATCTCCCTCTCCCCTCTCTCTCATCCTCTCCTCTCTCTCATCTCCTCTCCTCTCCCCTCTCTCTTATCTCCTCTCCCCCTCTCTCAATTCCTCTCCTCTCCCCCTCTCTCTCTCTCTGATTAAAATGTTTAAGTTTAATTTCCATTTTTATTTTCTAGTGTGGCTGGAAAATGCTTTTGAGGTAAGTAGCACTCCACGATAGTCTATTTGAAAGTAAACCCCTGGATTAACGAGGTTTTGATTTAATTTGTTCCTACTATCATGTTCCAGAATCATAGTATGTCTACATATTACCCCACATAATTAGATCAATCTATATTAACATCTAGTTTTAACAGCGTTACACGTAGCCGCGAGTAAATTAAAACTTTATTTATTTTACAACAATTGCTAAGCAAGTTTTAACAACTTATATTAAACACTCTCGTTGGCGTGGGTGATATTGTAAATGCATACCATTCGTGTGGGAGGAAACCAGAGTTACCGGGAAAAACTGTCCGATCTGACGACCACCGTACCATTTCACATATTTCCCGGTCCGAGGATCGAACCAGGGTTGCATTGGCGAGAAACAAGAGCGCTAACCACTGTGCTAATCGGACAGCCATATTAACGTTACTGTAAATATTTACATTACTTACAAAGTGCACCCACAACTTGAGAGCTGTCACTGTCATGTCTTCTGATAACTTTATTTAAGGACTGAATCGCGGGTTATATTAATAGTGTTTCCATCGGTGTATAAAATACATTGGGCGTGGTTAAAGTGTGTGGAGACCGAAAGCCTTCACGCTAACCTTAAACACGCCCAATGTAGTTCATACCTCGATGGAAACTATTAACCCGCGATTCATTATTTGTATTTACATTAATTATTCTTTTAATGACACATATTAACTATAGCACACTTTATATTTAAAATGTTTTACTCCACATTTGCAACTTACCGTGTCCCGGACGGAACCGGTAAATAGATCATCCATGGAACAGCGTATATTGTTTGACACGCCTTTTCTTGCGACGAATGTTGCCTAACACTTGCGAATGCGCATGCCCGTAACTTGTCAGCTGCATATATTTAGTTGGGAACCCTCATGCATCTTGTAATTGTTTATAATAAAGTTACCAGAAAACATGTATTAATTATGTTATAATAAAGTTACCAGAAGACATGTATTAATTATGTTATAATAAAGTTACCAGAAGACATGTATTAATTATGTTATATAAAGTTACCAGAAGACATGTATTAATTATGTTATAATAAAGTTACCAGCAGACATGTATTAATTATGTTATAATAAAGTTACCAGGAGACATGTATTAATTATGTTATAATAAAGTTACCAGAAGACATGTATTAATTATGTTATAATAAAGTTACCAGCAGACATGTATTAATTATGTTATAATAAAGTTACCAGGAGACATGTATTAATTATGTTATAATAAAGTTACCAGCAGACATGTATTAATTATGTTATAATAAAGTTACCAGAAGACATGTATTAATTATGTTATAATAAAGTTACCAGAAGACACCTTGTAATTGTTTATAATAAAGTTACCAGCAGACATGTATTAATTATGGTATAATAAAGTTACCAGAAGACATGTATTAATTATGTTATAATAAAGTTACCAGAAGACACCTTGTAATTGTTTATAATAAAGTTACCAGAAGACATGTATTAATTATGTTATAATAAAGTTACCAGAAGACAACTTGTAATTGTTTATAATAAAGTTACCAGAAGACATGTATTAATTATGTTATAATAAAGTTACCAGAAGACACCTTGTAATTGTTTATAATATAGTTACCAGAAGACATGTATTAATTATGTTATATTAAAGTTACCAGAAGACACCTTGTAATTGTTTATAATAAAGTTACCAGCAGACATGTATTAATTATGTTATAATATAGTTACCAGAAGACATGTATTAATTATGTTATAATAAAGTTACCAGAATACACCTTGTAATTGTTTATAATAAAGTTACCAGCAGACATGTATTAATTATGTTATAATATAGTTACCAGAAGACATGTATTAATTATGTTATAATAAAGTTACCAGGAGACATGTATTAATTATGTTATAATAAAGTTACCAGCAGACATGTATTAATTATGTTATAATAAAGTTACCAGAAGACATGTATTAATTATGTTATAATAAAGTTACCAGAAGACACCTTGTAATTGTTTATAATAAAGTTACCAGCAGACATGTATTAATTATGGTATAATAAAGTTACCAGAAGACATGTATTAATTATGTTATAATAAAGTTACCAGAAGACACCTTGTAATTGTTTATAATAAAGTTACCAGAAGACATGTATTAATTATGTTATAATAAAGTTACCAGAAGACACCTTGTAATTGTTTATAATAAAGTTACCAGAAGACATGTATTAATTATGTTATAATAAAGTTACCAGAAGACACCTTGTAATTGTTTATAATATAGTTACCAGAAGACATGTATTAATTATGTTATATTAAAGTTACCAGAAGACACCTTGTAATTGTTTATAATAAAGTTACCAGCAGACATGTATTAATTATGTTATAATATAGTTACCAGAAGACATGTATTAATTATTTATAATAAAGTTACCAGAATACATGTATATTGTTTTATAATAAAGTTACCAGCAGACATGTATTAATTATGTTATATATAGTTACCAGAAGACATGTATTAATTATGTTATATTAAAGTACCAGAAGACACCTTGTAATTGTATAATAAAGTTACCAGCAGACAGTATTAATTATGTTATAATATAGTTACCAGAAGACATGTATTAATTATGTTATATTAAAGTTACCAGAAGACACCTTGTAATTGTTTATAATAAAGTTACCAGCAGACATGTATTAATTATGTTATAATATAGTTACCAGAAGACATGTATTAATTATGTTATAATAAAGTTACCAGAATACACCTTGTAATTGTTTATAATAAAGTTACCAGCAGACATGTATTAATTATGTTATAATATAGTTACCAGAAGACATGTATTAATTATGTTATATTAAAGTTACCAGAAGACACCTTGTAATTGTTTATAATAAAGTTACCAGCAGACATGTATTAATTATGTTATAATATAGTTACCAGAAGACATGTATTAATTATGTTATAATAAAGTTACCAGAATACACCTTGTAATTGTTTATAATAAAGTTACCAGCAGACATGTATTAATTATGTTATAATATAGTTACCAGAAGACATGTATTAATTATGTTATAATAAAGTTACCAGAAGACATGTATTAATTATGTTATAATAAAGTTTCCAGCAGACATGTATTAATTATGTTATAATAGACAACTTGTAATTGTTTATAGGACATGTTGTAATAATGTTTGTAGGTGTACGCTGTACCAGATGGCAGTATGCATAAGTAAGTTTTCTACATAATATCATAGGTGCTGGCACCCGGCAGCATGTACACATACAATATAATCGTTATTTACTGATCATCTTAAGACATGACTCATTACATAAACGCTTACTTTAGTACTGCGTAGTTATATAAACACTTATCTTAGTACTGCTTAATTACATAAACGCTTACTTTAGTACTGCATAATTACATAAACGCTTACTTTAGTACTGCTTAATTACATAAACGCTTACTTTAGTACTGCTTAATTACATAAACGCTTACTTTAGTACTGCTTAATTACATAAACGTTTACTTTAGTACTGCGTAATTACATAAACGCTTACTTTAGTACTGCTTAATTACATAAACGCTTACTTTAGTACTGCTTAATTACATAAACGCTTACTTTAGTACTGCTTAATTACATAAACGCTTACTTTAGTACTGCTTAATTACATAAACGTTTACTTTAGTACTGCTTAATTACATAAACGCTTACTTTAGTACTGTGTAATTACATAAATGCTTACTTTAGTACTGCATAATTACATAAACGTTTACTTTAGTACTGCGTAATTACATAAATGCTTACTTTAGTACTGCATAATTACATAAATGCTTACTTTGGTACTGCGTAATTACATAAACACTTATCTTAGTACTGTGTACTTACATAACTGCTTACTTTAGTACTGCATAATTACATAAACGCTTACTTTAGTACTGCATAATTACATAAACGCTTACTTTAGTACTGCGTAATTACATAAACGCTTACTTTAGTACTGCGTAATTACATAAACACTTATTTTTAGTACTGCTTAATTGCTTTTTAGCAATGTGCGATTACATATAAGCTTAACTTTAGTACTCCGTTCGTACGCAAAAGCTTAGTTTTAGTACTCCGTACGTACGCGAAAGCTTAGTTTTAGTACTCCGTACGTACGCGAAAGCTTAGTTTTAGTACTCCGTACATACGTGAAAGCTTAGTTTTAGTACTCCGTACGTACGCGAAAACTTAGTTTTAGTACTCCGTATGTACGTGAAAGCTTAGTTTTAGTACTCCGTATGTACGCGAAAGCTTAGTTTTAGTACTCCGTACGTACATGAAAGCTTAGTTTTTTAGTACTCCGTATGTATGCGAAAGCTTAGTTTTAGTACTCCGTACGTACGTGAAAGCTTAGTTTTAGTACTGTGAAATTCTTTAAAAGCTTGGCGTCAGTATTGCATAATTACATAAAGTTTAGTTAGTTACGCTCTTGTAGTTACAAGGAGATGCAGATCAGCGTCCGTAACGTGAGCTGGGATTTGATGCTGGAGAAGGCGTACATGGACAAGAGAGATAGTTGTGACAACAAGACAGTCGCTGTCCATAGCTGGGACAGTCGTATGCAAAAGGCAACATACACCGACGGGATTATCAACAATCCAAATGCTAAAGGTATCTGCATTACATAATTATACAAGCTAACACAAAACATATATCATTTATACGGCCCCCTAGTATAATTATTTACAGTTGATTCGTGCATTGGTATGTTCAACAGTGAACCATAATATGCTCGGGCTAACATTGAACTTACGTACCGAATTATGAACTATAAACTGTGCAATGTTAAGGGGTATGTTGCCATGCCAACATAAAAGAAAACTGACAATAGCCTGGTTAGTGTAGACATAGGCTAGTTACAATGAACCAAAACTACAATATGCATTACAGGCATTTGGAATCGAAATAAATAGTTGGATATATAATGTGAATATTACAGCTAGTAGCTTCTACTTCTACTTCAATACTGCCCAGGGCTAATGCATCACGGGCAAGTGACATCATCAAAATGGTTAAGAGCTCTAAGGCGTATGTACAGTTAAAAACTGATAAAAACGTGTCAAGTGTCTAGGCTGTTAGTTTTTGCAGACGAAGGCCAAACTCGTCTACAGATGTGGTCTGTACCAGGTCAGGAGGAAGCGCATTCCAGTCCCTGGTGGTACGAGGAAGGAATCTGTTCTTGTACTGTTCATAACTGGTGTGCAATTGGATGTAGGCTAAGTCGTGTGTTCTTGTGCGGCCGGTGGAGGTTGTGACATACTCTGGGATGGTGACTGGAGACAGATTGTTGGTAGCTTTGTAAAATGTTACTAGTCGTTTGTTGGTTCTGCGTTGTTGTAGAGGCGGCCATTGTAATTGATCAAGCATGGATGTTACACTTTCTCTGTAGGAGTAGACACCAGTGACAAAACGGGCGCCCTTGTGCTGAACTTTTTCTAAGGCTTGAATATCTTGTTTAAAGTAAGGATCCCAAACTGAAGATGAGTACTCCAAATGTGGTCGAACAAGTGATGTGAATGCCCTTGATTTCACGTCTTGGCTACATCCATAAAGATGTCTTCTCAGTAGGTTTAGAATCTTGTTGGCTTTGCCAGTTATGTTGCTGATGTGAGTTTTCCATGTTAAATCTGAGGTCAATTCCACTCCAAGGTACGGATGATGTTGTACTTCCTGGAGGTTGTTCCTTTCGATGTTATATTGGGTCTGAAGATGTTTGCGTTGTCTGGTGGTCTTGAGTAGGTGACATTTAGCTGCATTGAAGCGCATTAGCCAGGTGTTGGACCATTCAACCAGCTGGTCGAGTGTTTAAGGTCGCTGACTTGTATAGCACTGTAATCTATCATCTCTGATGGTCACAGGTTCGAGCCCCGCTCAGACCGTGTCTCATTTATATGAAAACGTTGGCAGTTTCTTACGGAGGTTGGTGCACCAAGTACTGGTTAACCACTGGAGCCTGCCCAGGAAAGGTGTTGTTAGGTAAACTGCCCGTCGCTCAAATGAGAAACCGGTAGCGACGTTAAATAAACTTAAATAATAATATAAAAAAAAGTAGAGTGACACTCACTGACAATCCATCCAGCTATATATCTCTCTACCTATTTATTTACCGGCATCAGAATTCCAAAATTCCAAAACATAGAATGCATTACAATCCGTTACCTGACCATGAGCTCCGCTAAGAATCTTACGATGTGGAAACTATGTTGTTTTACCTGGATTTCAGGAAGCTTTTGGAGCGCAGAATGGTCGTTTTCTTTCGAAGCACTAGCCGAGCACACCGACAGACCACCAAACCAACCTTCACCGGAAGTGCAAGAGGCTTGGTTTTTCATATTCGCTAGGTTTGTTACCCTCTTTCTTCTTAATAACATCAAGACAAGCATTTCAAACTGACAAATACACTTTTATTTAAAGAATATTCTAGTTAGAAACTTTTGCATGGTGTTTTCTTTCTTGCAATAAAAATGGTCCTTCTAATTGTGTGTACTGTTTTATTATCATGGAAACCATGTCTGTTTTTAGACCTGAATACAAATTCAAAATTATCAACGGGGAGTACGTAAAGGTAACTATGAACTATAGTATTGTTACAGACGGCATAGAGAGTCATAATATAAATACGTGAGTTTGTTTTGGGGTTTGGACTGGCACTAACAGCTTAGGTTATATGACAACCTTTCAGCTATTATTGGTGGAAGAAGACCCTGGATGCCTCTCCGAGTAGTATTTCAGGCACGGAGCCGGAACACGGGTAGAACCACCGACCTAACGCAATCCACCTGGATAGCTTAAAAAGATTCGACACCGCAGTGGGATTCGAACCTACAGCGGTGAGTGGCAAATTATTTGAAGATAACAACCGTAATCTCTCGGCCACGGATGCTCCCTAATAGAAATAAGAATCAGATATGTCCAAAGGAAGGACAAACCAAAACTCTGGTTTTAACTTTAATGTTTCATGCGTCCATCGCACATAAGATATGTGTGTGCCAGAATTATGTTACGATATTAAATCATAAAATGTGAACACTTAGTATATTCTTCACTGGTAGGTTCAACGTATTATTGAAGGCAGCCCCTATTGTGTTTGCTTTGTAAATATAAACAGATGAATACATTCGCCATATATCACAACTAATGTCAATTGAAAATATAGTTTGTTAAGTCATTATTCTATTTGCAAATGGCGTTGTGATATAAAGGGGAGTAACCTTTGTACAATTTTAATTGAAAAGTTGACGGTTTACAAACCATAACGTGTATTTTAAATACTAGTATGTACATTATCGCTATTCTTGTAGTAGTCTTTACACATACGGTTATTCTTGATTCAGTTACGGTAAAATGTATAGTGCCAAACATCGCTTCAGAAATACAGTTACGTTATTTATAATTATTTCTAGGACGAGGATGCCGCTACAGAATGGTGGTCTTGGCAACCAATGTACACAGTCAACCTCCATATGCCCAGTAGGTATGTAGTATTTAGTCTTCCGGACACAAGTATCCCTGTTGAAATATAATGCATGCAATAATACAATATGTCATCCCTGTTGAAATATAATGCATGCAATAATACAATATGCCCCCCCCCCCCCTCATTAAAATGCCGCGATATGTATGTGTTTAGCAACTACTAGTGTTATATTGTTACAATGGTAGCGTGTTCGCTTCAGGTGCGAAATGCATGGAGTTCAAGCCCCTATGGAGCCGTTACGAGTGTGCCCTTAGGCAAGGCATTTAAATTGCTCGTTGCCTCTTCTCTCTCCCTCGTGGCGATGGATTCCACCAGGAATGAGGTCTCATAGTGATTAATATAAGTTGTAAGAACTTGTTTCGCAATCGAGCTAAAATTAATTTGTATAAATATATATGTATTGCTGTTTGGGGGTTTAACGTCACACCAACAGCTTGGATTATATGGCGAATCTCCAGCTAGTATAGGTGAAGGAAGACCCGGATGCACCACCCGGGTAGAACCACCGACCTTCCACAAGCCAGTTGGATAGCATCATCACATGAAATTATCCGACACCCTCAATGGGATTCGAACCTAGAGCGGAGGAGTGTATATGTATATATTGTAGATGTTGTTTATATGTATAATTGTAACGTGTGTACTTAAATAAATAACACGAACAACTATTATATATAAATATGTAATTGAAGGACGATTGAAAATTCACTCTGCATAATACACACTCGGATAGTGTATTGAGTGAATGTATATACATTATAAAGTGCATAGTTTAGTAATTAAATGCAAACATGTTGACAAGAACATGAAAACCTGTCCAACATAATAGTATATATCACATCCCTGCTGGAACATCCGGGAATCATATGGGAACCAAATATTGTTGCAGAATTTCTACTACGTAAATAGATTGACCTGTCAATTTCTGGATTCTAGCTCAAGCCTGTATTTCTATGCGCACACCGGTGAACGCTTGGAACTAGTTCCCTGAAAACAATTGGACACTTTTAATAACTATAATACGAATACATTGCAGTAATTCTTATCACATAAATTCCCATTCGTCCAGAAAAACAGAAAACGCTTGAACTGTGGTCCTGTTGTCCGACTGTTCGTTTATATCTTCTTCTATTCAAGGTTCGGGCTGGTTCAGTTCAAGAGAGATCTAACAGATAAAACGTTCGATTTTAACAAGTGGCACATTTACAGGGCCCTCTTCGAAATGTTCGAAGCCGAACATGTGAGTATACAAATAGTGTCACTATATATTTGTATATTGCGAGTTTACAAATAAACACATGATGTATCTTTATTACTTGGTTTATACAAATTTATTTTAGCTCGACTGTGAAACAAGTTCTTACACCTAATCACTCTCGAGACCTCATTCCTGAATCCTGGTGGAATCCATCGCCACGAGGGAGAGAGAAGAGGCACTGTGGAATTTAGATGCCTTGCCTAAGGGCACAATCGTAACGGCTCCAGCGGGGCTCGAACCCCGGGCCTTTCGCACTTGGAGCGAACGCGCTCCCACTGCGCTATCACGACTTCCACGGTTTATTACTAAGAGCAAAACAAGCATACAAGAAAATAGAGCTCACGTACGCTTGTACTTGAACGTCAGCGTTACACGTAGCCGCGAGTAAATTAAAACTTTATTTATTTTACAACGATTGCGAAGCAAGTTCTAACAACTTATATTAATCACTTTCGTTGGCGCGGATGAAAGTGTATATGTGGTCATTTATGTGGGAGGAAACCGGAGTACCCGGAGAAAACCCACATGTTCGATCTGGCGACCACCGTACCATCTCACATACTTCCAGGTCCGAGGATCGAATCCGGGTTGCTGTGGTGAGAAGCAAACGCGCTAACCACTGCGCTAATTGGACAGTCGCGAGTAAATATGGGTGCGGTCATACAAATGTGAATACAGTCAAACCTGTGTTAAGCAGCCAGCCAAGGGACTTACATAAGGTTGCTGCTTAGCGCAGGTGGCTGCTTAATAGAGGTCAAATATATAAAGAAAACAACGTATTGGGAATCTGGAAACTGGCTGCTTAATGCAGGTTGGCTGCTTAATGGACGGTGACCACTAACACAGGTTTGACTGTATTAATGCAGGTTGGCTGCTTAATGGACGGTGACCACTAACACAGGTTTGACTGTAATATACTCGGTCAACCTACATTTGGCAAACTGGTTACTCCACTGTAAATGATCATTTTATTTGCACTCGAATAAAAAACTGCTTAAATATTAGTTTAAACAATAGTTTAGTGCAATATGTATACATACAGTGTCATTTATAATATACAATGTGTCAGTGCTTAAATTTTGTCTTTTTACAAAAAACAAAAAGTTAAGATGACAACGTGCATCTTTATCCTCAACCGGCCGCCAGTTGTAGCGAAACATTGAAAATTGTTGATAATTCTAAGAAAAAAGGAAAACAAGTTTATTTAATCCTCCCTGCATTTCTTTGAAATGCTAAACTACATCCTCCAGAATACGTGCCGTGGCCATAGAAATTGATCCAGCAGAACCACATTTAGGCGATTTCAAGCAAAATTCGTACAAAATGTTGATACAGTCAACCCTGTCGTAAGCAGCCAGCCAAGGGAATCACAGAAAGTGGCTCCTTAGCACAGGTGGCTGCTTAATAGAAGTCAAATATATAATAAAACAACATAATGGGAATCTGGAAACTGGCTGCTTAATGCAGGTGACCACTAACACAGGTGTGACTGTACATGCATTAAAATCGTAAATTTATTTCATTTTTCAGAAATATAAGTCGGTAAATGGAATGTTCATAGAAGATTTGGAAAAGTTGGATGTGGCACCAAAACTGATGTCGTCTGATTGCGTCATACTGACAGTGCAATTGAATGGTACAGACTTTACGGCATCTGCTGAATCCAGATTGAACCCCAACATGCAGACAGGGCATATACGGTCGGACAGATATGTATGGTTTACGTAGGACCTACGCTTATACAGTGTGTGTTCATAAGTAAATGAGACAATTGACATAAGACGTGGAACACACTACATGTATGGTTTACGTAAGACCTACGCTTATACAGTGTGTGTTCATAAGTACATGAGAAGACAATTGACATAAGACGTGGAACACACTACATGTATGGTTTACGTAGGACCTACGCTTATACAGTGTGTGTTGATAAGTACATGAGAAGACAATTGACATAAGACGTGGAACACACTACATGTATGGTTTACGTAGGACCTACGCTTATACAGTGTGTGTTCATAAGTAAATGAGACAATTGACATAAGACGTGGAACACACTACATGTATGGTTTACGTAGAACCTACACTTATACAGTGTGTGTTCATAAGTAAATGAGAAGACAATTGACATAAGACGTGGAACACACTACATGTATGGTTTACGTAAGACCTACGCTTATACAGTGTGTGTTCATAAGTACATGAGAAGACAATTGACATAAGACGTGGAACACACTACATGTATGGTTTACGTAAGACCTACGCTTATACAGTGTGTGTTCATAAGTACATGAGAAGACAATTGACATAAGACGTGGAACACACTACATGTATGGTTTACGTAGGATCTATACGCATACAGTGTGTGTTCATAAGTAAATAAGAAGACAATTGACATAAGACGTGGAACACACTACATGTATATACAGTCAAGACCTGCCTTAAGCAGCCAGCCAATGGAATCACAGATAGTGGCTAATTAGCACAGCACACTGTGTAATATCTGATATTAAAGGTCAAAATGTATAGACATAGTAACATATTTGGAATCTGAAAACTGACTGCTTAATGCAGGTTGGCTGATTAATAGAGGTGACCACTAACACAGGTTTGACTGTATTAATACAGATTAGCTGTTTAATAGAGGTGACCACTAACACAGGTTTGCCTCTATTAATACAGATTGGTTGCTTAATAGAGGTGACCACTAACACAGGTTTGGCTCTATTAATACAGATTGGTTGCTTAATAGAGGTGACCACTAACACAGGTTTGGCTCTATTAATATAGATTGGTTGCTTAATAGAGGTGACCACTAACACAGGGTTGGCTCTATTAATACAGATTGGTTGCTTAATAGAGGTGACCACTAACACAGGGTTGGCTCTATTAATACAGATTGGTTGCTTAATAGAGGTGACCACTAACACAGGGTTGGCTGTATTACACACAGATTGGTTGCTTAATAGAGGTGACCACTAACACAGGGTTGGCTGTATGACATAACAATCAAGATATACTATTGATTCCAATGAGAGACATTAGTCAGTTACTGCCCCTGAATACTCATGAAAGTAGAGTGGTCCTCTTAATTGGCTACCTCTGTTTTTATCGTAGTTTCCTTTGCACCACATGATATCTGTTTTCATTAGTTTTCTTATCTTATAATTATTATATTACTAAATCTCGACAGATATCCTACAGCATATCCAATATATACTTTACTGTAGAAATTGATTATAAATTAATTAACATGCTTTTTATAAAATCACATTTATCATACCGCAACATAAGGTTAGGGAACACCAATAAAACCAAAGGATTTCAACTAAAAGGACCAATACATATGTTGGGACAAATCGGACTTTATCTGTCAAGGGAGGTAATAGAATAATGTCTCTCATTGTAATTATACAAGTCGTGCCATAACGTTTATTTTCGTCTCTTCATATATACCACATTACACGTACAACATTTATTATTAAACAGATACAAAGTACACACGTCTTTGTTAACAGAAATATAAGAGGTGCTGACCGTTGTCTAATGTGGTTAACCCTTTCAACCCCACAGGCCTCTAAATAGGCTTATGAAAAGTGTAGATCCAGATGAGCCGGCTCGTAACGAGCCGTCTCATCAGGATCTGCACTTTTTTGCCAGTAATAATTATTACTATTTTTAGATAAAATTACCCATTTTGATAAATGAACTGGTCCAAATGTAATTTTGTTATTAATTTATTGGTCTAAAAATAGCATGCACCAGTCCATGTCAGTTACTTGGGGTTGAAAGGGTTAAAACGCGTGGCACAAGCAATTTGCATTTCCATGCAATGTATTGTATCTGTATGTGTATGACATGTGTACTAATGATTTGCAATAAAATATGGTTAAACAAATAAATAAATATAAGAGACGGTAATCTATAGTGAATCACATGAGCTGTGTTATATGACAACCAACAATGCTATGATGACGTCACGTGAATCACATGAGCTGTGTTATATGACAACCAACAATGCTATGATGACGTCACGTGAATCACATGAGCTGTGTTATATGACAACCAACAATGCTATGATGACGTCACGTGAATCACATGAGCTGTGTTATATGACAACCAACAATGCTATGATGACGTCACGTGAATCACATGAGCTGTGTTATATGACAACCAACAATGCTATGATGACGTCACGTGAATCACATGAGCTGTGTTATATGACAACCAACAATGCTATGATGACGTCACGTGAATCACATGAGCTGTGTTATATGACAACCAACAATGCGATGATGACGTCACACAGCCGTAGAACCACGGCCAGGACATATTTAGGTGACATATGCCACCTGTACGACATGGCCCACGGAGCAATCTAACTTATTTACAGGTTACTATTTATTAGGTGGTGAAACGAAAGATGATACTGTGATTCGACCTTTCTCTAGAAGTTATATTATCTGTTTAGCCAGAGAAATGTAACACCTGCTCTAAAACTAGTACATGTATTTCAAATTTCATAATAAAATCAATTTTACATGTTCTTTGGACAAACGTGTTTTGCCTCTCAGGGGCGTAGCTTGGCTGGAATCGATGTGTAGGCCAACTTAAGCCCGGGGGTCGTCCCCAGGAAAACTATTTATAGCGTATATAATTTAATCCTGGCCTCCCGATTTTTGTTGCAGATTTGGCATTTTTATTTTTTCGATTTTTCGAGGAAAAGTGTAGGTCACGGCCTACACGGCCTATAGGAAGCTACGCCAATGCCTTTTCTGTATAATGAATAACATCTCTTACATGTTAGAAGTGGGCGGATAGTCAGCAAACAACATACTCCATCTGCAGTCAAACCTGTGTTTGTAGCCGTCAATGGAGCGATGAAAAATGTCTGCATAGTAAAGGTGACTGCTCAATAGAGCTTAATTGTTGAACAATTTGCCATATTGGAAATATTGTAACTGGCTGCTTAATTAAGGTTGGCTGCTTAATTGAGGTGACCTCTAACACAGGTTTGACTGTATGGCAAAATAATTACACTCTCACTTATATTTGCACCATTGGCAGTGCATTATGAATGAACATTTACCACAACACACTTCTCTCTCAGGACCACCTGTCTCTAATGACCACCTGTCTCTAAGGACCTATCTCTAAGGACCACCTATCTCTAAGGGTCACCTGTCTCTAAGGACCACCTATCTCCAAGGAACACCTATCTCTTAAGGACCACCTGTCTCTAATGACCACCTTTCTCTAAGGAACACCTATCTCTAAGGACCACCTATCTCTAATGACCACCTGTCTCTAATGACCACCTTTCTCTAAGGAACACCTATCTCTAAGGACCACCTATCTCTAAGGACCACCTATCTCTAATGACCACCTGTCTCTAATGACCACCTTTCTCTAAGGAACACCTATCTCTAAGGACCATCTATCTCTAATGACCACCTGTCTCTAAGGAACACCTATCTCTAAGGACCACCTATCTCTAATGACCACCTGTCTCTAATGACCACCTGTCTCTAAGGACCACCTATCTCTAAGGGTCACCTGTCTCTAAGGACCACCTATCTCCAAGGAACACCTATCTCTTAAGGACCACCTGTCTCTAATGACCACCTTTCTCTAAGGAACACCTATCTCTAAGGACCACCTATCTCTAATGACCACCTGTCTCTAATGACCACCTTTCTCTAAGGAACACCTATCTCTAAGGACCACCTATCTCTAAGGACCACCTATCTCTAATGACCACCTGTCTCTAATGACCACCTTTCTCTAAGGAACACCTATCTCTAAGGACCATCTATCTCTAATGACCACCTGTCTCTAAGGAACACCTATCTCTAAGGACCACCTATCTCTAATGACCACCTGTCTCTAATGACCACCTGTCTCTAAGGACCACCAGTCTCTAAGGACCACCTATTTCTAAGGACCAGCTATCTCTAAGGATCACCTATCTCTAAGGACCACTTGTCTCTAAGGACCACATTTTGGTCTACCTTTAAATACACGATTGAGATAAGAAGAAGAAACACTTTTATAAGTCCTTAACATACTGATATACAACGAAATTGTTAACATTCAGTTTGTTTATTTTCATATTCTCAGCAAGCAGATTTACAACAACATGAGATATTCATAACATAACAAATATATATACAGTACATAAATCTCCGTGATGCACGGCATTTATATATATATACCGTACATACATCGACGTGATGCACGGCATTTATATATATATACCGTACATACATCGACGTGATGCACGGCATTTATATATATATACAGTACATACATCGACGTGATACATGACATTTATATATATATACAGTACATAAATCGACGTGATACATGGCATTTATATATATATACAGTACATAAATCGACGTGATACATGGCATTTATATATATATACAGTACATAAATCGACGTGATACATGGCATTTATATATATATACAGTACATACATCGACGTGATACATGGCATTTAATATATATACAGTACATAAATCGACGTGATGCATGGCATTTATATATATATACAGTACATACATCGACGTGATACATGGCATTTATATATATATACAGTACATACATCGACGTGATACATGGCATTTATATATATATACAGTACATACATCGACGTGATACATGGCATTTATATATATATACAGTACATACATCGACGTGATACATGGCATTTATATATATATACAGTACATACATCGACGTGATACATGGCATTTATATATATATACAGTACATACATCGACGTGATACATGGCATTTATATATATATATCAGTACATACATCGACGTGATACATGGCATTTATATATATATATCAGTACATACATCGACGTGATACATGGCATTTATATATATATACAGTACATACATCGACGTGATACATGGCATTTATATATATATACAGTACATACATCGACGTGATACATGGCATTTATATATATATACAGTACATACATCGACGTGATACATGGCATTTATATATATATACAGTACATACATCGACGTGATGCATGGCATTTATATATATATACAGTACATACATCGACGTGATACATGGCATTTATATATATATACAGTACATACATCGACGTGATACATGGCATTTATATATATATACAGTACATACATCGACGTGATGCATGGCATTTATATATATATACAGTACATACATCGACGTGATACATGGCATTTATATATATATACAGTACATACATCGACGTGATGCATGGCATTTATATATATATACAGTACATACATCGACGTGATGCATGGCATTTATATATATATACAGTACATACATCTCCGTGATACATGGCATTTATATATATATACAGTACATACATCTCCGTGATACATGGCATTTATATATATATACAGTACATACATCTCCGTGATACATGGCATTTATATATATATACAGTACATACATCGACGTGATACATGGCATTTATATATATATATATACAGTACATACATCGACGTGATACATGGCATTTAAATATATACAGAATCAAACGTTTCTGAAATAAAGACAAAGTGTACATGGTAAAATGTTTAGCTAAGATATAGAAGTATAGTTTGATATACCCAAAATGCAAAATATCAAGTGGTAACACGCTGGACTGATAATCCAGGGATCGCAGGTTCGATCCCCCGTCTGACCCTAATAAAATTAACAGTCTTTCAGATGGGATATTAAACCGAGGTCTCGTGTCGGTGCTTTACACCGTGCACGTAAAAGAACCAAAGGAGACTCTGGAATGGGTGTCTCTCTCTGTATCATTGCACTATCCCCTAAAATTCTAAATGACTAATCTCCTCAGGAGGCGTCGCTCATATGGGCAACCGGTAGCGACGATAAATAAACGTAAAACACACACTAAACAAATTATATATGATTAGATGAGGGTGGGGATGTACTACATATGATATTTCATCGATTTAGTACTGATATCTTCGATGAACGATAATTAAAGATATCTTTACGGATTATGTTCGCAATCGTTGATAAACTATATACCGTCAAACCGGTCTTAAGCAGCCTTCCACGGGAATCGCAGAACGTGGCTGCTTAGCGCAGCTGACACTTTAATAGAGGTTAAATGTATAATAAAACAGCAAATTAATGGAGGTGATCACTAATACAGGTTTTACTGTACCATTATTTACATAATCACTCTTTGATAGGAGAGTGAGGTTATGCAATATGTTTCACGCATGAAAACTAAGAAAGTCCAAGCATTCCATTGCCAGTCAACATTACAGTTAATCCTATAAGCCTACACAGTAACAATATATGAAGTGTGACATTGCAGGCTTTTTGTGAGATGTGAAAGAATGTCGAGTGTATATTTAAGTCGTTATCAATTCACGTTAGTCTCCTAACAATGATTAACTATCAACAACTAAGGCCCCTTTATGAACACAACAGAACACAAGTTTAGTTCGACGCATACATAAGTACATTGTCATTAATAGAACTATACATACATTCATATACATGTATATTATATATATATATATATACACACACGCATATACAACTATAATCACACGCTGGATTGGTAATCCAGGGATCGTAGGTTCGATCCCCCGTCTGATCCTAATAAAATTAATAGTCTTTCAATTGGGACTTTAAACCGAGGTCTCGTGTCGGTGCTGTACACCGTGCATGTAAAAGAACCAGAGCAGACTCTGTAGCATTGCCATATCCTCCAAAAATCTAAAATGATTAATCTCTTCAGGAGACGTCGCTCATATGGACAACCGGTAGCGACGATAAATAAACGTAAAACACACATCAGAAATATACAAACATAATCATATCCAACAATTATATCAATTAATGGAAGAGCAAGTTATCATATATATATATATATATATATATATATATATAAGTGCTACGAATGTTTGTACTGTAGTACGAAGGACAAACTAAACCATTTGATCCAATTCAAGAAGTCAACGTATTGAGTATATTATTTATTATATCTTAATCATGCTTAACGTAAAGCTCCAACTTATACAACCCGATTATGCTATCCGCGTTCAACAATTCTTGTATAAAACATTCTAATATAAATGAAACGTTTCCTCAATTCAACAAACACAATGAACACATTAAAATATAAAATGAAACTCATCTTCCAAATCAAAAGTGTTACAGTATTAACAATATCATTGGTTGTTCTGTATTGTATTTTGAGCATATCTACCAGTTTGTATTCTACGAGAATGTGAAGATTCATTCTGCTTATACATGTATATTCAATTCAATATATTTTATTTCATTAAGACAACATATTGTTATAGTACATGTACATTGGATATATATATAGTCGCAATATATATGGTAAAATGTCCAAGTAGGTGTCATATCCAACATCATATTTACAATTATCAGTACCGTTCACGTACAGTACGTACATTTCCAGCATGCATTAGGATTATGCCAAGGTAATTTAAAATCATCATACACTTCAATATTCTCAGTATAAGAAGTCCAGTTTTCGTTTATAAAACCAATATCTCTCTTTCCAAAAATCTTTTGTTTTAGCAGTATTATAGCCTCCAACCCACATGTAATGCAAGTCATATAATACATTTAAATTATCTTGAAGCTCTTCTGGAGACTTTGGTTACAATGACCATATCATCATTGCGAAGTAGCAAACTGAATGTCCGAATTAACATCTTATAAATATAGTTCACAATATTTTACGAATAAAGAAAAGAAAATAGGCGACATTATCTCCCCTTGTCTTAGACCTATGTATTCCGAATTGTCAATTTAGCTAAATATATTTATTTAGCAACAAGTAAAAGAAATGATATTAATTAAATAAATGAATGTACTACTTGTATAATAATGATTTGTGAGACACTGAATACCAACTATATTAGTAAACAACAATATATTTCGTAAATGTTATTGCTATGCTTACTCCTACCGTATATATATATATATCATGCTTTTCTGTAAAATGTGTGTGTAGCCGCCAATCATGTGTCTTGGCGATGGACGTGTACATGTTTATGCCAATAAAAACCTTGACTTGAAAAATTCCGAATTGCTTCCACAATGCCGTACACATGACTTAACCTGTTCATGCATTTGTATTTTTGAATAGCACACTAGGCCCCGGGCAATGATCTATTGGAAATGATTGCTCGTGTAGTTGGGTGTGTAGCAAATTGACTGGCAAATTTGAAACATTGGAAAATAAGTTGGCACTTTGATTATTGATGTGCACAATGCTTTTGATCACGTACATGTATACAGCTTGTTTGGTTATGCGAGAAAACTACGGAGCCTGGAGTGGTCAACTGTAAACATAGCGGATGGCGTAGCAAGTGCAGATATGACATAGCACAGATAAGAACACATCCCAGAATGATATAGACACTGTGAAGTAAGGATATCCGAATCATCAGGAAGAAACCAATATGGGACATAAATAGGAATGAATGACATTATTGCTATATATAATGTGTATGTTTTGAAAATAGTTAATAAGTAGCAAAATATATTATGATAATGCTCATTATGTGTAATTTGTTTTTGTCGTCATCACTCATTAATTTGTAAATTACAACGCGATATACGTACACTATTAGTCCAGGACGGACTTGCAATGAGTATAGGACACACTCATTTTTGCCAAGGAAGCTTAATCTGACTCTGGATTTACTTCCTCCATTAAAATATAATCCCGAATAGAAGTTGGTATATGTGCTGACTTCATATTCTTATGCAATGTTCTGCCCGGATTAAACCTTCGGATTATTATACGTGCAATGTCTTTTAGTTGTCGAGGACGATTGAAGCACAGATCATACGTTACTGTGTTGCTGAACAGACTGGGCACCTCAATCGTGTCCCTATCATGCTGCGAGACAGGAAACCCACACTTGTATAACCACGGCAGAAGACGTAGATGTTCCTTTGCGTGCACGCTTCTAATAGACTTATCAACGTCGTTGACCTCGTCGTCAGAAACATCCGCGGTGTCATCAGGAAATTTCATCCTATCGTATCTAATTGCTTCAGAAACTATGCGTGCATTCAAAAGAATTGATGGATTTTGATAAAGATACAATTTCAACATCTTTACAACGCCTTTTGTTTGTTTGGTTTTATGGTGATGTGCGTTCAATATAAAATATAAAAATGCTGTCACGCCAGTATCATCCACGTTATTGATGTCGTAACCAAGAGAAAATATCTCCTTGTGCACGTCATAAGAACAGCATATTTTCACAACAGCTTCATGCAGAATTGTTATTCCACGCTCTCCACGAGCACACACGTCCGTGCCATTCTTACACAGACGACGTAACGTCTGCCCGAGTAACCTTTCATTGATAGAATAGACTGTACCGATATTTAGAACAGAGATTAGAATATTCAAGTCGGACACTTTCGAATCACCTGACTTCCAAACTACGCTTACGCCATACATGTTATGTAATTCGTCAATGCATTCCTTGAAGTTCAGTGCATTTGCTAAATCAATGACACAGACGCCGTCTCCTAGACTAGATGGCGACTGTAGCGCGTATGCTTTCCCAAAGTTAGCACGTAACTTCTTTATAAATTCTGGATTATTACACAGCGTGCAGAACACAGGGATATCATGCAGCCATTTGAGGGCAAACATGTTTCTCACTTGTAGTTGCAGATCATGTTTCAGTCTGTGTAGCAGTAAATCAAATTCTTCTTCGTCATCATCTAAAATAGCTGTTATCCATTTATCAACATTGCATGCCATGTTTAGATAAGACCTACCACTCGAGTATATATAACTGAAGAAGCCACCAGCAGATTCATGAGTCGCTGTCCGACTGTATGCTGTAACGTGTTCAGTCTATATTGACATATTCATGAGCCGCTGTCCGACTGTATGCTGAAACGTGTTCAATCTATATTGACATATTCACGAGTCGCTGTCCGACTGTATGCTGTAACGTGTTCAGTCTATATTGACATATTCATGAGTCGCTGTCCGACTGTATGCTGTAACGTGTTCAGTCTATATTGACATATTCATGAGTCGCTGTCCGACTGTATGCTGTAACGTGTTCAGTCTATATTGACATATTCATGAGTCGCTGTCCGACTGTATGCTGTAACGTGTTCAGTCTATATTGACATATTCATGAGTCGCTGTCCGACTGTATGCTGTAACGTGTTCAGTCTATATTGACATATTCATGAGTCGCTGTCCGACTGTATGCTGTAACGTGTTCAGTCTATATTGACATATTCATGAGTCGCTGTCCGACTGTATGCTGTAACGTGTTCAGTCTATATTGACATATTCATGAGTCGCTGTCCGACTGTATGCTGTAACGTGTTCAGTCTATATTGACATATTCATGAGCCGCTGTCCGACTGTATGCTGTAACGTGTTCAGTCTATATTGACATATTCATGAGTCGCTGTCCGACTGTATGCTGTAACGTGTTCAGTCTATATTGACATATTCATGAGCCGCTGTCCGACTGTATGCTGTTACGTGTTCAGTCTATATTGATATATTCATGAGCCGCTGTCCGACTGTATGCTGTAACGTGTTCAGTCTATATTGACATATTCATGAGTCGCTGTCCGACTGTATGCTGTAACGTGTTCAGTCTATATTGACATATTCATGAGCCGCTGTCCGACTGTATGCTGTAACGTGTTCAGTCTATATTGACATATTCATGAGTCGCTGTCCGACTGTATGCTGTAACGTGTTCAGTCTATATTGACATATTCATGAGTCGCTGTCCGACTGTATGCTGTAACGCGTTCAGTCTATATCGACTGTAACGAATCCAACATTGTAAATTGGCTCACAATATCCAACTGATATGTCGAGTCTTGTTTTGTATGACCTGCAAATAACAAGCAGAGGAATAAATGTGTATTTAACTAAAGTAAACGTAATACTAGATATATAATTATTATTCACAATAAGACATTCCTGCAACATTATAGAAGGGCCTCCGTGGCGGCGTGGCTAAGGTTGTTGACTATATATCCATTGCCCCATACTATCGGAAGGTCGGCGATTGTATCCATGTGTAATGTCGTATGTTAATTGTTTGTAACACCACTATGTTTGGGAAATTAACAATTTAACACAATGTTCTGCTTTGTGTTACGTTTATTCGTTTGTCTTATATCGTTTACATGTTTTATTTGGTGCTTAACATTATGCACACTTGCCTGAAATACTGAGCACTTCGTTGTCCACTGGTCACAAACATATTAACCTGGAACTCAGTGTGACCGCTACTCTCTATACTGCAGTAACGATACGGTATATAGCTATCACACGGAGTAATGAGAGCTTCCACATATCGTCAGCACGATGACTTTTTTAGAAATTTAAGCTTCTCGCATATTATGACGCTAAAATACTTATCCCAGAGCTATATATCCTCAACAGAGCATGCGTCAGCATTTATTTCAGAGCCTTTATTCGCGCTAGTCCCTATGTCCTTTCGGGACAACATTTAATGAGAAATATTAGTCAATTACTTCCCCTGAATACTCCTAAAAGATCGGTCCTGTTAATTGGTTTCCTCTGTTTTTATCTTTGATTCCTTTGCACCACTTGCTATCTATCCAGTTGATACCCATATATAATTATTAAATGATTAAACCTCGACAGATATCCTACCAGATATCCAATGTATACTTTACTGTAAACAGTGGTTATCAATTAATTAACATGACCGCAACTTCTGGTTTGGGAACAACAGTAAAAACAAAGGAAACGAAAAGGACCAATATATATTTCGGGATAAATCGGACTTTATCTGTCAAGGGAGGTAATAGAAAACGCCAGTAGTCTCCCATTTCTTGGTGAGGGCAGATTACTAATGTTGTTAGAACTTGTTGCCGATCCATTTTACATGGCATCATATATAATAAAAATTTACCAGATATATTATATACTGTAAAATAACAACTAAAAACTGATTAAACGTGAAACCGTATGAAAATCAGTTCATTACATTCATAATAGTGTGCAGACGGATCTGTAGTTCGGTGGTAACACGCTGGACTGGTAATCCAGGGATCGCAGGTTCGATCCCCCGTCTGACCCTAATACAATTAACAGTCTTTCAGATGGGACGTTAAACCGAGGTCTCGTGTCGGTGTTTTACACCGTGCACGTAAAAGAACCAGAGGATACTCTGGAATGGGTATCTGTCTGTATCATTGCACTATCCTCCAAAAGCTAAAATTACTAATATCTTCAGGAGGCGTCGCTCATATTGGCAACCCGTAGCGACGATAAATGAACGTAACACACAAAACTCATAATAATGTAATACCTTATTATTGTATATACAGATGTTCTGGTCATGACCCCAGAACTATATGTATATATTCCAAATGTAATCTCTTTACCTCGATACAGCCCCCTTCAGGTGCGAAAGGCCCGGAGTACGAGCTCCGATGGAACCGTTACGAGTGTGCCATTAGGCAATTAAATTCCACATGCTTCTTCCCTCCCTCCCTCTTCCTCCCTCCCTCCCCTCTCTCTCTCTCCCTCCCTCTCTCCCTCCCTCTCCCTCCCTCGTGGCGATGGATTCCACCAGGAAAGATGAATCGAGAGTGATTAATATAAGATGTAAGAACTTGTTTCGCAATCGAGCATAAATAAATTTGTACATGTATAAACTATACAGCTCCCTCAATATTATCATGTCAACATTCTATCAACACCTCAAACAATCAGTTAATCGAACGGAAAGAACATTCCGATAAGCGTGTCTTGGTGTGCAGTTTCACCCTTTGCACGCTTCTTCTGTTACATAACTGATGTTGTTTAAGTAGAACGGAAATCAGAACTTACCGTCCCAAGCAACATGTGGATCCAATTTGCTGAAATGTGTACATAGAAATAACAACTTACCGTTTCAAACAAATGAAACAACGTCTCAAGGATTGGCTGTCCGATTAGCGCCAGTGGTTAGCGCGCTCGCTTCTCACCAATGCAACCCGGGTTCGATCCTCGGACCGGGAAGTATGTGAGATGGTACGGTGGTCGCCAGATCGGACAGGTGGGTTTTCTCCGGGTACTCCGGTATCCTCCCACACGAATGATTACATTTACGCTTTCATCCGCCCCAACGCGAGTGATTAATATAAGTTGTTAGAACTGGCTTCGCTAGCCTGGGAACAGGCGTCGATATATTTTGCCTGGTCAGTCAAATAAATATATTTTAACACCGATACTATTAATTGGGCCGTATTGAGTTTCTGAACATGTCATTTGGCTAGAAGTTAAAAATCGACAGACTGGAACCCAGGCTACCTTTATGTTGGAATATGTATTTATGTAAACATGCTTCATGGAAATGACAACTTACCGATTCAAACAAATGAAACAACGTATCCGTTATGTTAAAATGTGTAAACATGCTTCATGGAAATAACAACTTACCGATTCAAACAAATGAAACAACGTATCCTTTATGTTAAATGTGTAAACATGCTTCATGGAAATAACAACTTACCGATTCAAACAAATGAAACAACGTATCCGTTATGTTAAATGTGTAGACATGCTTCATGCATGATACATGAATGTGCAGGATAGCCACACACGCCCGCTAAGCCTTCGGTTTATTACACATTTGATAGTGTATATATTGGTTGAACCGTTCGATCGTTGTATCGGTGTTGACTGGTCTAAAGGCTTATGACTAAATATGCCTGACCGTGATAGAAGTGTGAACATTAAGATAGGAGATACGCGTAGACACGTAGCCTGGGAAGTCATATAAATCTATTTTAATACGGAGATCATTAATTGGGCCGTATTAAGTTTCTGATAATGTCATTTTGCCAGAAGTAAATTAGTGAAAAATCGACAGACTGGAACCCAGATTAGTAGATAAGGTAAACTGCTTATGCGATAGGTAAAAAGGGAGACAACAACACTTATGTAAAGAATGCATATTCGCAAGAGTTGACAGGCCAGGCCACTGGCGCACATGATACAATCAATGATTATGCAATATAGAAGTTGAGATGTAGATAGCGGATGTTTAGTATGATAAGGACTGGTGTCTCATGAAAAATATTTTATCTGTGTAAATAATGGTCACATGTCAACTTTCTTCTACGTATTCTTAGAAATAACTGCTAATCAGTTCATTTACGATCTAATCGGGGTTGTGTTTAATTGTTCAATTTTCGCGATAGTGCACAGTGTTTCTTCGTCACATTTTTACTGCTTTATTTTCATTGTCAGATGAGTCCAGTGATCAACGATACACATTAGACAGTTACCTCCCCTGAATACTCCTAAAAATAGATGGTCATCTTAATTGGTTTCCTCTTGTTTAATCATTGTTTCCTTTGCACAATATGGTACCCATTTTCATCACTGTTCTCATCTTATAATTATTAACTATTAAATCTCGACAGATATCCTACAGCATATCCAATGCATGCTTTACTGTAAACTATTGGTTATGAATTAATTAACATCAGTAAAAACAAAGGATTCCAACTAAAAGGACCAATATACATTTCGGGATAAACGGAACTGCGTGTGTTTTAGTATCCGATATAATGAAACTACGTTTCAACACGAATTACGTCGGCAACCAGCATACGCCCGGCATGCACCCAGCATACACCCAGCCACCCAGCATACGCCCGGCATACACCCGGCATACACCCAGCATACACCCAGCCACCCAGCATACGCCCGGCATACACTCAGCATACACCCAGCCACCCAGCATACACCCAGCATACGCCCAGCATACGCCCGGCATACACCCGGCATACACCCAGCATACACCCAGCCACCCAGCATACGCCCGACATACACTCAGCATACACCCAGCCACCCAGCATACACCCAGCATACGCCCAGCATACGCCCGGCATGCACCCAGCATACACCCAGCACCCAGCATACGCCCGGCATACACCCAGCATACACCCATCCACCCAGCATACACCAGCATACACCAACATACGCCCAGCATACACCCAGCATACGCCAGCATACCCAGCATACACCCAGCATACACCAGCATACGCAGCATACACCGGCATACACCAGCATACCCAGCATACACCCGGCATACACCAGCATACACCCAGCATACACCCAGCATACACCCAGCATACACCCAGCATACACCCGGCATACACCCAGCATACACCCAGCATACCCGCATACACCCAGCATACACCATACGCAGCATACACCCATCATACGTCCGGCATGCACCCGCATACACCCAGCATACACCCAGCCACCCGCATACACCCAGCATACGCCCAGCATACCCCAGCATACACCCAGCATACACCCAGCATACACCCAGCCACCCAGCATACACCCATACACCCAGCATACACCCAGCCACCCAGCATACACCCAGCATACACCCAGCCACCCAGCATACGCCCGGCATACACCCAGCATATACCCAGCATACACCCAGCATACACCCGGCATACACCCAGCATACACCCAGCATACACCCAGTATACACCCAGCATACACCAGCACCCAGCATACGCCGGCATTCACCCAGCATATACCCAGCATACACCCAGCATACACCCAGCATACGCCCGGCATATACCCAGCATACACCCAGCATACACCCAGCATACACCCAGCCACCCAGCATACACCCGACATACACCCAGCATGCACCCAGCATACACCCAGCATACACCCAGCATGCGCCAATCATACACCCAGCATACACCCGGCATACACCCAGCACACACCCAGCCACCCAGCATACGCCCGGCAATACACCCAGCATACACCCATCATACACCCAGCATACACCCGGAATACACCCGGCATACACCCGGCATACACCCAGCATACACCCGGCATACGCCCGGCATACACCCAGCATGCACCCGGCATACACCCAGCATGCACCCAGCATACACCCAGCATACACCCGGCATACGCCCAGCATACACCCAGCATACACCCAGCATACACCCGGCATACACCCGGCATACACCCGGCATACTTTCAAGTCTCATCACCGTCATCAATAAGAATTGCACATTTGATCACTGGCTTTCTACTTATATCTTCAAACATCACCCAACATTGAACTAGAAGTGTCAATGAGATCGTCTAGTGTACGTCTATATGACGTTACAAGTAGTGTAAATGTTAGGACTCGGCTATACTGAACGCGGACTTGGTCGTCTGTCCGTACGTATCACCAGCTCTGAGAACCGTCGTGTGTTAGGACTCGGCTATACTGAACGCGTACTTGGTCGTCTGCCTGTACGTCTCTCCTGGATTGAGCATCGTAGTTGGAAAACTTGGCTGAAAAATATAGTATGTATTGTATGCTTGTTAAATTCGATTGCTGTCACCTTAGCATGCATTAACTATATAGTCACGTAGCTTTGAATCTCATATAGACTATTTACACCTTTTAAATAAACAGCGAAGATGCAAATGGTAGGCTTGTCCAATCCTCGGATCGGAAAGTATGTGAGAAGAAGGTACATGTATCTGACATGTGAAATTTCTCCGGGTATTCCAATGTCTTCCTATATACGCACGCACGCACGCACGCACGCACGCACGCACGCACGCACGCACACACACAACACACACACACACACACACACACAACACACACACACACATGGCCGGTTTACCTGATTCGGACTGTCCGGATAATGCTGTGCCTCCAGGCAGAATGCGCCCAACTTGTCGTAGCTCGCACCATCCTTAGCTTTAGCTTCATTCAAGTAAAACGCAGTGTAGAACTGAACCCCTGGTTCTGTAGTGTACATGTCTAACTGACGTCCACTCCGAGCATGAATCAATCTGAATTATAGTGTACATGTCTAACTGACGTCAACTCCGAGCATGAATCAATCTGAATTATAGTGTACATGTCTAACTGACGTCCACTCGGAGAATGAATCAATCTGAATTATAGTGCACATGTCTAACTGACGTCCACTCGGAGAATGAATCAATCTGAATTATAGTGTACATGTCTAAATGACGTCCACTAGGGGAATGAATCAATTTGAATTATAGTGTACATGTCTAACTGACGTCCACTCGGAGAATGAATCAATCTGAATTATAGTGTACATGTCTAACTGACGTCCACTCGGAGAATGAGTCAATCTGAATTATAGTGTACATGTCTAACTGACGTCCACTAGGGAAATGAATCAATTTGAATTATAGTGTACACGTCTAACTGACGTCCACTAGGAGAATGAATCAATCTGAATTATAGTGTACATGTCTAACTGACGTCCACTCGGAGAATGAACCAATCTGAATTATAGTGTACATGTCTAACTGACGTCCACTCGGAGCATGAATCAATCTGAATTATAGTGTACATGTCTAACTGACGTCCACTCGGAGAATGAGACAATCGGAATTATAGTGTACATGTCTAACTGACGTCCATTAGGAGTATGAATCATTCTGACTTATAGTGTACATGTCTAACTGACGTCCATTCGGAGAATGAACCAATCTGAATTATAGTGTACATGTCTAACTGACGTCCATTAGGAGTATGAATCATTCTGAATTATAGTGTACATGTCTAACTGACGTCCATTAGGAGTATGAATCATTCTGAATTATAGTGTACATGTCTAAATGACGTCCATTAGGAGTATGAATCATTCTGAATTATAGTGTACATGTCTAACTGACGTCCACTCGGAGAATGAACCAATCTGAATTATAGTGTACATGTCTAACTGACGTCCATTAGGAGTATGAATCATTCTGAATTATAGTGTACATGTCTAACTGACGTCCATTAGGAGTATGAATCATTCTGACTTATAGTGTACATGTCTAACTGACGTCCACTCGGAGAATGAACCAATCTGAATTATAGTGTACATGTCTAACTGACGTCCATTAGGAGTATGAATCATTCTGAATTATAGTGTACATGTCTAACTGACGTCCATTAGGAGTATGAATCATTCTGAATTATAGTGTACATGTCTAAATGACGTCCATTAGGAGTATGAATCATTCTGAATTATAGTGTACATGTCTAACTGACGTCCACTCGGAGAATGAACCAATCGGAATTATAGTGTACATGTCTAACTGACGTCCACTCGGAGAATGAACCAATCGGAATTATAGTGTACATGTCTAACTGACGTCCACTCGGAGAATGAACCAATCTGAATTATAGTGTACATGTCTAACTGACGTCCACTAGGAGAATGAACCAATCGGAATTATAGTGTACATGTCTAACTGACGTCCATTAGGAGTATGAATCATTCTGACTTATAGTGTACATGTCTAACTGACGTCCACTCGGAGAATGAATCAATCTGATTAAGAGTGTACTTTGTATGGTTCCATGAGTGGCAAAGATCAAAATCTTTAGTTCCAATCCCACTGGGTGTCGACTTCTTCAATGTGAGGAAGCTATATATCTAGCTGACTTGCATACGATCAGTGGATAGTCAACATATGACCAAAGCTGTCTTTGTCAACGACTTTACCTCAACACCCACCCATCCCCCACTCCCACCAAATATAAACATATAAAAATACAACAAACTAAAACGACCTCTTTCTGCTCGCCCATATGGTTTACCGGCGGCGAGGGTAAATAAACGGAATCATCACGACCTCTTTCATAGTTTTGCTATCGACCTTCACGACACTATTTACTAGTCGCCGATGCCGACATAATGATCGCTGTGACTAGTTCGCAATATTCGCATAAGATGCAATGACAATGACGATCCCGCTATATCGTCATGAATATCACGGTTACCGCTGCGTAATATCGGCTGTTTGACCTACTGATCGGGCCAACAATCGCATTATTTCGCCATGCTGCTAATGGAGACGATCCCGCTATATCGTCATGAATATCACGGTTACCGCTGCGTAATAACGGCTGTTTGACCTACTGATCTGGCCAACAATCGCATTATTTCGCCATGCTGCTAATGGAGACGATCCCGCTATATCGTCATGAATATCACGGTTACCGCTGCGTAATAACGGCTGTTTGACCTACTGATCTGGCCAACACTCGCATTATTTCGCCATGCTGCTAATGGAGAAGATCCCGCTATATCATCATGAATATCACGGTTACCGTCGCGTAATAACGGCTGTTTGACCTACGACCTACTGACCGGGCTAACAATCGCATTATTCGCCATGCTGATACCAGTGACGATCGCACCGTGTGGACAAATGGAATTGTCCTCAATAATCTGATAATGTTGAATCCGTTTGTTTACCCTGGCAACTGCAGAGCATATGGGCGAGCATTCTAAGTGGAGTATGAAGATTCGTGCTAAGCACCGTCGATTACCGTGAGGTTTTGTTGAGTTGTAGAATGTGTGTCTAATAGAATGGTGCTCTTGACATTTCTGGTGATGGTGCTGTAACGTGTTGACATCCGAATGAAGTTTCTTCTTCCTGTACAGGGTGACAAGTCCTGTGATGTAACTTCCTGTACATGGTGACAAGTCCTGTGATGTAACTTCTTCCTGTACAGAGTGACACATCCTGTGATGTAACTTCTTCCTGTACAGAGTGACACATCCTGTGATGTAACTTCTTCCTGTACAGTGTGACACATCCTGTGATGTAACTTCTTCCTGTACAGAGTGACACATCCTGTGATGCAACTTCTTCCTGTACAGTGTGACACATCCTGTGATGTAACTTCTTCCTGTACAGAGTGACACATCCTGTGATGCAACTTCTTCCTGTACAGGGTGAGAGGTCCTGTGATGTAACTTCTTCCTGCACAGGGTGACAAGTCCTGTGATGTAACTTCTTCCTGTACATGGTGACAGGTCATGTGATGAAACTTCCTGTACAGGGTGACACGTCCTGTGATGTATCTTCCTGTACAGGGTGACAAGTCCTGTGATGTAACTTCTTCCTATACATGGTGACACGTCATGTGATGTAACTTCCTGTACAGGGTGACACGTCCTGTGATGTAACTTCCTGTACAGGGTGACACGTCCTGTGATGTAACTTCCTGTACAGGGTGACACGTCCTGTGATGTAACTTCCTGTACAGGGTGACAAGTCCTGTGATGAAACTTCCTGTACAGGGTGACACGTCCTGTGATGTAACTTCCTGTACAGGGTGACACGTCCTGTGATGTAACTTCCTGTACAGGGTGACACGTCCTGTGATGTAACTTCCTGTACAGGGTGACACGTCCTGTGATGAAACTTCCTGTACAGGGTGACACGTCCTGTGATGTAACTTCCTGTACAGGGTGACACGTCCTGTGATGTAACTTCCTGTACAGGGTGACACGTCCTGTGATGTAACTTCCTGTACAGGGTGACACGTCATGTGATGTAACTTCCTGTACAGGGTGACACGTCCTGTGATGTAACTTCCTGTACAGGGTGACACGTCCTGTGATGTAACTTCCTGTACAGGGTGACACGTCCTGTGATGTAACTTCCTGTACAGGGTGACACGTCCTGTGGTGGCACTTCTTTCTTTCGAACGGCTCGTCTTAGAGCCACCCTCCTTATAGATGGTCATCCCGCAGCAGCATTTATACGGATCTGACATCTGGACGTCTAGGTCGCTCCAGGGTCAGTACCCTACGCTGCTGCTGTGAGATGTGTCCAGACCGCGACATGTACGCCACGAGGAGATCGGCCGGGCACTCAATAACCATGTGCATATTATAATAAATCACGTCAAACATGTATTAAGAAACCACCACCAAAGGAATGGCAAAAGTGGTCTCTAAGCAGGAATGGTCTCTTAATACAGGCTAATTTGTTCCTTAGCAACACAAACGGGAGCTCAAAAAGTGGTCACTCAACCCTTTCCTTCATAGAGATTTAGGTTAATATACTATTATATCTCCATACAAACGACAGCCATTTAGCTATCATGCAGTGGATAAGTAGTCGCCATATCTATCCCACCTCCATAGATATTACTGGAACTACATACGATTCTGGCCTTTATTATGAACATTGGTTTGGCTACTACATTGTCAATGTATGTCGTATTGGTAATGGCGTCAAGATGTGCTTCTATGAGGGAAAGTGTTATTTTATACTTTATTTATTTTACAACGAAGCAGGTTTTAACAACTTATATTAATCACTCTCGTTGGCTCGGATGAAAGCGTATAATTATGTGGTCATTCATGTGGGAGGAAACCGGAGTATCCGGAGAAAACCCACCTGTCCGATCTGGCGACAATCGTACCATTTCACATACTTCCCTGTCGGAGGATCGAACCCGGGTCGCATTGGTGAGAAGCGAGTGCGCTAACCACTGCGCTAATCGGACAGCCGATGTTAGTTAATACCAATGGTCTCCTAATAGGCGTGGTCTTTCGAGCAAGTGTGACTGTATATAGAAGTATCCCGAGAACCAGTCTACTATGTATATAGTTAAGAGGTTTGAAAATATGTCTAATCAATTTATGTACTACCGTCTTGTGGCGTCCGTGGTCCAGTGGTAGAGCGTCGGATTTGGAATCGAACGGTCCCGGGTTCGATACTCGGTCAGGCCACGTATGTAGTGTCATTGAGCAAGGCACCTCACACACATTGCTTAGTACTGGTTAATCGCTTAGGTCGGCTAAGCCTGCCCAGGAAAACATATCTAAGTCCCCGCGAGGGGTTTGACATTAAAGGAACATACATACATACAATAAATATTCTCCTTACTGTGTCAGAAATGTTCTGCAATAAAACAAATCTGTATGCCTAACCTTACTATTGGTATGTTAAGACTATGTAGGCCTATATCATAAATACGTGTAATGTTAAGCCAGTGGCGGATTAAGGGGGGCTGACTGGGCTGAAGCCAGAGGACCCCGATATTTAGTGGGCCCCCAAATTAGTATTTTAAATCTGTAATTAACTGAATAAATTTTAATTAATTTGTTCTTAATGACTACATAAATACATGTAGATATAACTTAGAAGATATCCTGAGCTTTTCAACGATGTATGACTTGAATACTATTTTGTGTTTAGTCGATTGCAGCAATAACGTATAGTGCACTGTTCCCCCGAGTCTAATAGTCCCGAAATCCCTTCTTACCAACCAATGCGATAGCGGAAAGCCGTAATTTCGGTGAATTTCGGCCAAGCGGGGATAATGTGAGAGAGGTGTATTCAATAGAATGTTCTTGTTTGCTTAGTATGTATCTTGATGAAAGGGTCCCTGTTTGAGCTACAGCCAGGGGCCCCATGCAGCCTTAATCCGCCCCTGTGTAAGCATAATGTCTTATAAAATATATCAATAGTGAAAATGTACCACACGAAACGAATCTAAGCTATCACGGGAAACAGATGAACAAAATATCTTGAAACTACCAGTATTGAAACAGTGAACGTTTCGTGTAATAATGTATTATTTTCTAACCTTGCCACATGTTTATCCCAGCCAGGCTCGCCCAGAACAAAATTGTGATCAAACCCAATGCCTCCGGGTACGTTCGGTAACCTGTCCGCAAGATTGGTGTCGCTTGTGAGATCGAACATTGTATTTGTAACACTGACAACCACACCTGCATAGGATACGTAGTATAGTAATGTTATGTTATATTTCGGGTTTTACGCCTGCATCAGCACCATATCGGGTTATATCGCCGGCGGGCAGTTTACTTAACAACACCTTTCCTGGGCAGGCTCCAGCGGTTAACAAGTACTTGGGTGCACCAACCTCCGTAAGAAACTACCAAAGCGACCTTAACCACTCGACCACAGAGGCGGACCTCGTATTATAGTAAGTAAATTTAGTACATATATACATATGCGGTTTCAGACAGACAGGTAGAATGATAATTTAAGTCATAATAAAATGTACATAGTTTTACAAACATTGCAGGATTATATATTACACGTAGTAACCAGTATGTGATCATTGTACAACTGTATGTCATTGCAGACCATGTTCATTGCTGAATACAATATTTAAATGGATCAAGATCCCACGTAAGAACACTACTGTATGTACTGTACATATATACTGAGTCAAAAAAGAAACGATACCTTGTGTTTATGTGTCTATAATTTCAACATTTATTAAGAAAATTCTTTGCAAATTCATCAGATGATAGTCCAACATGTTTGAAAGAGGAGCACATATAGCATAATGAGCTTCCGAAACTGTCTGCTGCGTGATGACGTAATTCGTCGGACAGGGGTCTAATGGAGTTTTCACACAGACGTCAATACCGAGTATGGGCACCATTTGCGTCTCTCACTGCAATGCACCGCCGTCGCATCGAACGGAAGAGTGTCTGAATCTCTTGCTGGTCAATATTTGTCCACTCCTGACGCAAAACATCCCTCAGTTGGTTTAACGTTACCGGCTGACGTCGTCTGACGCGGCGGTCTAACATATCCCACAAATGTTCTATGGGTGACAAGTCTGGTGACAAAGCAGGCCACGGCAGGGTTTCAATATTGTTCTGCTCCAATAATGTGGTGGAAATCCGAGCAGTATGACACCTGGCGTTGTCCTGTTGGAACAGTGTGACGTTTCTGTTGGCGTTAAAGAACGGCACAACAACTGGCGCAAGGATCTCATCACAGTACCGCTGGGCGTTTAGGTTCCCGTTCACCACTAACAGTTCAGTGCGTCTGCCGAAGGTGATACCGCCCCACGCCATAACGCTTCCGCCCCCGAACAGATCGACCTGACGTACACATGCGTCGGCGTAACGTTCACCGCGTATGCTCTCTGCCATCCGCTCGACGCAAACAGAACCGCGATTCATCGCTAAACATCACCGAATTCCACTGTAACCGAGTCCAGCGAGCACGTTCCGTCGTCCATTCCCGCCGTACGTCACGGTGACGTCGTGTCAGGATGGGTCTAACTTTTTTGACTCAGTATATACTAAATGTTTGGATAGTACGAAGACAGTGTATTTATCTATTATTATGCCAGGACGCTTATCTTCAGAGTTACATGCTACTATAAACATGATTTTTGATGCATTGATTGACGTGCGATTCGAGGTCAGATGCAATAGGCGAAGCAAGTTTTAAGAACTTATATTAATCACTCTCGTTGGCGCGGATGAAAGCGTACATGTGGTCATTCATGTGGGAGGAAACCGGAGTGCCCGGAGAAAACCCACCTGTCCGATCTGGCGACCACCGTACCATCTCACATACTTATATATATATATATATATATATATAGTAACTATGTATTGACTAGTAGTTGATAAAGTAGTGTCATCTGCAAATATATATGCCACTGAGTTTTGTGTTGCTATTAGCAAGTCATTTTAAAGGGAACATATAACAACGGACCTAATGCAGATCTTTGGGGAACACCGGATACTACTGTACTAGGTTTTGACTTTATACGAAAACGAAACAGGTAAAGACATTTCGAAGAAAATGAAAAAGAAAAACCTGTAGGTATTGAAGTGTCATCTACTGGTGTATACTTGTCCGCTGCTAGCCGAACAGTATGGCCATCCAAGCTGCCAGACGCCTGAAATGACATATGCAGTGTAAACTCCAAATTGTCAGATGTCGGAAGAGGTTGGTTGTTCTACCTGGGTGCGCATCAGCGCCTGAAATACTGCTCGATGGGCACACTGGGTCTTCCTTCCTCCACCAATAATAGCTTGAGAGGTGCTATGAGACCTAAGACCTAGCAAACTATCAGTCGCAGATGGTCTACACGTGAAACTATCACTCGCAGATGGTCTACACGTGAAACTATCAGTCGCAGATGGTCTACACGTGAAACTATCACTCGCAGATGGTCTACACGTGAAACTATCAGTCGCAGATGGTCTACACGTGAAACTATCACTCGCAGATGGTCTACACGTGAAACTATCACTCGCAGATGGTCTACACGTGAAACTATCACTCGCAGATGGTCTACACGTGAAACTATCAGTCGCAGATGGTCTACACGTGAAACTATCAGTCGCAGATGGTCTACACGTGAAACTATCACTCGCAGATGGTCTACACGTGACACTATCAGTCGCAGATGGTCTACACTTGAAACTATCACTCGCAGATGGTCTACACTGGTCTACACTTGAAAGTATCACTCGCAGATGGTCTACACTTGAAACTATCAGTCGCAGATGGTCTACACTTGAAAGTATCAGTCGCAGATGGTCTACACGTGAAACTATCAGTCGCAGATGTCTACACGTGAAACTATCAGTCGCAGATGTCTACACGTGAAACTATCAGTCGCATATGTCTACACGTGAAACTATCAGTCGCAGATGGTCTATTCTTGAAACTATCAGTCGATGATGGTTTACACTTGAAACTACCAGTCGCAGATGGTCTACACTTGAAACTATCAGTCGATGATGGTCTACACTTGACACTATCAGTCGCAGATGGTCTACACTTGAAACTATCAGTCGCAGATGATCTACACTTGAAACTATCAGTCGATGATGGTCTACACTTGAAACTATCAGTCGATGATGGTCTACACTTGAAACTATCAGTCGATGATAGTCTACACTTGAAACTATCAGTCGCAGATGGTCTACACTTGAAACTATCACTCGCAGATGGTCTACACTGGTCTACACTTGAAAGTATCACTCGCAGATGGTCTACACTTGAAACTATCAGTCGCAGATGGTCTACACTTGAAAGTATCAGTCGCAGATGGTCTACACGTGAAACTATCAGTCGCAGATGTCTACACGTGAAACTATCAGTCGCAGATGTCTACACGTGAAACTATCAGTCGCAGATGTCTACACGTGAAACTATCAGTCGCAGATGGTCTATTCTTGAAACTATCAGTCGATGATGGTCTACACTTGAAACTACCAGTCGCAGATGGTCTACACTTGAAACTATCAGTCGATGATGGTCTACACTTGACACTATCAGTCGCAGATGGTCTACACTTGAAACTATCAGTCGCAGATGATCTACACTTGAAACTATCAGTCGATGATGGTCTACACTTGAAACTATCAGTCGATGATGGTCTACACTTGAAACTATCAGTCGATGATGGTCTACACTTGAAACTATCAGTCGCATATGGTCTACACTTGAAACTATCAGTCGCAGATGATCTACACTTGAAACTATCAGTCGCTGATGGTCTACACTTTAAACTATCAGTCGATGATGGTCTACACTTGAAACTTATCAGTCGATGATGGTCTACACTTGAAACTATCACTCGCAGATGATCTACAATTGAAACTATCAGTCGATGATGGTCTACACTTGAAAATATCAGTCTATGATGGTCTACACTTGAAACTATCAGTCGCAGATGGTCTACACTTGAAACTATTAGTCGCTTATGGTCTACACTTGAAACTATCAGTCGATGATGGTCTACACTTGACACTATCAATCGCTGATGGTCTACACTTGACACTATCAATCGCAGATGGTCTACACTTGACACTATCAGCCGTCACAAGTAATGTAAATTTCAAAACATTAGTAGCCGGAAATGGCAAAATTACCGAAAAGTGAAGTTCGCACTATCAGACAGCAGACGATAGTGCAGACTTCCAAGTCGCCAGAAATGACATACATAACGTAAATTATACACCCCCACCCTCCCACATGTAACATGTAAATTTCAAACTACCAATCTCCAGATACCAGTGTTCCCCTCTGTCTGAATGTTTGTCTGCGCCACTTATGTCGCCAACTGAAAAACACTGGAGCCAATTTAAAAAGCTTGGAGCCAACTAACCAAACATGTGCCCCCAAAAAAATGTTGCGCCAAATATGTTCGTCAATTCACAAAATTTAACGCCAATATTTGTTTTTGTCGCAATTGGCGCCATTGACAACCGACAGCGGGAACCCTGCTGAGATATGGTATAAATAATATATACTTCAATCTACTAGCAGCCAAGAATGACAAAAATCGCGTAAACCAGTTCCTAATTTCGGCGACGAACCCGTACACCATTCCATAATTCGTCTCTTAATTCCAATAAGCGTTAACTCACGTGTCCGGCAAGATTGAAGTAAGCATGGTTTGTTAGGTTGATCACAGTTTTTTTGTTCGTAGTGGCAGAGTAATTGATAACTAGTTCGTTATTGCTGGTAAGTTTGTACTTGACGGTGACCTTGACCTCTCCAGGGTAATCTTCTTCGCCGTCTGCGCTCGTATACTGCAGGACTAGACTGTCGCCTTGTATACTGGAAGACCACATGCTCTGTAAAAGAAAGTGTGACAGGAAACAAAAATAAATCATAGTTTGATATTGGAACCACAGGGATTCGGCACGTTTGGGGGTACTAGTATATATATTTAAGTACAGGGATTCTACTCTGTGGGATGTCAAATTTCCCATCGATCAGTAAAATGGCCCTATCTGAAACAATTTTGTACAAATCTGTCCGAATATAACGCCTATCCCGAGTCTTTATATTGTTCTTCAAATAAAACACAACTTTAAGCTGCGTGCATGTATACTTTGCAAACAATTGCCACATACATTGGCCATAGCAGGTCACATTTCCATACTAGGACACGGGTTCTGTCAGCAACAAAAAAATATCTTCGACGGGAGAGTTTTAACTGTGAATAACATTATCAATAAATATGTTTCCACTAACGTGTAGATTTATTGGGCAAAAATGTACGTCAAAAAGAGATTTCGTAGAATTTTTCAATTTGTTTTGAAAATTTCTAAAGCGGCGCAATTCGCGTTGAAACGACGTTGAAACGAGCGTTCTGATTGGATTATTAGAATGTAACTAGGTGCTTGTTTTTTATATGAAGAATAATCATTCATGCAAAGTATACATGCACGCAGCTTAAAGTTGTGTTTTATTTGAAGAACAATATAAAGACTCGGGATAGGCGTTATATTCGGATAGATTTGTACAAAATTGTTTCAGATAGGGCCATTTTACTGATCGACGCGAAATCTGACATCCCACAGAGTAGAATCCCTGTACTTAAATATATATACTAGTACCCCCAAACGTGCCGAATCCCTGTGATTGGAACATTTACCCGAAATATTACAATTTATATAATTAAGGGCAATTCTACTATATTCTATTATTATACCTCACGTGACTGCTCAATGCAAAATTCCCATAGATTAACAGTCACTATTATTTACTATTCGGCTCCGAGATTATATTGACCGGTCAATAGTTTCGGTAATATTGACTGCCTTTGACTTCCAGTCTGAATCAGTAAAACGCTCATTGGGATATTGCTAAAAACAAAGCGCCTCTCTTAATAAGTAAACGCTTATTGAAATGCATACATACAAGCGTCTAGATACTGACATATTACTGATATCAATATATTGACTGAGACAAGTTGATTGTTTGCTTTAGCAAGTTTTCTTTTGAAATACGTGTACCTGGGTTCGATTTAATAAATACATATTGCATTCCTGGGTTGGTAGTATGTAAATTAATCACCTTTCGAAACATGAATATTAACATCGGTTGACGCCTCGGTTAATAATCATGTTCTCTGGGTGATATTTTTCATATTGCACACTCAGGAATGCAATATTTATAAACTATTAACTATTAGCCCCACTGCCAAGTTGAGACACCGGAAGTTTTAAAACGTATAGTTAAAGCGATACTACATCGGTGAAAACGCAAATGTCTGCAGAATGTAATTTACTATTATATGGTGTAATATTTTTCCAAATATTTGCCTCAAAAACTAAGTATTTCACCAAATAAACAAACGTCGTATACGCGGTTTGTTGACATAACACAATAATGTAAATAGGGTCAATATTCATGCATAATACAAAGCGTTTATCCTGAATAACACGAGGTATGGTACATATTTACCGTGATATATCACGTGTGTGCCTATGCATATTTATTTGTAGACTAATCTTAGTTAATTTATCTCTAAACGAAAGTATCGCATGTTTAGTATTGACTTCAATGACAACAACCCCTACTTTCATTTTTGAAAGTTTGTAGACCACAAAAACACTGTTTATTGATTCAATGTTAGTGTTTGAATGTATTCAGAAGAATTTGTAGTAGCAATGCATTTATACAGCTATGTAATGTCGCTTTAAAGTGTGTGTGTGTGTGTGCGTGCGTGCGTGCGTGCGTGCGTGCGCGCGTGCGTGCGTGCGTGCGTGCGTGCGTGCGTGCGTGCGTGCGTGCGTGCGTGCGTGCGTGCGTGCGTGCGTGCGTGCGTTTACAAAAATCGAAATAGTCGCTCAGAAACGATAAAATTCCAAAAATACGCGAATTTGTTTATCAACACACGAAATGTAAACACACATAGCGCGCATGCGTGAAACAACAGAGGATGTAGAAAACAACGTATATATTTTGAACATGAAAGACTATCTACCTATCTTCCTCTAATGTCGAACCCCTCGTGGGGATGTAGAAATGTCCCTATACGACTTAGCTAACAGAGGTATGAATCAACATATCACGTAATTTAATTAAAAAAGACAACGTGGGACAAATGGGGACGATGCTTTCCGAATGTAAACAAGTGCGGACGATGCGTTCCGGTTGTAAACAAGTGCGTGACAGATCGACTCGGAAAGTCCTACTTGCGGTTTCGAGTTTGTTTTATCGCAAGAAAACACTGTTTACCAAATGAACATAAGCATACAAAGTATAATGTTAGAATGTGTAGCAACATTGCTACCCATACGTAAAAATTGAATTTTTCAAACATCTTTTATTTCATACGATGTAATTCTGCTTTAAGCACTGGACCTCTGGAACAGTATATTTAGAACGTCTGGTCGACTGCTACTAACTAACAATGTAGGCCTATGTGAATATTGTAATATTGTTATGCAGTTGACCACAATCTCGGGGTTGTAGAGCCTATTAGTTTATGCAACAGACTGGTCTCCCAATAATATAATCATAAAATGATTGACGGAGAGTAGAAAGTAGAAAGAAGGACGTGATCTAGCATCAGTTCGTTCATCAGCTAAATATTCTAGTTTATACAAATTTATTTTAGCTCGATTGCGACACAAGTTCTTACAACTTAGATTAATCACTATCGAGACCTCATTCCTGATGGAATCCATCGCCACGAGGGAGAGCTAGAGTAGGGACAAGTGGAGTTTAAAAGCCTTGCCTAATGGCACAATGGTAACGGCTCCAGTGGGGTTCGAACTCAGGGCCATTCGCACCTGAAGCGAACGCGCTACTACAGCGCTATCACGACTGCCATATAGAGTCTATTGAAGAGTTAGTACGCCAATGGTAACTGTTTGGCCATCCGTGCCATCCATGCAATGTCATTAAAGTTTGTAAACCAGGGTCACCAGGGTCACTAGGGTCACCAGGGTCGGACAACGTGTTCAGTGATTGTGCTTCTGCATATCGTATACAATACTTTAAAGTACATGAATCAAAACATATACAACTGTGTGAAATAGTTACATAAACTATTCGCTAATTATGCGCGATATACAGTCACACATGTGGTAGTGGTCACCTCTATTAAGCAGCCAACCTGTATTAAGCAGCCAGCTTCCAGATTCCCAGTATGTTGTTTTATTATACATTTGACCTCTATTAAGCAGCCAGTTTCCAGATTCCCAATATGTTGTTTTATTATACATTTGACCTCTATTAAGCAGCCAGTTTCCATATTCCCAATATGTTGTTTTATTATACATTTGACCTCTATTAAGCAGTCAGTTTCGAGATTCCCAATATGCTGTTTTATTATAAATTTGACCTCTATTAAGCAGCCTGTTTCCATATTCCCAATATGTTGTTTTATTAAGTTATTATACATTTGACCGCTATTAAGCAGCCAGTTTCCAGATTCCAAATATGTTGTTTTATTATACATTTGACCTCTATTAAGCAGGCACCTGTGCTAAACAGCCACTTTCTGTGATTCCCTTGGCTGGCTGCTTAACACAGGGTTGATAGGTTACATAAAGCATATAATATAGTTCTTGTGCTTGATTAATTAATCATTCATTCTCAAACTTAAATTAATTGTCTGGTATTTAGGATTAATAGTGAACTTAAAAGGAAGCGTGACAGTGCATTAGATATTTGTTTGGGTCAACATCTAACATGTATATTATAAGACATATACCCTTAAAGTAGTGGGGCATTATATCTAAATAAGACTCACTGGTATGTAGTATGCAAGCATCATATATCAACTAACTAACTAACTAACTAACTAACTAACTAAAACTAACTAACTAACTAACTGACTGACTGACTAGTCATGTTCATGTTTTGGAGGATAGTGCCACCTGATACAGAACACCCTCCAATTCCAGAAACACCCCTGGTTCTATTACCTGCTGTCCCTGGATTCGCAGTCCAACGTGTTAACTATTGAACCACTGGCACGTTTATTTATAGTCGCTACCGGTTGTCCATATGAGCGACGCCTCCTGAAGAGATTAGTTATTTTAGATTTTTGGAGGATAGTGCAATGATACAGACAGAGACCTATTCCAGAGTCTCCTCTGGTTCTTTTGCGTGCACGGTGTACAGCACCGACACGAGACCTCGGTTTAAAGTCCTATCTGAAAGACTGTTAATTTTATTAGGGTCAGACGGGGAATCGAGCCTGCGATCCTTGATTACCAGTCCAAATACATATAGTTACCTTATCAAAACCCTTTATACCTCCGTGAAGAGCATTATGGCCGTTGTTGACGGTCAATTTGCGGGTGACCCCGTCAAGTGTGAACTGAGCGTTGGCGATTCGATTGGCATAGCGGCCGACTAACGCCCCAAAATACGGAGGGTTCTTCTGGTACCCATCTGAAATATAAGTGCGCGTCTTGGTGCTTGCATATTTTTTAATACACCAACATAAATAGTTCAGACCGTGCTACATACTGACTTGTTCCGGTACCATATTACAAATATTGAAAGTTTAAACTTTATTTTTTTACAACGATTGCGAAGCAAGTTCTAACAACTTATATTAATCACTCTCGTTGGCGCGGATGAAAGCCTAAAGTGTGGCCATACATGTGGGGAGGAAACCGGAGTACCCGGATAAAACCCACCTGTCCGATCTGGCGACCACCGTACCATATCACATACTTCCCGATCCGAGGATCGAACCCGGGTTGCATTGGTGAGAAGTGAGCGTGCTAACCACTGCGCTAGTCGGACAGCCAAATATTACGCGTCGGGGTTAGAGTTTGACCATTTTAATACTGGCAGATCGATACAAATATAATAATTAATTATATAATTGAGATTGAAACATACTGGAATAATTTACCCTTATATGCATCGAAGCCGAGTATAATATCTTCAACGTTTCCATTCTTATCAGGGGCGTAGATGTTTGTTATAATTCCTCCGTAGTCAATAATTCTCACTTCCACTTCCAGGTTTTTCAGCGTGAACCTGAATTTTTAAAATAGGGAAATACCCCGAACGTCCAATACGATTTTCAACACAAAATCTATATTTAGCCACTTACTACATAGTATAGTCCAGAATTATTGATATTAAGAGAGCCTTTCAGACGGATATGTAGTCCAGTGGTTACACGTCGTACTGGTAATCCAGGGATCGCAGGTTCGATCCCCCGTCTGACCCTAATAAGCTGACAGTTTTTCAGAATGGGACTTTAAAGCGAGGTCTCGTGTTGATGCTTTACACCAGTCCCGTAAACAAACAAAGGAGACCCTGGAATGGGTCTCTGTCTGTATCATTGCACTATCCTCCACACATCTAAAATGACTAATCTCTTCAGGAGGCGTCGCTCATATGGGCAACTGGTAGCGACGATAAATAAACGTAAAACACACAAAGAGAGCTTTTGGTTGCCGTCGTGTTCATTTAGTTTATGGTCGAACAATTCAAAGTACGAACAATTCATACTATAGCGACTCTACAATAGCCCCGTTAGACTGGACGGCGACCATATGCATGCATGCGACCATGTATGGAACATACATACTATACGGCGCCGGAAAACGTGAACACAATACGAGAAAAGTTACAAAATATTGCAAACTTGAAAATGGCCGCTTTCTTACATGTGCGATCATACAAATAAATATCTACAAATAAGTTCTGCTAATAAACCCTTAGTCTGGAGCATGGTGGTGCCGTCGTGTTCATGGAGTCTTAGTATATAAGCCGTACACGATCTAATATGTAAATTATTGGACTGTGTGAGGCACGTAGCACCGAAGACAGTTGAGTACCAATAGTTTACATATTGGATCCGTTTGAGGCTTATATCTTACTTAAAACACATACTTATATAACAAGATCCTACTGATTAAAATAAATTGTTAACTTCGAATATGTACGCGTATGATTTGATATAATACTCTGGCCTTTTAACAGCAGTCCAATATTAATAATAACGGACTGCAAGTACAAAGGTATGCCGTCACGACATTGTTTTAAGGTGGAATCATTCAAATGAGGAACAATTATTACGCGAAGGAGTAAACAAACTAGCTATACTACTAATACTGTACGTTTAGGATAACTTGACAGTGACGTCACTCAATATTTACTCCCGTTGGCTATGTCCACAACACAATACAGGTAAATCGGATATTTTCTCCGATTATATATATAGTAATATCGATAACTGTAAATGTACCTGAATTACCTGTACTGATAGGTATAGCCCTTGTACGTCACTGTCAAGTTATCCTAAACGTACAGTAGTGTCGAATGATAATTTGATATGTTCCGACCATATTATTTACCTGGATAGGTAAGTTTATGTAACCCAGTTGTCAGGACCGATATTTATGTATATCGGAGGCCAAGAGTTCGATCCTCACTGGATTCGTAATTATATTTTTTAACATAAAGACGATACGTATACTTGTTTTTCCAGTTTCTTTAAAATAATCTAAAATATGCAACATGCACTGGATTTTCTAACTAAAAAATTTACAATCTAATATCACCTTGAAAACTCGACGCTCTAGCCGACTGAGCTATTCAGCCAGACACGCCAAACAGTGGTCCAGTGGTAGAGCGTCGGATCTGGAATATATCGTCCTGGGTTCGATACTCGGTCAGGCCACGTATGTAGTGTCATTGAGCAAGGCACCTCACACACATTGCTTAGTACTGGTTAACCACTTAGGTCGGCTAAGCTTGCCCAGGAAAACATGTCTACGTCCCCGCAAGGGGTTTGACATTAATGGAACATACATACATACAAACACTGCCTTTTTATGCTACATATACGAGGGTCCAAATAACTTGACATGATAAACGACCCACCTAAATTATCTTATGTGGACGTGTCTAATATTTTCCCGCGATTTACGTTATCTTTCAAGGATAGTATCTATAATACTATGTAGCACTTTTCTAGAGCACGTGATTCAGTTCCGGGGTGGTATACAATTACATTACAAATACATGTACATATTACATTGTATATGGTCGGGTCATTCAAAGGACGAATGCTCAATTAGTCGATTGAGGAGAGTGGCAATTAGTCTGATGGTAAGTAGGCTGGTGAACATATCCCATGATGCTTGTTGGAAGTCGTGATTGCGCAATGGTACGGCCTTCGTCTCAGGTGCGAAAGGTCCGGAGTTCGAGGCCAGCTGGAGCCGTTACGATTGTGCACTTATGCGAGGCATTTAGAGTCCACATTTCCTCTTCTCTAACCATCGTGGCTATGGATTCCACCAGGAATGAGGTCGCGAGAGTGATTAATATAAGTTGTAAGAATAAAAAAGTCGCCAACATGGCTGCCAATATTTACTACGTCGGTTATCAGTGAAGAGGCTATGTTGACTGTTATTCACGGCGACACACTCGCGATGAATGGTTTACTGTGAACATTCCCCGCGCGATGAATAATCTGCTATACTCTCCCGGTAAATAGTTCACTGCAACAGTTCCGGTAAATAGTTCACTGCAACAGTCCCAGTAAATAGTTCACTGCAACAGTCACGGTAAATAGTTCACTGCAACTGTCCCGGTAAATAGTTCACTGCAACAGTCCCGGTAAATAGTTCACTGCAACAGTCCCAGTAAATAGTTCACTGCAACAGTCCCGGTAAATAGTTCACTGCAACAGTCCCAGTAAATAGTTCACTGCAACAGTCCCAGTAAATAGTTCACTGCAACAGTCCCGGTAAATAGTTCACTGCAACAGTCCCGGTAAATAGTTCACTGCAACAGTCCCGGTAAATAGTTCACTGCAACAGTCCCGGTAAATAGTTCACTGCAACAGTCCCGGTAAATAGTTCACTGCTACACTCTCCCGGTAAATAGTTCACTGCAACAGTTCCGGTAAATAGTTCACTGCAACATTCCGAGTAAATAGTTCACTGCAACAGTCCCATTAGATAGTTCACTGCAACAGTCCAGGTAAATAATTCACTGCAACAGTCCCGGTAAATAGTTCACTGCAACAGTCCCGGTAAATAGTTCACTGCAACAGTCCCGGTAAATAGTTCACTGCAACATACCCGGTAAATAGTTCACTGCAACAGTCCCGGTAAATAGTTCACTGCAACAGTCCCAGTAAATAGTTCACTGCAACAGTCCCAGTAAATAGTTCACTGCTACACTCTCCCGGTATATAGTTCACTGCTACACTATCTCGGTATATAGTTCACTGCTACATTCTCTCGGTAACTAGTTCACTGCTACACTCTCCCGGTATATAGTTCACTGCTACACTCTCTCGGTAACTAGTTCACTGCTACATTCCCCCGGTAACTAGCTCACTGCTACACTCTCTCGGTAAATAGTTCACTGCTACACTCTCCAAGTAAATAGTTCACTGCTACATTATTCCGGTAAATAGTTCACTGCTACACTCTCCCGGTAAATACATCACTACAACACTCTCCCGGTATATAGTTCACTGCTACACTCTCCCGGTAACTAGTTCACTGCTACACTCTCCCGGTAACTAGTTCACTGCTACACTCTCCCGGTAACTAGTTCACTGCAACATACCCGGTATAATAGTTCACTGCAACAGTCCCGGTATATAGTTCACTGCTACACTCTCCCGATAACTAGCTCACTGCTACACTCTCTCGGTAAATAGTTCACTACTACACTATCTCGGTAGTTAGTTCACTGCTACACTCTCCCGGTAACTAGTTCACTGCTACACTCTCCCGGTAACTAGCTCACTGCTACACTCTCTCGGTAAATAGTTCACTACTACACTATTTCGGTAGTTAGTTCACTGCTACACTATCCCGGTAACTAGTTCACTGCTACACTCTCCCGGTAACTAGCTCACTGCTACACTCTCCCGGTAACTAGTTCACTGCTACACTCTCCCGGTAACTAGCTCACTGCTACACTCTCTCGGTAAATAGTTCACTGCTACATTCTCTCGGTAAATAGTTCACTGCTATATTGCTCGGTAAATAGTTCACTGCAACACTCTCCCGGTAACTCGTTCACTGCTACACTATCTCGGCAAATAGTTCACTGCTACACTCTCCCGGTAACTCGTTCGCTGCTACACTATCTCGGTAAATAGTTCACTGCTACACTCTCCCGGTAAATAGTTCACTGCAACACTCTCCCGGTAAATAGTTCACTGCAACACTCTCCCGGTAACTCGTTCACTGCTACACTATCTCGGTAAATAGTTCACTGCTACACTCTCCCGGTAAATAGTTCACTGCTACACTCTCCCGGTAAATACTTCACTGCAACACTCTCCCAGTATATAGTTCAATGCTACACGCTCCCGGTAACTAGTTCACTGCTACACTCTCCCGGTAAATAGTTCACTGCAACACTCTCCCGGTAAATAATTCACTGCAACACTCTCCCGGTATATAGTTCACTGCTACACTCTCCCGGTAAATAGTTCACTGCTATATTGCTCGGTGAATAGTTCACTGCAACACTCTCCCGGTAACTCGTTCGCTGCTACACTCTCCCGGTAAATAGTTCACTGCTACACACTCCCAGTAAATAGTTCACTGCAACACTCTCCCGGTAACTCGTTCACTGCTACACTATCTCGGTAAATAGTTCACTGCTACACTCTCCCGGTAAATAGTTCACTGCTACACTCTCCCGGTAAATAGTTCACTGCTACACTCTCCCGGTAAATACTTCACTGCAACACTCTCCCGGTATATAGTTCAATGCTACACTCTCCCGGTAACTAGTTGACTGCTACACTCTCCCGGTAAATAGTTCAATGCAACACTGTCCCGGTAAATAGTTCACTGCAACACTCTCCCAGTAAATAGTTCACTGCTACACTCTCCCGGTAACTAGTTCACTGCTACACTCTCACGGTATATAGTTCACTGCTACACTCTCCCGGTAAATAGTTCACTGCTACACTCTCTCCCGGTAACTAGTTCACTGCAACACTCTCCCGGTAAATAGTTCACTGCTACACTCTCCCGGTAACTAGTTCACTGCTACACTCGCCCGGTATATAGTTCACTGCTACACTCTCCCGGTAAATAGTTCACTGCTACACTCTCCCGGTAAATAGTTCACTGCTACACTCTCTCCCGGTAAATAGTTCACTGCAACACTCTCCCGGTAAATAGTTCACTGCAACACTCTCCCGGTAAATAGTTCACTGCTACACTCTCCCGGTAACTAGTTCACTGCAACACTCTCCCGGTAAATAGTTCACTGCAACACTCTCCCGGTAAATAGTTCACTGCAACACTCTCCCGGTAAATAGTTCACTGCAACACTCTCCCGATAAATAGTTCACTGCAACACTCTCCCGGTAAATAGTTCACTGCTACACTCTCCCGGTAAATAGTTCACTGCAACACTCTCCCGGTAAATAGTTCACTGCAACACTCTCCCGGTAAATAGTTCACTGCAACACTCTCCCGATAAATAGTTCACTGCAACACTCTCCCGGTAAATAGTTCACTGCTACACTCTCCCGGTAACTAGTTCACTGCAACACTATCCCGGTAAATAGTTCACTGCAACACTCTCCCGGTAAATAGTTCACTGCAACACTCTCCCGGTAAATAGTTCACTGCTACACTCTCCCGGTAAATAGTTCACTGCTACACTATCCCGGTAAATAGTTCACTGCAACACTCTCCTGGTAAATAGTTCACTGCAACACTCTCCTGGTAAATAGTTCACTGCAACACTCTCCCGGTAAATAGTTCACTGCTACATTCTCCCGGTAACTAGTTCACTGCAACACTCTCCCGGTAAGTAGTTCACTGCAACACTATCCCGGTAAATAGTTCACTGCAACACTCTCCCGGTAAATAGTTCACTACAACACTCTCCCGGTAAATATTTCACTGCAACACTCTCCCGGTAAATAGTTCACTGCAACACTCTCCCGGTAAATAGTTCACTGCTACACTCTCCCGGTAACTAGTTCACTGCTACACTCTCCCGGTAACTAGTTCACTGCTACACTATCCCGGTATATAGTTCACTGCAACACTCTCCCGGTAACTAGTTAACTGCAACACTCTCCCGGTAAATAGTTCACTGCAACACTCTCCCGGTAAATAGTTCACTGCAACATTCACAGTAAATAGTTCAATTCTACATTCTTCCAGTAGATAGTTCTATGTAACAGTCTCGGTAAATAGTTCGCTGCGACAGTCTCCCGGTGAAAAATAATTCGCTCCCGGTGAATAGGTTCTACTTTTATGTGCCTCATATATCCGAATAAATCCGAATAAATCCAAATGAACCGCAAATGCTCATTTTGTTGTTACTATTGACTATTTCCGTCGTAGTTCCGCAACTGTCCATAGCAACAAATGATTACCTTATATGGTATGTATTGCTACTGTATTCATTTCTGAGGCGATATTTACAGCGTCACCGATAATTGGTATCACCGCGTAGAATAAAATTTGGAGGCCAGTGTAGTTACTTTCACTTTGTTATTGATCCAGTTATGAATTATTTCTTACTAACTGATATTGCATACACTAAAATATATAATACTATGCTTAATTGAGAGTGAACATTATTTGCACAGCCTCATTTTTGAAACACAAATACACAGGTTATTGCTTATAGTTTAAACTTTATTTATTTTACAACGATTGCGAAGCAAGTTCTAACAACTTATATTAATCGCTCTCTTTGGTGCGGATGAAAGCGTAAATGTGGCCATTCGTGCTCGAGGAAACCGGAGTACCCGGAGAAAAACCCACCTGTCCGATATGGTGACCACCGTACCATCTCACATACTTCCCGGTCCGAGGATCGAACCCGGGTTGCATTGGTGAGAAGCGAGCGCGCTCTAACCACTGCGCTAATCGGTAATGCCATAGGTAATCGGTATACCCAGGATACATCCTTCATTTTCTTTAAACTGATGAAATTTTTCTTAAATACTTACATAGATATATCGTTACCGTCGTCGGTTGTACCGTACAGTTTCCGAGTAATTGGCATGACAACTCTCTGTTAATTTATAATCCGTGTACAGATATTATTATTATTATTATTACTATTATTATAAAATTTACAATGAAATTCAATGCATACCAAACACTGTTCGGTGGGGAAATGTATAATCCCTTTGGAGGACTTTGTTTCAAGATAAAAAGTTGGATTTCTGCCCGGTCAGGGTTTTATGTAAGCGACGAAAGATAAAGAATTGGGTTAAAGAAAGATAAAGACCTCTTGTGTCTTAATTCACGTACACTTTCACCCCTTAATACACTATAGTACATGAAAACGTGTGCATTGAAATTCTACGTTCATAGTAGTATATTAACCAGGATGCAAAAACAACTCTGTAGTCCAGTGGTTAACACGTTGGACAGGTAATCCAGAGATCGCAGGTTCAATCCCCCGTCTGACCCTAATACAATTAACCGTCTTTCAAATGGGAGTTTAAACCGAGATCTAGTGTCGGTGCTTTAACACCGTGCACGTAAAAGAACCAGAGGAGACTCTGGAATGGGTCTCTGTCTGTATCATTCCATTATCCTCCAATAATCTAAAATACTAATCTCTTCAGGAGGCGTCGCTCATGAATATGGGCAACCGGTAGCGACGATAAATAAAAATAAAACACACATTATGCACATTCGAACATTAGGTAACCGAATAGCGGTACCCCCATGGTAAGTGTATGTAATGACATAATTGAATGCATGGGTAAGATTGGGGTGGTATATTACGGGAACAATTTGTCGCGAGTAAGAGTGCATGATAACTTCAGATATGCATTTTCTCTCTCTTCCTTATGTATATGCTACACTGTTGAGATTATTTTACTTATGTTAATACCATTGGTTTGTGAAAACCGCATAAGGGCAACAGCTATGCATTTTGTTATTTCATGAGGATCGAATCAAGTCTTAGGTAATGTTGTTTCTACGGCGCGTTCATCTTGTTATTAATTGCTTGCTTACTGTGTGTATGGCGTACTGCGCGTGTGTGGACGTATGGCGTACTGTGTGTATGGCGTACGGTGGGCATGGCGTACTGCGCGTATGTGTACGAATGGCGTACTGTGTGTATGGCGTACTGCGCGTATGTGTACGTATGGCGTACGGTGAGCATGGCGTGTGTGGTGAATCATGATGTTGAAGAACTGTTAGTAAATTGATATTGCATAAATAAATGGACACTGGTGTTGTAGCTGGCATGGCACTTATTGTATAATTGTGCAACAGATTGGAATATGGGCATGGATTGCAACTTTGCATAGTAGGGTGAACTAATGTTTTTGTTGGTATAATTAACTCTTTCAGCGCCGAATAAAATTCAGAGCATGTGCAAACAACATAGATCCAGATCAGCCGCGGCGTAACGCCGCGTCTGATCAGGATCTATGTTGTTTGCTATTCGGACAGGTGCTTCAGCTCCACTGTCTGAAGAGCAATCAGCATATAGCCTGATCAGACGGCATGTTCTGTTCTGTCCGATCGGGTTCTCTACTTTTTTTACAAAGTCGCTTTTATGCGACATTGGCGGTGAAAGAGTTAATTAAAATATTACGAACTTGGTGTAAATTGCGTAGTAAAGTGGACTACGGTTTGTTGGAGAGACTGCAAATAGGAGGGAGTGTAAGCAATTGACAGTTGTTGCCGAATGCATAACCGATACAGATAACACTATTTATGGAACCGCTGATGTGCTGGGCTCCATCACTCATACAAGGGGCAGAAGGAACACTGCAAGTATATCTGAGAGCCGAGAACCATTATTTTTGAGAGTTGGTTCTTTTCGCCGTTTGATATTTAGAAGTTGTGAATTGCACTATCAGAGCTATTTATGGTGGGGTTTATTTTTGGAATACAAGTAGTAGTACGTTTATCTATCCTCGCCACCGGCGATCCATGTGGGCGAGCATTCTAAGATCATTATCTGCATCGATTATTCGTGAAGTTTATGTATAGAGTTGTAGAATGGTGTCTTGTATATAGTGTGATGGTCTTGATGTATTCGATGATGGTGCACTAAAACGACACCTGAAGGAGGCATCTTCTTCCTCTTCATGATGACAAGTCCTGATGGTATTCTCTTTAGGGCCACCCTCCTCACTGTTGGTCATCCCACAGCAGCACATAAACGGATCTGACAGTTAGACATCTGGCCGTCTCGGTCGCTCCAGGGTGCGTCTATACCTCCACCACTTCCGATGGTGGTCAGCGATTGTGAAGCGTGTGTCCCTTGTTGCAAGTTCGACGGTCAGAAGATCCAAGTATCCTACGCTGCTGCTGCGAGATGTGCCCCGACCGCGACGTGCACGCCATGAGGAGATCGGCCGGGTTTTTTTAATACATTTACATAAAGATGAGTGTATTGAAGTCTGTAATAGCGCATGCGCGTGCAGTTTCAGATAGTGTCGTACCATACTGACTATATATATACTTGTGTCGTGCATAAACTCTTTTATACAAACCGTGTGATTGTATTCATGCCTGTAATAGGGCAGACATGCGCGTGCAGTTTCAGATAGTGTCATACCATATTGAAATTAGCATGTTTTGTGAACAAGTGTGTTGTCCTCCACCTTAGAGTAATAGTATGTCCACATACACGTTGTGTGTCTCATGTTCGTGCTGGAGAGGTATTACATTCCAAGTCGGTTATTGCTTCTACATTCGGACACATTTTTGTAACCAAATCAAGATATCAAAATACTCGTTAATTAACTACCTCATATATCATCACTAAAACGTTGGTAAATATGTATACCATATCATATCATGTGAATTAACTTCATCAACTAAAATGGTGCAACACGTGTGTTCTAGTTTACTTGCCATTTTAATGTTTGAGGAGTGTTTGTGTGTTCTAGTTTACTTGCCATTTTAATGTTTCAGGAGTGTTTGTGTGTTTTACGTTTATTTATCGTCGCTACCGGTTGCCCATATGAGCGACGCCTCCTGAAGAGATTAGTCATTTTAGATTGTTGGAGCAATATGCAATTATACAGACAGAGACCCATTCCAGAGTCTCCTCTTGTTCTTTTACGTGCACGGTGTAAAGCACCGACACGAGGCCTCGATTTAAAGTCCCATCTGAAAGACTGTTAATTTTATTAGGGTCAGACGGGGATTTCGAAGCTGCGATTGTATTTGAAACCATGAAAAGTAGTACGAGCGATAAGCATGCAATGTCAATATTAATCACTCTCGTTGGCGCGGATGGAAGCGTAAATGTGGTAATCGTGTTGGAGGAAACCGGAGTACCCGTTGAAAACACACCTGTCCGATCTGGCGACCATCGTACCATCTCGCATACTTCCCGCTCCGAGGATGGAACCCGGGTTGCATTGGTGAGAAGCGAGCGCGCTAACCACTACGCTAATCGGACAGCCAAATCAATAGTAAATATGTCATGTACAAGAAGATACAATACATAGCTTTACACTATTTAATAATATGTTATTGCAACGTTTTCACAATGATGATAACAATTTACAATTACATATCACAGTAACATTACTGTCACATTTCTAACATACATATAACCTGATAATCTCCATATACATGACATTTTAAAAGTGCAAAAGGATTGGGCTACAAGTTTTGAAAACATTAACTACATTTAGTTAAAATAAAAGTCACATAAAATATGTGAAGCAGTAACTTAATCTGTATACCAGTCATCTCAGGTTATCAGTATATATGTGTGAGGGTGTAACCCCCCACCTCTACTGGCGTAACCTCCCACCTCTACTGGCGTAACCTCCACCTCTACTGGTGTCTGGTTAGAAAACAGAAATATCATTATGACACAAGTTTGTAACAAATTCACCATACGAGGTCACATTATAACTACTTTAAAAAAACTAAATTTGTGTTTTTTGTTAGAACTTCATGGAATTTGAAACGATCAAATGTAGACCGACCTTATTCAAAGAACTAGATTGTAATGGTCCTATAAAAAGTACGTGCGAAGAAGACCCCAACAGACGGATCTGTAGTCCAGTGGTAACACGCTGGACTGGTAATCCAGGGATCGCAGGTTCGATCCCCCGTCTGACCATAATAAAATTAAGTCTTTCAGATGGGACGTTAAACAGAGATCTCGTGTCGGTGCTATACACCGTGCACGCAAAAGAACAAGAGGAGACTCTGGAATGGTTTTCTGTCTGTATCATTGCACTATCCTCCAAATATCTAAAATGACAAATCTCTTCAGGAGGCGTCGCTCATATGGGCAACCGGTAGCGACGATAAATAAACGCAAAACACACGCTCCAAATGTGTTTAAATGAATGTTTATACATACATTATGATTCTAGACGGGGGGAATTGTTAATAGATGCATACCAAGTTTGGTTGTATATATCAATAATTCTTTGTTTTATAATTGCAATACTTATCCACGTATTAGTTTGGTTTTCCCACATACATGGTAAACCTATTTAATGAAAATAAATATCAGAATTTGGTATACAAAAATAGATATCAGAATTTGGTATACAAAAATAGTGTTTCATGCACATATGTCAATGAATGGAGATAATCTCAATAAGTTTTAAGCTTTCGATTAAATCCATTTTCATTCTGTATACAATTTATATGTACTGTGTATTAATAATGAATACATATGTTTAAACCAATGTTAAACATTGCGTTGATGAAATAATCTCAATAAGCTTTAAGCTTTCGATTAAATCCATTTTCATTCTGTATACAATTTATATGTACTGTATATTATGAATGAATAAATATGTTTAAGTCAATCGTTTGGATGTTTCACGCGTATCATACTAATGTAGTATACACAATGTTGGTGAAGTGCAATATTGTCAAACACAGACAGTTTTACCTCCTCATATAGGTGTGGACACCAATGGGGTGAATACCTATTCGCTGCTTTGTCCACAATACCTCAACAATCTACTGCCAGAACTCCTCATAACGTTTATGGGGATTTTCTCTTTGGTGGTGATGGGGTTGGGGCATGGAGGTCCACCACACCAAAAGGGGGACAACCCCTAGATAGAAGATGATGGAATTACAACACCTCAACAGTCGAGGTGTGGGGTGTGATGCGATGTGATGTGATGCGATGCGGTGCGGTGCGGTGTGTGATGTGCGGTGTGGTGCGGTGCGATGCGGTGTGGTGTGGTGCGGTGTGGTGTGTGATGTGCGGTATGGTGTGGTGCGGTGCGTGGCGTGGCGTGGTTTGGTGTGGTGTGGTGTGCGTGTGCGTGTTTTACGTTTATGGGATGGGACGTTAAACCGAGGTCTCGTGTCGGTGCTTTACACCGTGCACGTAAAAGAACCAGAGGAGACTCTACAATGGGTCTCTCTCTCTATCATTGCACTATCCTCCAAAAATCTAAAATGACTAATCTCTTCAGGAGGCGTCGCTCATATGGGCAACCGGTAGCGACGATAAATAAACGCACGCACACAAATGTTTCTTAGTGCCTCTGTGTGTCTTCGTTCTTGGGCACCTCATTTCTGTAGCGCACCCATGTCCAGATTTTTCTCTGCTGTTGATAGCATGACATCTCATATGGTTCTTGTATATATCTATGTAAATAATGTGTACACATTTTTATGTGAACTAGGTAAGCTGTTAATCCATCTATCCCTGGTCTGATCAGAGGTGGTTCTGATTTCTTAAAACATATTCTAATTTGCGCGATAGTGCTCTTTTTCCCTGTCAGATTCTTAAAAATAAGTAAATTTGTTTTAGTGTTATGATTAGCGACTTTTACATAGTTTTTAGAAAGTAAGACATGTCTCACGTATTGTAATATGCTAGTGTCTTATAATTCTCGTTTGTAGAATGGTATGTGCAATGTATGCGTTATAATATAAATTGGGGTGTATGTACTGTGCATAGATGAGACAGAACAAAAGATATAATATATATAGATCGGTTTTTATCTATCGGTTGGTGTCTTTCAATACATACATACATACTCTTCCTGATATTTGCATATAAGCACGTCAAAAAGCAATCGCAGTGCTTTACGCAGTCCAAAAATATACATTTTAACGTTCAATGTGTAATACTGCTATCAAGCTCAAATTGATAGCCGGTTCATTTCCTAGCCGGTTCATGTCATAGCCTGTTCATTTCATAGCCGGTTCATGTCATAGCCGGTTCATGTCATAGCCTGTTCATTTCATAGCCAGTTCATGTCATAGCCTGTTCATTTCATAGCACAGCCTGTTCATTTCATAGCACAGCCTGTTCATTTCATAGTCGGTTCATGTCATAGCCGGTTCATTTCATAGCACAGCCTGTTCATTTCATAGCCTGTTCATTTCATAGCCTGTTCATTTGATAGCCGGTTCATGTCATAGCCGGTTCATTTCATAGCCGGTTCATGTCATAGCCGGTTCATTTCATAGCACAGCCTGTTCATTTCATAGCCTGTTCATTCATAGCCTGTTCATTTCATAGCCGGTTCATGTCATAGCCTGTTCATTTCATAGCCGGTTCATTTCATAGCTTGTTCATTTCACAGCCTGTTCATTTCATAGCCTAGCCGGTTCATTTCATAGCTTGTTCATTTCATAGCCGGTTCATTTCCTAGCCTGTTCATTTCATAGCCGGTTCATTTCATAGCCTGTTCATGTCATAGCCGGTTCATTTCATAGCCTGTTCATTTCATAGCCGGTTCATTTCATAGCGTGTTCATTTCATAGCCGGTTCATTTCATAGCCGGTTCATTTCATAGCCGGTTCATTTCATAGCCTGTTCATGTCATAGCCGGTTCATTTCATAGCCTGTTCATTCCATAGCCTGTTCATTTCATAGCCGGTTCATTCCATAGCCGGTTCATTTCATAGCCTGTTCATTTCATAGCCGGTTCATTTTATAGCCTGTTCATTTCATAGCCGGTTCATTTCATAGCACAGCCTGTTCATTTCATAGCCGGTTCATTTCATAGCCGGTTCATTTCATAGCCTGTTCATGTCATAGACGGTTCATTTCATAGCCTGTTCATTTCATAGCCTGTTCATTCCATAGTCTGTTCATTTCATAGCCGGTTCATTTCATAGCCGGTTCATTTCATAGCCTATTCATTTCATAGCCGGTTCATTTCATAGCCTGTTCATTTCATAGCACAGCCTGTTCATTTCATAGCCTGTTCATTCCTATTAGATGTACATGTTGTATATACAATAAGGGAGTCCATTTATTTATAGAGACTTCAATTTCATAACTAATAAGTAACCGTTTTCAACCTTACTAAATTTCAAAGAGTTTATACATTTATAATTTAGAATTTGTGTTCGTTACAATTAAGCACATCAAATAGTTCATATCTTTACACAGATAATTACTGCCATAGTTATTATGCAACATCTATATTACTCGGCTGCGCAATATGATTACAGGAGATTAGTGTCAGAGCAGTATAAACATTAATTATTTGTTCTGTTACATATGTGGGTACATAATAAAAGTGTCGACCAAGCATCTGCCACAAAGATATATGCCACGGGCATTCTGGGTCCATGAAGATTCAAAATTCACCCATTGGTTGCCCAATCTGGATAGGTGGGTGTTTCAAAATGCACCCATTGGCTACCCAATCTGGGTAGGTATGCGTTCGAATCCAGCACTAGCTGACATACCCCGAGATTCTGGATGCATTACGCTAATCCAGAATCTGAAACAGGTTAAATAAATAAGAATTAAACTTTTCGTAAAATTTAAATTGTGAATGGGATCTTTTAATTATAGCCCGAGCCGCCCCGGAACCTCACGCCACGCGAGTTCCCCAAGCAAACTACATACAGTACATCAGAACCACAGAAACCGTAGACGCAACTAAAATTAAGTCGGGTCGGCAATACAATATCACTAGACCAGGCACAAAGAGGTGACAATAAAAGTGTATAAATTGTTTGTTTTATTATAGTGTCACCCCTATTTAACCCCTATTTAAAGGGCCAGCCATTTTTGACTTATCAGACACCTCTTTTTATGGACATCAGTACTTCCCGGATCCTATGCGTGTATGCCAGGCTGGTAGGCAACTGGTAACCATTATTTAACTAGCTGGCGGCTCACCAACAGGCCATATGAGAATGAACCCCTGACGAGATTCGAACATTCGACCTCCCACTCCGTAGGCGGACGCCTTAACCACTAGGAAACGGAGACAATTATCGAGATATTTGAGTATAAAATCGAGTTTTCCACCTAAAATGCCATTTTCTGTGAGCAAATACTAGCATATCCCAAAATGATCCTGATACGAGTCAATAATTAAATTGAAGAAATAACGAAGCTGAATAACTTGTGATTTAGTTATTTATTTTCACAGTTATTATATTAATCGTCTTAACCCTCTGCACGCTAGCGGCAGATAAAACCACTTTTTGCAAACAGCATAGAGTCAGATCAGACGTCACAGAAGGTGTCGTCTGATGTTCTGTGACGTCTAATCAGACTCTATGCCGTTTGCTATTCGAATAGTGGAGCTAAACAATGTGGCTGAATAAGAAACAACATAGCGTAACGCCGCGTCTGATCAGGGTCTATGTTGTTTGCAAATGTGATTTTATTTACTAAGCAGGCAAAGGGTTAAAGCGTCATTCGACCTTGACGTAGCATCAACTAAGATTCTACATGTACAATGATATGTTAGTAATTTTTCCATTGAAAATACTACTATGTGATAGTATAGGCTCGGCAACACTGAACGCGGACTTGGTCGTCTGTCTGTACGTGCCGCCTGGATTGAGAACCATCATGTGCTAGGACTCGGCTATACCGAACGCATACTTGGTCGTCTGTCTGTACGTCTCTCCTGGACTGAGCACTGCTGTTGGAAAACTAGGCTGAAAAATAATATATATTAATGAAATAATACACAGTGCCCTCTACAGGTCTTTCCTCCACTACGTGCACGTCGTGACCTATGCACAGCTCACAACAGGAATATGGTTCAAGGAATTCGCTGACGGAAGACGCGCCATCGGAATCGCGTGACTGTACATATACACACAGAGTACCATTCGAATAACATACATACTTGGCGAGACAGCACCACTTAGTGCTGGAGACGACGGATAGCTGGATTTTTTAGCCGGCTCCTTCAAGGGGAGCGATCTCCTTCAAGGAAGACGGTGGGACGCAGACTTCTTGATGGCGTGAGGACTCCAGCGAAGAAACCGGAACCAATATTGCTGTTGTGAGCTGACAAATCGTGGAGGATGTGGCCATACAAGGGACCCATTCGAAAGAGGATACAGGACTTGTCACTATGCGAAGAACGAAGATGCCTTCCCAGTTGTCTTCATAAACAACTTAGATGTCTACATAAACAACTTAGATGTCTACATAAACAACTTAGATGTCTACATAAACAACTTAGATGTCTACATAAACAACTTAGATGTCTACATAAACAACTTAGATGTCTACATAAACAACTTAGATGTCTACATAAACAACTTAGATGTCTACATAAACAACTTAGAGAAACCAGTCGCCCATGTGCCTCGGCGGAGGCGACTATAAAGAAAACTACTACTACAGAGGCGATAAATGTGTATTCTAAGTTTCTTTAATCAAACGTTAGCATGACTTTCTGGTGCGGGTCGTTGTCTAATGTTGCTAAAACGTGTGGCCCAAACCATTTGCATTTTCAACTATGTATTGTATCTTCTTGTACATGACATAATTATTTACTATTGATTTGGCTGTCCGATTAGCGCAGTGGTTAGCGCGCTCGCTTCTCACTAATGCAACCCGGGTTCCATCCTCGGACCGGGAAGTATGCGAGATGGTACGTTGGTCGCCAGATCTGACAGGTGGGTTTTCAACAGGTGCTCCGGTTTCCTCCCACACGATGACCACATATACGCTTCCATCCATCCGCGCCAACGAGAGTGATTAATATAAGTTGTTAGTACTTGCTTCGCAATCGTTGTAAAATAAATAAAGTTTAAACTTTTTAACTATTGATTTCCAATAAAATATGATTAAACTAACTAAAATCGTAACAGTTATAAAATAATTATATTAATTAATATTTATGGCCGGTTTACCTGATTCGGACTGTCCGGATAATGCTGTGCCTCCAGGCAGAACGCACACCACTTGTCGTATCTCGCACCATCCTTAGCTTTAGCTTCATTCAAGTAAAACGCAGTGTAGAACTGAACCCCTGGTTCTGTAGTGTACATGTCTAACTGACGTCCACTCGGAGCATGAACCAATCTGAATTATAGTGTACATGTCTAACTGACGTCCACTCGGAGCATGAATCAATCTGAATTATAGTGTACATGTCTAACTGACGTCCACTCGGAGAATGAACCATCTGAATTATAGTGTACATGTCTAACTGACGTCCACTCGGAGAATGAACCAATCTGAATTATAGTGTACATGTCTAACTGACGTCCACTCGGAGAATAAATCAATCTGAATTATAGTGTACATGTTTAACTGATGTCCACTCGGAGAATAAGTCAATCTGAATTATAGTGTACATGTTTAACTGATGTCCACTCGGAGAATAAGTCAATCTGAATTATAGTGTACATGTTTAACTTGTCGAGTACTAATTGTGTATAAGCTTTAACTCTATGAGGATGCGTTTACATGTGTTACCGAATCAATGCCATGGATAAAGTCAATAGATGGTTCAATAAACGATGAATTGAATTCGTAATAATATGTTCTACCAGGAACAACATGCATCTATGAAATGAACAACCAGGAACAACATGCATGTATGAAATGAACAACCAGGAACAACATGCATGTATGAAATAAACAACCAGAAACAACATGCATGTATGAAATAAACAACCAGAAACAACATGCATGTATGAAATGAACCCAGGAACATCAGGTTGATAAACGTAAGCATTTGTTATCAAACAAATCAGACCACCAGGAGACAGCCAGTCGCGGTAGCCACCGTTTATATCGACAAGCTGATCGCGATGACGCTCTCGGTACATCTACATGGTGATCGCGGGGGGGGGGGGTAACCGCGTCATATCGACATGCTAATCAGTTACCACTGCGCTATATCGACATGATGATCGCGGTCGCGGTGACGCTCTCGCTACATCTACATGGTGATCGCGGGGGGTAACCGCGTCATATCGACAACTCACATTGGGTCCCTACATTACAAATGACACGAAACGGATTTCTTTCAGTCCAAAGGTATATTTAATACAGGCAAGCATCCAGAAATAGGTTGTAGTCCACCAGGATCGTGATACTTGTAGGGAAACGTGCAAAGATAGGCAAGCGTCCAGTGATACGTGTAGGGAAACGTGCAAAGATAGGCAAGCGTCCAGTGATACTTGTAGGGAAACGTGCAAAGATAGGCAAGCGTCCAGTGATACGCGTAGGGAAACGTGCAAAGATAGGCAAGCGTCCAGTGATACGTGTAGGGAAACGTGCAAAGATAGGCAAGCGTCCAGTGATACTTGTAGGGAAACGTGCACAGATAGGCAAGCATCCAGTGCTACGTGTAGGGAAACGTGCAAAGATAGGCAAGCGTCCAGTGATACTTGTAGGGAAACGTGCAAAGATAGGCAAGCATCCAGTGATACTTGTATGGAAACGTGCAAAGATAGGCAAGCATCCAGTGACACTTGTAGGGAAACGTGCAAAGATAGGCAAGCATCCAGTGATACTTGTATGGAAACGTGCACAGATAGGCAAGCATCCAGTGATACGTGTAGGGAAACGTGCACAGATAGGCAAGCGTCCAGTGATACTTGTAGGGAAACGTGCAAAGATAGGCAAGCATCCAGAAATGGGTTGTAGCCCACCAGGATCGTGATACTTGTAGGGAAACGTGCAGACAGGCAAGCATCCAGAAATAGGTTGTAGTCCACCAGGATCGTGATAATTGTAGGGAAACGTGCAAAGATAGGCAATCATCCAGAAATAGGTTGTAGCCCACCAGGATCGTGGTACTTGTAGGGAAACGTGCACAGATAGGCAAGCATCCAGAAATAGGTTGTAGTCCACCAAGATCGTGATAATTGTAGGGAAACGTGCAAAGATAGGCAATCATCCAGAAATAGGTTGTAGTCCACCAGGATCGTGATACTTGTAGGGAAACGTGCAAAGATAGGCAAGCATCCAGAAATAGGTTGTAGCCCACCAGGATCGTGGTACTTGTAGGGAAACGTGCACAGATAGGCAAGCATCCAGAAATAGGTTGTAGTCCACCAGGATCGTGATACGTGCAGGGAAACGTGCACAGATAGGCAAGCATCCAAAAATAGGTTGTAGTCCACCAGGATCGTGATACTTGTAGGGAAACGTGCAAAGATAGGCAAGCGTCCAGTGATACGTGTAGGGAAACGTGCAAAGATAGGCAAGCGTCCAGTGATACTTGTAGGGAAACGTGCAAAGATAGGCAAGCGTCCAGTGATACGTGTAGGGAAACGTGCAAAGATAGGCAAGCGTCCAGTGATACGTGTAGGGAAACGTGCAAAGATAGGCAAGCGTCCAGTGATACTTGTAGGGAAACGTGCACAGATAGGCAAGCATCCAGTGCTACGTGTAGGGAAACGTGCAAAGATAGGCAAGCGTCCAGTGATACTTGTAGGGAAACGTGCAAAGATAGGCAAGCATCCAGTGACACTTGTAGGGAAACGTGCACAGATAGGCAAGCATCCAGTGATACGTGTAGGGAAACGTGCACAGATAGGCAAGCATCCAGTGATACTGTAGGGAAACGTGCAAAGATAGGCAAGCGTCCAGTGATACTTGTAGGGAAACGTGCAAAGATAGGCAAGCATCCAGAAATAGGTTGTAGCCCACCAGGATCGTGATACTTGTAGGGAAACGTGCACAGATAGGCAAGCATCCAGAAATAGGTTGTAGTCCACCAGAATCGTGATACTTGTAGGGAAACGTGCACAGATAGGCAAGCATCCAGTGATAGGTGTAGGGAAACGTGCACAGATAGGCAAGCATCCAGAAATGGGTTGTAGCCCACCAGGATCGTGGTACTTGTAGGGAAACGTGCACAGATAGGCAAGCATCCAGAAATAGGTTGTAGTCCACCAAGATCGTGATAATTGTAGGGAAACGTGCAAAGATAGGCAATCATCCAGAAATAGGTTGTAGCCCACCAGGATCGTGGTACTTGTAGGGAAACGTGCACAGATAGGCAAGCATCCAGAAATAGGTTGTAGTCCACCAAGATCGTGATAATTGTAGGGAAACGTGCAAAGATAGGCAATCATCCAGAAATAGGTTGTAGTCCACCAGGATCGTGATAATTGTAGGGAAACGTGCAAAGATAGGCAATCATCCAGAAATAGGTTGTAGCCCACCAGGATCGTGGTACTTGTAGGGAAACGTGCACAGATAGGCAAGCATCCAGAAATAGGTTGTAGTCCACCAGGATCGTGATACTTGTAGGGAAACGTGCACAGATAGGCAAGCATCCAGAAATAGGTTGTAGTCCACCAGGATCGTGATACGTGCAGGGAAACGTGCACAGATAGGCAAGCATCCAAAAATAGGTTGTAGTCCACCAGGATCGTGATACTTGTAGGGAAACGTGCAAAGATAGGCAAGCGTCCAGTGATACGTGTAGGGAAACGTGCAAAGATAGGCAAGCGTCCAGTGATACTTGTAGCGAAACGTGCAAAGATAGGCAAGCGTCCAGTGATACGTGTAGGGAAATGTGCAAAGATAGGCAAGCGTCCAGTGATACGTGTAGGGAAACGAGCAAAGATAGGCAAGCGTCCAGTGATACTTGTAGGGAAACGTGCACAGATAGGCAAGCATCCAGTGATACTTGTAGGGAAACGTGTAAAGATAGGCAAGCATCCAGTGACACTTGTAGGGAAACGTGCAAAGATAGGCAAGCATCCAGTGATACTTGTATGGAAACGTGCAAAGATAGGCAAGCATCCAGAAATAGGTTGTAGCCCAACAGGATCGTGATACTTGTAGGGAAACGTGCAAAGATAGGCAAGCATCCAGAAATAGGTTGTAGCCCACCAGGATCGTGATACTTGTATGGAAACGTGCAGATAGGCAAGCATCCAGAAATCGGTTGTAGCCCACCAGGATCGTAATACTTGTATGGAAACGTGCAAAGATAGGCAAGCGTCCAGTGATACTTGTAGGGAAACGTGCACAGATAGGCAAGCATCCAGTGCTACGTGTAGGGAAACGTGCAACGATAGGCAAGCATCCAGTGATACTTGTATGGAAACGTGCAAAGATAGGCAAGCATCCAGAAATAGGTTGTAGCCCACCAGTATCGTGATACTTGTAGGGAAACGTGCAAAGATAGGCAAGCATCCAGAAATAGGTTGTAGCCCACCAGGATCGTGATACTTGTAGGGAAACGTGCAGACAGGCAAGCATCCAGAAATAGGTTGTAGTCCACCAGGATCGTGATAATTGTAGGGAAACGTGCAAAGATAGGCAATCATCCAGAAATAGGTTGTAGCACACCAGGATCGTGGTACTTGTAGGGAAACGTGCACAGATAGGCAAGCATCCAGAAATAGGTTATAGTCCACCAGGATCGTGATACGTGCAGGGAAACGTGCAAAGATAGGCAAGCATTCAAAAATAGGTTGTAGCCCACCAGGATCCTGATACGTGTAGGGAAACGTGGAAAGATGCAGAAAATACATGCATAATGACTCACCTTGCAACGTGTTTATCCCAGCCAGGTTTACCAAGAACGTAATTATGATCAAATCCAGTATCTCCGGGTACATTCGGTGTTCTATCCGCCAGGTTGGTGTCGCTTGTGAGATCGAACATAGTACCTGTAACGCTGGCAATCACACCTGAAGTCGGTAGGTATGTTAGTCAGTAAATTGTTAATTGTGCCTACTGTGTCCTGTCGGGAATAGGTTGCCTAGGTTACCTTAGATTATGTCTGGAATGTGTGTTTTACGTTTATTTATCGTCGCTACAGATATGAGTGACGCCTCCTGAAGAGATTAGCCTTTTTAGATTTTTGGAGGATAGTGCAATGATACAGACAGAGACCCGTTCCAGAGTCTCCTCTGGTTCTTTTACATGCATTGTGTAAAGCACCGACACGAGACCTCAGGTTAAAGTCCCATCTGGAAGACTGTTCATTTTATTAGGGTCAGACGGGGGGGATCGAACCTGCGATCCATGGATTACCAGTCCACGGTGGTGAGGGTCAAGTCATATACCGAGGCCCCTTCCATTAACAGCATCATGAAACTATTTATATAATATGAAAATATTCTCGAAATATTTGTACAAACAATTAACAATAACAATTCGAAGAATATGAAATGCAACAGTTAGACATACTGCACCTGTAGGTATCGAAGTGTCATCAAATGGTGTATAGTGGTCTGCTGCCAGCCGAACAGTGTGACCTTCCAAACTACCAGCTGCCTGAAAAGGGACAATAAAACCTCTTACGTGTATTTAGTTTCTTCAGTTACAGATCTAACATAGTGATAGGTTACTGTGTTATTAATTTATTAGGTGGGGTCATTTCAGTCACGGACGGGCACCCGGATAGAACCACCGACCTTCCGAAAGCCAGCTGGATAGCTTACTCACTTGAACAGTTGTGCGGGCCGTTGTCTAATGTTGCTAAAACTTGAGGTCGAAACCATTTGTATTTTCATGCTATGTATTGTATCTGTACGTGTATGACATATGTACTATTGATTTGAAATAAAATATGATTAAACTAAAATTTAACTAACAGTTGTACACAGTTGTGCATGCTTATGTGTACATGTATAAATGACTATGCTACAACAACGAAAATGTAGCAATGGCTAGGTGACATCTTTATAAGTGCATATCTATGTTTTAGTTGATATAAATGGTAACATAAATGACATGTTCAAGATAAGTTAAAATGACATGTTCAAGATAAGTTAAAATGACATGTTCAAGATAGTTAAAATGACATGTTCAAGATAAGTTAAAATGACATGTTCAAGATAAGTTAAAATGACATGTTCAAGATAAGTTAAATGACATGTTCAAGATAAGTTAAAATGACATGTTCAAGATAAGTTAAAATGACATGTTCAAGATAAGTTAAAATGACATGTTCAAGATAAGTAAATGACATGTTCAAGATAAGTTAAAATGACATGTTCAAGATAAACTAAAGACATGTTCAAGATAAGTTAAAATGACATGTTCAAGATAAGTTAAAATGGCATGTTCAAGATAGTTAAAATGACAGGTTCAAGATAAGTTAAAATGACATGTTCAAGATAAGTTAAAATGACATGTTCAAGATAAGTTAAAATGACATGTTCAAGATAAGTTAAAATGACATGTTCAAGATAAGTTAAAATGACATGTTCAAGATAAGTTAAAATGACATGTTCAAGATAAGTTAAAATGACATGTTCAAGATAAGTTAAAGACATGTTCAAGATAAGTTAAAATGACATGTTCAAGATAAGTTAAATGACATGTTCAAGATAAGTTAAAATGACATGTTCAAGATAAGTTAAAATGACATGTTCAAGATAAGTTAAAATGACATGTTCAAGATAAGTTCTCATTAACGTTTCATATCCCGCTATTTAATCTTAGCAGCCTCAGTGGGACTATGCATCGGTCTGAAAATTATCTAATCTAATGTCGATATGACGCGGAAAATTCCAAACAAAGGTATTCAAAGAAACACACTTTCTGGGTTACAGAAGTCTCCGCGCAGCGGATTATGGGTATGAACTACATTGTGCGTGGTTAAAGTGTGTGGAGTGCCGACCTACAGAAGTCTCCGCGCAGCGTGTTACGGATGTGACGTCAGTTACGTTAAGTAACGTACGTTGTTGTCAAAAGACGACGTAACAACAGAGTCGGCGGGGGACGATTGCGCTTCATTTGGCGAAAATGCGACTTCAAATACACGACGTGCAACATGCAAGTAGCAGCGAGTCTTATCAATATACAGGTAAATATTATTTGGGTACATGCATGATTGATAACAGTGCAATTTAAGTTTAATGTGTGTTTGTGCGAGAGTGATTTAAACATTGTTCCTGGAAAGAGGCTGAATGGTCAAGTTCTATCAATTAGGATGTCGGCCCAATCTCTTTCGATACATTTGTATCCTATACAGGGCAATTTCCGTTAAATATGATTACATTTTGTACTTGCGTGCAAGAGATGGTGGGAGAGAGAGCGTCATTTAAACATTGTTCCTGGAAAGAGGCTGAATGGTCAAGTTCTATCAGGAATGCCGGCCCAATCTCTTTCGATACATTTGTATCCCATACAGGGCAATTAAGGGATATTCTTGAGTTGTGCAATTGATTGAAAGTGCTGCACTTTACCGGTACGTACAATTAGTGCAGATGTACGCGAAGCCCAGTCCTAAAATTAACCCTAACCCTAACAATAACCCTTACACTTACCCTAACATTAATCCTTACCCTAACCGTAACACTAGTTATATCCCTAACCCTAACAATAGCCCCGGTACCCTTGTTCTAAGATAACGCTACCCTAAACCTAATCATAACCCTAACCCTATACACTGTAGGTTGAGTACCGGTAAAGTGCATTCTATCTGAAAGAGTCCAAAACCTGGCTACAGTGAGTTGGTGGTACCCAATGATACCCCTGCCTTCGAGCAGATAATACTATGTACAAGTAACAAGCGTGTTTGTACATAGGGGGACCAGGAACCATGGACAGTGTTGGCGTCTTTCCCCTGTATGTGATTAGTTTATTTACCAATAGTATACAGTTCCGCCATTATTATTGGTGTATGAATATTTTGAATTGCGTAAACCGTACCTCTAGAGTTAAAAATAAAAAAATAAACGTGTTTTGGTCAACTGTATTGAAAATATCATTTCTGGGCGTTACAAATGTAAGTCTGGTGGAAAATACAGTTTTTTGGTGGCAAATTATTATATGGTACCATAATTATTATAATGGCGCTCTGTGTTTAGTTTAATAAACTGTTGGAGTGTAGCGCAACATAATAAGGTTTATTTTAACGTCGGGGTATTATTTTCATACGAATAACAATTCTGTATAACTATTCTTTTGTATAATTGGAATTGGGGTAAAAATGGATTTACCCAGCAATTAGGGATGTAATAAAGTATAACAATGTTGTATATATGTCAAACATGTTCTATTTATGCCATTTCTTGTCATATTATTAACTTAGTAAGTCGTTCCTCTAGTATTAATATGTTATTAAAATGATATAACTTTATTTATGTATAATATCAGTGTCTGTAAATGCAGATAAAAACCCATCTCCCCCATCATGTAATAGAATCGACCGACCTCACAGACGAACCCAACAATATTAAACAAATTTAAAATAGTTCCATATACTTTTGTTATATTTGTTTATTTATAATAGTCCGTTAAGTTTAGGAACATCAATCCATGGGGTGAAAGGTTAGTGAGTTGTTATTGGGAAAATATGTTTGGTGTTGGGCGTTGTTGGCAAAAAAAATCACTACACAGTAATTGTATACATGTATGTACAATTAAAAAAATAGCACCATTTTACGGCGAACAGAAAAGACCGATGTTTTGCAGCCTGTGATATAATGTTAGCAACGTTATATGTCTAATAATAATAACAAGTAAGTAATATCGTTTTGATTTAGAAATATTTCTTTATGATACTGGAAGATAGATGTAGTCTGTTTGGTGTAATTATTAGAACCTGTTTTTCAATGTTGACCTACTTTCCAGAAATCATAGCATTCACTTGATTCAGTTACATTGAACTGCTTTGTACGTAAAATCTTTTTCTCGACCAGTCAATCAGATCCCGATATATATGTGTCAGTTATCAGAGATAAACCCATTTATCTTGAAGGTCGCAACATATAAATATTGCAACAAGTGCGACTATATTAGTTTCCACCAGGTCCTGTTACATAACGGCATTAACAATTTATTGCGTACTATTTATCATAGACTTGAACTGTGGTGGGTGGGGTATTTTGTTAAAACATATTAAAATTGTGTTCCCGTGATACATCATTACATTCCGGTATCAGTATGTTAATGTACTATTAAAAGTATTATTATGTTGTTTGTGTATTTATATTTATGTGTTTTTGCATTGTTTAATGCATTTAATGAGTTTGGGTATGTTGGGATCTTTTAAAAACTTTACAATTATGTACACCTGACCTGTGTCCTGGATTTCCCATTGAATTATTGAAGAAAAATGGGTGGCGTCCTTGTAGTAATATTTAGACTTGAAAAATGTGACCTTTTACTATCCAGGCACAGGCACAAGACACACTTTTTTTTGCCCTATGGTCATATAGTAAGTAACATTAATATATGACCATAGCATAGGCCAAACAATATTGTTTGTGTCTTGTGCCTGTGTATCACTAATCCAGGCATTTTTCAAATTCTAAATGCTAAACCTCAATTATATATTTTATGTAGAGATCTTATATATATATATATTGTATAATTATATATCAGTTACATATATATATGAATAGCGTCCTTGGTCCATTGGTAGAGCGTCGGATTTGGTATGGAACTGTCCCGGGTTGTATGATCGGTCAGGTCACATATGTAGTGTCATTGTTGCAAGGCACCTAACACACATTGCTTAGTATTTGTCGGCTAACCCTGCCCATGAAAACATGGCTAGGTCCGTGCAAGGGGTTTGATATTAATACATACATACAAATAAGTAAAATGGTGCAGGGATTGAACCCACGACCACCAGCTTGCAAGTTGGCTCTCCTAAGTGGGCATGTGCAGTCTGATTGCCGAATCGCTACACTTCTCCCTCCTGTTCTTTGTAAATGTACAGACAAGTATGAGGTGCTGAGAATTACTCGCAAAATAAAGCTACTCATTGTCCTTTACACCATCAACAACACTAAAGATAACCGATGCCGCTACATTGTAAATACCCCTGGCAAGGCAAACGTTTCTTTCCTATGTTTTAAGCAGAAAATGTCAGTCACACGCTATATCTGCAATGACTTAGAACTATTTATACAACAACACCAATGTTTATTTAGCAAATCCACATAATATATGCCTTTGACAACAAGGAGTGTAGCAAACATGTTTAACTCACTGAAAACCTGTGTTCTGGGGGCTTGAACACATGGCTGCTGTCTTGCAAGCCTTCCACACTTCCAACTGGATTAACCAATTAACTGGGCTGTCTGAAGAACCGACACCAACTAAAGTAATTGCAATGTCATAATAATCACTGATAAGATTAGACAGTTTAGCATTTCATAACTGTCGATTTATATGCAAAACACACCTTTTATTCTACTAGGTTGACATCACAATGTCAAGGAAGTGGAAACACAGCGTGGTAGACTCGGTTCCAGACAACATGCTACATTGCCTCTGTCGCTAACACAATTATGATACAAAGATGATGATGCAGTGCAATTTATCAATTTGTAATGGATGGGTTCCACCTTGGTTGTGTTGACTTAGACGAGGGAGCGGCTGGGAACCTGTCAAGCCGGAACTGTCCACCAGACTGTATATATGTGATGACTGAAAACCCATCATTATCAAAAAAGGGTAAATTACTGTGCAGACTAGTAATAATTATATCTGCATTTAACTCAGCTCAATAATTTTATAATTTTAGCAGTCAACAATTTATTAATGTGTTTTTCTTGTTTGTAGTTTAGGGGGGTATTCAGGAAATAGTCAAGTGATTTTCATTAGTATTGTGTCATTATTAATCTACACTACTGAAGCACCTCGTCGAAAATTATATTTTTTGATGAATAAACCTGCGTCTTTTGAGTGAAATCTGGCTGGATGCGGCAAACGTTTTGTGAAATTATTATATAACATACATATATATATACATGCATTTTTTTTTAAATTGTGATTTATTTGAAGAACACTTATTATATATATAAAGACTCTGGATAGGCGCTATAATTGGAACAGATTTCTTTACAATTGTTGACTTTATTGATCAGTGCGAAATCTGACGTCCTACTGAATAGAATCCCTGAACTACCATTTATATATTAGTACCTCCAAACACTTCATATCCCAGTGTTACTATTCCTGAATACTCCCAAAAAGTATATACATCTTAAGTTGTTTCTTCTGTTTTATCTGTGTTTTCTTTGCTCAACATGCTATCAGTTTCCAAATAGAAAATTCAATTTCTCAGCAAGACAAACTAATATTAATTTGTTTTTCAATGAGTAAATATTAAAAAAGGGTGACAACACTTTCAACTGGGCGTGGTTTTCATCGACATATGTATTACCCTGCTCCTGTTAAAACAACTCACTGGTGTACATGTTTTATTATTTTTAGGACATTCCAACCTAGGATGTTAAGTTACAGATTCAAGCTCAATGGCATTCCTTGGATTTCATCATGGTGTAAGTATTTGCCAAAACAATCCACATTTAATTTATACAAATTTAGTTTAACTTGATTGCGAAACAAGTTCTACAACTTATATTAACCCTTTCCCCCATAGAAGCACCTCTTGATGCCATTACCAATACGACATACATTGACAATGTAGTAGCCAGACCAATGTTCATAATGCAAGCCAGAATCTCATGTTTTCCCAGTAATATCTATGGAGTTGGGATAGATATGGTGACTACTTATCCACTGCACTATAACTAAATGGCTGTCGTTTGTATGGAGATATAATACTATAGTATACTAACCTAAATCTCTATGAAGGAAAGGGTTAATCCATCGCCACAAGGCAGATAAGACAATAATTATGTGAAATTTAAGTGCATTGCCTTGCAATTGTAACTGCGAATTCCACTTCTACATTCTTTGTAATTTATTTTCGTTATTTAATACCCTTTGTTAGTAGCATCTCTGTATATTTAACACGCATTACTTAATGGTCTCCGTCTGCCCGTCACAAAGTTGTGTCCTCTCAAATCTCTTGAACCGCTGGAGGAATCCTATAATCACTTGACATGTATGTTGCTCGAGATGATGTGCAGAGCATATGTTTCAGGCATGTCGGGTAATGTTGATACATGTATGTGTGAAAAATAGGGCTGCCACCTGTACAGATTTTTGTAAACGTGTACACGATCCTTTGTACACGGCATGACATCATTTACACTTTGTTTATTCTCCATGATTATTTCCTGCCCCCAGTATTTCCCGGCCAACCCTGACATGTACTAGGTCTCACAAAATTCAGTGAAACGGTCGATGCTATGATTTTATTACGTCACTAAGCTTCATTATACGATGTCATCAATTAAGATAGTGTACACGGTTACTCAATTAGTACACTTGTATTGCTATTACACGACACGGCTCCGTTTACACGTGTAACCGTGAAAACCCTAATGAGAAATACTCCTCATGTCAGACACATCAGATTTTGTATGCATTTTAATCATTTATCTGACCAGTGTCAAACTATTAATATCACAATATCATGGCCTGTAATTGGTGCCTATGGTTTCTATGGTGCCAAAACAGTTTGTAGTGAAAATCAGATTACATATGTTGATGATAATATGAAGAAATTGTCATTAATATGCAACGGATCGACATAACATTTAGTTTCAGTCCTTGTATATACAAGCCTGCCATAATTGAATTGTGCCAATGTCTGAGATTTTTGAAATCACAAGTTAGTATGCGAGGAAGATAATTCGAATTCACAAATGGAGCGACAAACAATAAACCTGAAGTTCCTGCCGTTGTCACCACTTTCGAATAAGCACTGCTGCATAAAATTATGTAGATTCAAACATAAAAATAGTACGTCCAGGATTATAAAACTATTTTCAAATTCTGTACCCTAGTGTTAGGTTGATACCCAGAATCAGCCAATCAAAAATGCTTGATATTCATCTTGAGAGTTAAGAATGTTTTATCATTTTGGAACATGTCGTAGCATTTACAATTGTATATGATGGGGAGGAGAGTTGGGGGGTTACAATTGACTGATCAGTGATGTGGTATGGTCCACAAGGTAATGATCATCCTGAAAGGTAACGGCCCCACACTCGGCCATGATGTGGGATAGGTCATGGTGATTGTAGCAATTACGAAATAGTCGTCTCCATGTTTGGCTGAAGTTTATCACAACTTTGTGATTTATTGACAACTTGTTCTCACAATTGATACCATGTTCTTTGCCAGTATTGTCTGCCGTTTTTTCTTAATCGCTTCTCAAAACTTATACTTGATTCCACGAAACTGCCAATTGCCATTCAATATGTCTACCATTTTAAATTCATTTACTATTTCTATTATAAGTCCCATAATTTTTGATGATTTTAAGATTTCCAATATGGTGGATTATTTTTGCAAGTACCAGGAACATGTAGATAGGATCCTGGAAATACACATGAAGTCTAGCATTCAACAAACTCAGAGATTGGTCCACATTATAGATTTGTCCGATCAGATCATGTTTCCAAGAACCCACGTTATTGTAGTGCACACATAGTACTCGCAGTAAAGCCACTAAAAATTATAATACCAAATTTTTTGTTCCTGTATTTATTTTTGAATTCCAGTGATTTTGACACTACTGCCAGAAAGCCAATGTCAATTACAGTAATCTACAGCTATTGGGCCTGTATATACAATAACAAGAATTTATATATTGTCTTTTACAGGAATACATATTTGCTGCAGATGGTCACAGATGTTCGGTTGTACTGTATCGGTCCGTATGTGAACAGTCAAATGTGTCATAGTGGTTGTCTGTGATGAGACATAGCAAAATAATAAGATGATCATTGTACCATTTATTGTGATTTATGGAAAACACTCAATATAGTGTCTTGAATGTGTTGGAATATTAGTGAAATACATGTCACGATAGAGAGCAATATCATATTTATTTACTGTAGGCTATGCAGGTCAATTTGGTTTAACATTTAAACATACATTCTTGAACACAGTAGTTGAAGTTATACTTCTCTGTAAATTTTCAAATTTCTAACTGTATGAATAGTGAGAATAAGTTAGGAATAAGTGACTTCTTCCCAAGATTTCAGCCAAGCTTAATCACTGACTGCCTGACCCAAACAGCCATCAATTAATTACATATTTAAATTATGGAGAAATATTTCCCAACCACTTGACCTGTTTACTCCTACAGATTGGCGGTAGTTTCTATGGAAGACAAGTGGAAATTATGTTCAAAATAGCTTATCCATTTTCTATCATTAGTTTATTTCCGTTAATAACCTTTTTCGATGTTTAAAGAGGACATCACAATATAGCATCCCCTCATGTAGTTTATAGATGCGTAAATCTTGAAAAACTTCAGCAAGTGTTGAAGAAACTACATGCAATGTATATGGTTACCGCTCGTCCGACATCGTCACAATGAACATGTTCAAGCGTCTTCTCCTCAGCAACCATAGGGTCTATAGTCACCATTTATGATTTAGTATTTACTTGTCATCATGGTACAAATTCTTCCATCTCAAAATATTACAAATTCTTCGGAAAATCTACCACCAACATTTAGTAAGATTGATCAATGTATGATATTCATAGTTGTTGCATGACACCCTTGTGTGAACAATGAAGTCAGGTGAGCGATATAGGGCCATCGTGGTCCACTTTATTGTTAATAAACTAAAACATCATAAATATTTGCTCAAGTTGTTGTATTTAGACTACATAAATAATGTTCATCAATGTTTTATGATTTGCATCTTTTTGAATATCTGTGTAGAAACATTGCTGTCATATACTATGATGATATTTGTAGTATCTTACTTGCATTAAACATGTTTATTTCTTAATATTGTTATTAAGTGATTCCCTGACGCAAATCCCCAACCTAGGTCACAGATGATAACACAACTGTTGACTATAGAAATTCCTTGTTTTTTTCCACCAGACTGTAGGCCTACATGTATTTATAAACAAGGACAAAATGACTTGGTAGCAACATTTTGTCAATATATATATACCGAGTCAAAAAAGAAACGATACCTGGTGTTTATGTGTCTATAATTTCAACATTTATTAAGAAAATTCTCTGAAAATTCATAAGATGATAGTCCAACATGTTTGAAAGAGGAGCACATAGAGCATAATGAGCCTCCGAAACTGTTTGCTGCGTGATGACGTAATTCGTCGAACAGGGGTCTAATGGAGTTTTCACACAGACGTCAATACCGAGTATGGGTACCATTTGCGTCTCTCACTGCAATGCACCGCCGTCGCATCGAACGGAAGAGTGTCTGAATCTCTTGCTGGTCAATATTTGTCCACTCCTGACGCAAAACATCCCTCAGTTGGTTTAACGTTACCGGCTGACGTCTGACGCGGCGGTCTAACGTATCCCACAAATGTTCTATGGGTGACAAGTCTGGTGACAAAGCAGGCCACGGCAGGGTTTCAATATTGTTCTGCTCCAATAATGTGGTGGAAATCCGAGCAGTATGACACCTGGCGTTGTCCTGTTGGAACCGTGTGACGTTTCTGTTGGCGTTAAAGAACGGCACAACAACTGGCGCAAGGATCTCATCACAGTACCGCTGGGCGTTTAGGTTCCCGTCCACCACTAACAGTTCAGTGCGAATGCCGAAGGTGATACCGCCCCACGCCATAACGCTTCCGCCCCCGAACAGATCGACCTGACGTACACATGCGTCGGCGTAACGTTCACCGCGTCTGCGATATACCCGCTCTCTGCCATCCGCTCGACGCAAACAGAACCGCGATTCATCGCTAAACATCACCGAATTCCACTGTAACCGAGTACAGCGAGCACGTTCCGTCGTCCATTCCCGCCGTACGTCACGGTGACGTCGTGTCAGGATGGGTCCAACGTATGGCCGATAGGCACGAATGCCACGTTCACCGAGCCGGTTCCTGACTGTTTGTGCACTGATGCGATTGTTGGTCATCCCAGGAGTAACGGCAGCTGTGTGCGTAGAGGGAGGAACCAGTCATGTAAATGTGATGTCCCAATGCGACGGTCCTGTTCACGCGTCGTCACACGTGGTCGACAAGATCTTGGACGGTCGTCCACCGATCCATGTGTTCGATAACGTCGAAGTAGACGTGTTATCGTGATCCGCATAACCCCGAGTCGATTTGCGACGTCACGCTGACGTAAACCGCCGTCAATCATGCCAATGGCACGCATTGTCTGATTGCGGTTTAGCCTAGGCATTTCGTTAGAGGTAACAATGGGTATGTAAGGTGTTTTTCCTCGATGATAATGCAATACCAGTACAATAAACTGGTTTTCCGATTTGTACATGTGTAGGAAGTTGTCTTTGTTGAGGAGCACGTGCAAATCGAAAATTCGGCGTTCCAGGATTATCGGGTGTTTATTTACCTGTGTTTATGGTTGGCTGACGTTGCAATAAGATACCCGGTACTGATACGTAATAATATATTAAACCTTTCTATGGTTTTATCCGTTTTACGTCATTTTTAGCTTGGTATCGTTTCTTTTTTGACTCAGTATATATGCTTTTATGTCTTAATGTATTTTACCTAACCACTGCTTCCTAATTTTTAATTTCCATTAACTGCTACTTTCTTGTCTAACATTTTCACCCCTATTTACAGGTCGAATATACAAATGTAGGTTTCCCCTACCACCCTTCACCACTTATGCAAGTGACCTAGCATATTGAATATACATTAAGATTTAAAGGCATTCTTTAGCTAAATTGGTTTATATGCATGTAGTCAGTGCAACAACCCTTTTCTAAAACACTCAACATGTTTGCTATATTGTCGTTTCTTGTGCTTAACAGTAATCCATGCATAGTTATTCTTAGTATAAATAGTGTGTGTTTTACGTTTATTTATCGTCGTTACCAGTTGCCCATATGAGCGACGCCTCCTGAAGAGATTAGTCATTTTAGATTTTGGAGGATAGTGCAATGATACAGACAGAGACCCATTCCAGAGTCTCCTCTGGTTCTTTTACATGCACAGTGTAAAGCACCGACACGAGACCTTGGTTTAACGTCCCATCTGAAAGACTGTTAATTTTATTATGGTCAGACGGGGGATCGAACCTGTGATCCCTGGATTACCAGTCGAGCGTGTTACCACTGGACTACAGATCCACCTAAATGGTGTCCACACGTTGGTTGTTTTATATGCCTGTAGTATAGCAACGAGACGAGTCTCTCGTTTATAGTCCCATCTGAAAGATTTGATATTGAGAGGGACAGGCTCATCACTTTTTTATATATTTTTAAATATGGGGGGTTGAGATGTCTTGCTAATATATACCTCCATTCTCTAACCCCTACATTGTTATTATAGCAGATGAGTATTGCTATGGCAACAATTGTTGTCATAGCTTTTCTTGTTATATTTATTTTATTTCTATTACTACGCAACATGATTATTATTGGGACGTCAGTCTGCTGTTGCGGAGAGTAAATCGTCAGCATTTCCTGGGCAAGAACCAGTACTCAACTATCCAGCCTCCGTAAGCGAATGACAACTTTCTCACATATAATCACTTGTCCCTGAGAGGGAGAGAACGTTCGTCCACTTATGGGTATGAACTACATTGTGCGTGATTAAAGTGTGTGGAGGCCGAAGGCATACACGCTACCTTTAAGCACGTCCAGTGTAGTTCATACCCCTATGGAGACTGTTAACCCTTACATATATTTACATTAACTATTATTTTCAATGACACAAATATAAAATATAGCACACTGCATTTAAAATGTTTTTAGTCCAGATTTGCAACTTACCGTGTGCCGGAACAGGTAAATAGATCATCCTTGGCTTAAACTGTAAACAACGGCTTTTCTCCCGACGAACGTTGCTTAAGACGACGAATGTGCATGCCCGTAACTTCGAGTGCGCATATCAGCTGCTTATCATTAATTGGGAACCCTCATACGAAAATATATACAATCAGTGCACATACGTTCATCTAAGGAAATGCAATACCGATGTAAATATATATATATATAAGTACTGTTATAACTTAATGACGTGATAATAACGTTCACGTGTTGGACTAGGAGAACCAGTGGTCCTGATGATAGCATTGAAGGGCGCGTTCTAACGACGATGCGATCAGGAGGCTCTGTAGGAACATATATGTTCATCTCACATACGTCACAGATATGTAACAAAAGCGATCGTATTCATCACTTGTATTTATGTACAGGAATGTCACTTTACAGACTGAATTTTAATTGAAGGTATACGTTTTACCCGGTGTGATGCACACAACTTACATCCACAATCAGGTATCAAATAGGGAACAGCCATTGCTCATGGCCAGGGAACTAACACTACAATTCTAGGAACACTCACATGTCCGGCGAGGTTGAAGTAAGCATGGCTTGTTAAGTTGATCACAGTTTTCTTGTTCGTAGTGGCATAGTAATTGATAACTAGTTCGTTATTGCTTGTAAGTTTGTACTTGACGGTGACCTTGACCTTTCCGGGGTAATGTTCTTCGTCGTCTGCGCTCGTGTACTGCAGGACTAGACTGTCGTCTTGTATACTAGAAGACCACATGCGCTGTAAACATATGCGTGCACAGCTGGATTAGTTTGTTTGTTTGTTTGTTTGTTTGTTTGTTTGTTTGTTTGTTTGTTTGTTTGTTTGTTTGTTTGTTTGTTGGTTGGTTGGTTGGTTGGTTGGTTGGTTGGTTGGTTGGTTGGTTGGTTGGTTTATTGTTGGGGTTTAACCTCGCACCAACAGCTTTGGTTATAATTATAGCGACTCTCCAGCTGTTATTGGTGGAAGAAGATCCCGGTCTCCTTTCGTACAGTAGTTCAGACACGGACGGGCACCCGGGTAGAATCACTAACCTTCCATGAGCCAACTAAATAGCTTCCTCACATGAAATAGTTCCGACACCCCACGTGGTATTCGAAACTAGAGCCGCGAGAGGGGCAAGTGATTTGACGCCAATGACCGTAACCACTCAGCAACGGATGGAACCCCCCCCCCCCTCAAGAAATGATTCTAAAAATATGTATTTAATGTCGCCAAACATTTGAACGAGCTGCGCTGATTTTGAATTGTGTCTGTCGTACAGTGAGAGGAAGCAATAGTACCCGGAGATCCACCACGGAGATCCACCACGGAGTTCCACCACGGAGTTCCACCGCACAGATCCACCACGGAGATCCACCACACAGATCCACCACGGAGTTCAACCACGGAGGTCCACCACGGAGTTCCACCTGTCAGGGTTGGAGACAACTAAAACACAGACGCACAAGACGGGACTGAAACTATGGGTACATGTCAGGCAGACAGCTAATGGATGAGATGCAAGTGCACTACATCCGCTGCGATGATTGGACAACCAGCACAAGCGTTCACGGGTGATGGAACCTCCGAGTTGTAGGCAGACGATAAATAATTTCAACACCAATGGCAATCACAGGGATATATAATTACCAATATAATACACAACTTAACGGATACGTAGTCCAGTGGTTAACACGCTGGACTGGTAATCCAGGGATCGCATGTTCGATCCCCCGTCTGACCGTAATAATATTAACCGTGTTTCAGATTGGGACTTTAAACCTAGGTCTCGTGTCGGTGCTGTACGCCGTGCACGTAAACGAACCAGATGATACACTGGAATGGGTCTCTGCATGTATCATTGCACTATCCTCCAAAATTCTAAAATGACTAATCTCTTCAGGAGGCGTCGCTCATATGGCCAACCGTTAGCGACGATAAATAAACGTAAAACACACACGCACACCCACCGCGCACATGCACGCACGCACACACACACACACACCACGTGCTCATACCTGATCAAACCCCTTTACACCACCATGGTGAGCATTGGGTCCGTTGTTGTTCGTCAAGTTGTATTTGACCCCGTCAAGTGTAATCTGACCTTTGGCAATGCGGTTGGCAAAACGACCGACTATCGCCCCAAGATAGAAAGGGTTTTTGTCGTAGCCACCTGTAATATACAGTAAATCGCATGTTAGCAGTCACGATGTATGAAGCAACTAGCTCTCAAATGTTTATTATTATTACTACTATTATTATTAGCGTCGTGGTCGTCGTGTCGTCGTGTCGTGTGGTCGTCGTCGTGGTCGTCGTCGTCGTGTCGTCGCTCGTCGTCGTCGTCTCGTCCGTGTCGTCGTCGTCGTGTCGTCGTCGTCGTCGTCGTCTCGTCGTCGCGTCGTCGTCGTCGTCGTCGTCGTCGTCGTCGTCGTCGTCGTCGTCGTCGTCATCGTCATCGGCCCCCCCCCCCCCCCCCCGTCGTCGTCGTCGTCGTCGTCGTCGTCGTCCGTCGTCGTCGTCGTCGTCGTCGTCGTCGTCCGTCGTCGTCGCGCGTCGCGTCGTTCGCGGTCGCGTCGTCGTCTCGTCGTCGTCCCATCATCGTCATCGTCATCATCATCGTCATCATCATCATCATCATCAGCATCATCATCATCATCATCATTGATTTCCTAACTAACTCGCATGTTATTGCTTATTATTGTAAGCTAATAATAGTGTCATTAATATACAAAACAATTATTCATAAGTGAAAGCCGGTATTTGCCAATACTACCCCGGCTTAATAGTGGAACCGGAGCGTAATATTAGTGTACCGGAGTGTAACCCTTGGGCACCATAGTTAGACACTACGGTGTCATAAATTCAACAAGATACCACAGATATCATAAAAATGTCCCCAGGTACTATAACAGAGAACACGCAAGGGCCTAACTCAAGCGATGCAAATATCGTCACCCCCAGTAGGATTCGAACATACAGCGTCGTTGACCACTCGGCCACGGAGTCCCATTATGGTATAAGGTAGTATTATTATTCCCAGTGTAACAGTGTATATACCTTTATATGAATCGAAGCCGAGCGTAATATCTTCAACTTTTCCGTTTTTATCAGGGGCGTAGATGTTTGTTATAATTCCCCCGTAGTCAATAATTCTCACTTCCACCTCCCCGTTTTTCAGCGTGAAACTGAAATTTAAAGACGCAGAAATACAATACTGCGCTCGAGCTCGAGTTAACATATAAGCTCGAGAGAATGAAGAGCAAAACATGTTTCAAATCAAGCTCCATGTCCACCTAAATAAACACATAAACCAATCTTAAACGTTGAAAATTCTGGTATCACTCGCATCAAACTGTCTATACTACTAGTTATGATACAAATTCTTATATTCAGGGTCACACTTATGGAATTCCCTCCCGTATCACATCAAAACAGCACATTCTGTTCCACACTTCAAAGCTTTATAATAGCAGGTAGTGCACAGAACAGACCAATAACCTAATACACTGATAATATACAATTATACATGAATATAAGTATTAGTTCTTGCAGCTTGTATCTTATTTCCTATGAAAGTTTTACTGGTTACTGTTTACATGTTTCTTTATGCTATTTCATGTTTTAATTTGTTGAGGGCCTCATGGTAGATTGACTTAATTATTTAAATGAGTTATCTCGTTAAATAAAGTCTACCTGTTACCCACATGAGCGACGCCTCCTGAAGAGATTCGTCATTTAAGATTTGTTGGAGGATAGTGCAATGATACAGACAGAGACGCATTCCAGAGTCTCCTCTGGTTCTTTTACGTGCACGGTGTACAGCACCGACACGAGACCTCGGTTTAAAGTCCAATATTGAAAGACTGTTAATTTTATTAGTGTCAGACGGAGGATCGAACCTGCGATCCCTGGATTACCAGTCCAACGTGTTACCACTAGACTACAGATCCGCCTGTGTTAGTAATGATGACTTGTTAACCAGTTTATGATGTGCCCATGGTGTAATATAGCATTGGTTACTTGGTTACTAGTTTGTTTATATTTGGTTCCGAGTGCCATCCAAACCCACACGGGTATGTTTAACGTGTATATATGTTTGTTGGCACCGTATATTAATTTGGATGTATGTTTGTTAACTAATTTATAATAGCCCCCGCAATATTTATGCTTCGGTATAGCAGATTTATAACTTCTAATTAAAATTTGCTCATTCAATAATATGTTCATCTAAGATATAGTATATGTGTCATATTTAAAGCAGCATTACATCGTAATAAAGGATGTTTTGGGTAAAATATAAATACTAATGTGTGTGTGTTTACAAAAATCGAAATAGTCGCTCAGAAACGATAAAATTCCAATAAATTTAAACCGTCGTATACGCGAATTTGTTTATCAACACACGAAATGTAAACACGCACAGCACGCATGCGTGAAGCAACAGAGGTTGTAGAAAACAACGTATATATTTTGAACATGAAAAACTATCTATCTATCTTTCTCTAATGTCGAACCCCTCGCGGGGATGTAGAAATGTCCCTAAAAGACTTAGCTAACAGACGTACAAATCAACAATCAAGTAATTTAATTAAAAAGACTACACACTATTTTATGTTGGCTCATTCATTGTACTGATTATGATATTACATGTTAGTGCATCGTAAGCCCACGAGGCTGGCTGTTGTTATGTATTGTTATGTATTGAGTGTATGTACAGACTGCACTTTAAAAATAATCTATCTATCTATATGTTGAGGACCTCATGGTAGATTAACTTTTGTTAAATGAGTTATGTCGTAAAATAAAGTCTTTATTATTATTATTATTAATATTATTATTAGTTAATATTCGTCAGCAACACGGACTAACAATGCATACTTACATAGATATATCAGCACCATCCTCGGCTTTGCCGTACGGCTCCTGTGTTATTGACATGACAGGTTTCTGTGAAAATGTATAATCCGAAATTTAGATATATGAATACGCATATATAGCTAAAATATCAATTAATTAAAATCCAACTCATATAAACAAATACCCTCGTTAAAACGACGAACGTAAAAGAAATATATTACGGTAAAAACTAAAAACACATCTGATTTTGAATTTAATAGATCCGTGTTCACTTTATAAATAGCGTACGTGTTGAGTTATAAATAAGTGCAGTATAGAAGTATACATGTATGCATTAGGCGATACGCTTGCGTGTATGCATATGCTTGTGTGCTCATACAAGCGGTATGTGAACATAAAGTATCAAGCACTTTATACCATGCATATCGACCCCGACACAGCTGTATAAAGTAAAATCCATAAAATGTATGTAATGTTTTGTATGTTTGAATATGGATTAGACGAACAATTATTTCCCTTTAATCGATAATAGTTTCCGCTAGGTGTAGCGGCGAAGATTCCCATGAAGTGTTCGTGCATCTTTTAAGTTATTGGTGTGTTATTCAACTTTGGGACACTGGCCAAACTACACGTTCAACGTTATTATTAATTGTCAAAAATGGCTAAACATGATGATATAAGCGACTTGAATTTATTTAAGTGCACGTGTATAATAGTACATGGTAATTAAAAAAAAGAAAGCTTACTATAAAGTTGCATTTTTTTTGTATCCATAAATGATTTTAAATTATGTATATATGGTGTCATTACATTCGTAATCACTATTGTTCATTAAAAAATATATTTGTTTTAGGGGCTTAACGTGGCACCAACAACTTAATTATTGGTTGAGGAAGACCCCCGGTGCCCCTAGAAGCAGTATTTCAGGCACGGGCGGGAACATAGGAATATGGAAAGTGGCTTAATACAGATTGGCTGCTTAATAGAGGTGACCACTAACATAGGTGTGACTGTATATAACTCCTACATTGGGGGTCAAATATTGCCACACTGTCAGAATTTGAGCAAACTGAGTAGAGGTCCACAAGGTAATGCAACATGCCAAATATCAAAGAGCATTGTGGCTAGTTCACCCCCCCCCCTCTATTAATTTTTTTTAATAGAGTGGGGGGGGGGTCCTAGGATAGAGGTACAAGACATTTGGTGGCTTATGGATAACATTTCACGTTCCTGTGGTCCAATCTATGTTGCTTAGTTGACATCAGGAAGAGGCATATTCTCTTCTTTCATGGTGACTGTAGTACTTCTTTCGAAACAGTCCTGTTTAGGGCCACCGCACTCACTGTTGGTCATCTCGCAGCAGCATAGCAACCGACCATGCAGTTAGACATCACCGCGTCGCATGTCGCTTCCCTGTCTGCACGTGTTGGTGTTCTTGACTGCTGGACAATGCTGGATAAAGGCTGTGAGTACTCGTATGACTCCAGCAAGTCAAGTTGAAAAGACGATGCGCGCGCACACACCGGAAGAGAATGTGACACGTTGAATATCCATGTGTCCTAGGCTGCTGCTGTGAGATGTGCCCGACTGCGACATGCATGACGTGACATGACATTTTTCAGTAACATTGAAGTCAAGGAATTTCACTCAAAACAATTCCTAAATAAGTATATTTAGCTCTCGATTGCGAAACAAATGTTGACATCGTTAGATCACAGGAACTTGAAATTGTATCCGGCATAAGCCACCAACGGTCTCGTACCTCTATCCTAGGACACCCCCCCCCCTTTTAATAGAGGGGGTGTCCTAGGATAGAGGTACGAGACCTTTGGTGGCTTATGCCGGATACAATTTCAAGTTCCTGTGGTTAAATTAATCGCTTTCGAGGCGTCATGACTGATGGAATCCATCGCCACGAGGGAGAGAGAAAATGCGTTGTTGAATTTAAATGCCTTGTCTAAGAGCACAGCTACAGCTGGGCACGAACCACAGTCATTTCGCACCTGAAACTAGCCTGAGTTTCAGTTGTTCATGTTTTTACTTCGAGCAAAATGACATTATCAGAAACTCAATACGGCTCAATGTATGGTCTCGATGTTAAAAAATGTATTTATATACAGAAGGATCAGTAGTCCAGTGGTTAACACGTTGGACTGGTAATCCAGGGATCGCAGGTTCGATCCCCCGTCCGTCTGACAAAAACGTAAAAACAGACACACCCCTATCCAATTCTTACCCAAGGTTGATTGCGAAACAGGGCATTTAAAACATTAGTTTAATCGCTCCCGAGATCTCAATTTCTCAAGGTTTCTCGCCTAAGGCCTTCGCTGTACACCACCACCTTGAGTGTGGCAGGTCTAACTCCGATATCGTATCCATTTCACCGCAGAGGCTCTACTCTGGGATCAATCGTGTCCTTGTGGTTTTCTTCAAAAGTAGTAAACTCAGATAACACAAATGTTCATCAAAGATCTACATTAAGTCCAAACCAAAACGCAACACAACGCACAACACGTACACCACACAACAAAAACACACAGCAAAACACACAACAAAACAAAGCACACCACGACACCACACAACACACCAAACAAAACATCAAAACAAAACAAATCCCTGCGTAGTAAAGCAATTCACAGTACTATGTACCACTAACTGCAATGTGGTTAAAGGGAAGAAAGGTAATGTATGTCACAATTAGTAATGCTAGTTAATGGCATTAATCCTAGTCTACAATAAGCAGCAACTAGATTTTATACTGTTAGAATTCAGTAAGGCTTTCGACCAGGTCAACCACAAGTACTACTAGTAAATGCATACTTATGGAGTCAGAGGCCAAACGTTTTCCAGATAACATATTCCAGTTCAGGTGCCATTCCTGCATCCATCGCTGTTCCGCAGTGATTCGTAACTTGGGAGTTAGCAAGACCAACCTACCCCTAATGGCATGACATTAGAGTGACGGACATCAAGGATCAGTCAGACACATCTAACAAGTTTCAGTCAAATAAACCTGACATGCAAACTATGTAAACATGAACAAGAAGACGAGGAACACTTCATATAGAAATGTACCGCGTTATCATCAATCAGGGCTGAGTACCCACAACAACTGACGCGAATCATGAGGATTAATGAGTTGTTCATTTACGTTGACATGTTACTATTTATATATTTCTATTTCTACGTTTTATTGCCGAACAATCAATTTCTGATTAGGAGCGGCAGGTCGGGTCACACTAAATTCCCACACAGAGAGGCATTGTGGAATTTAAGGGCTCTGTCAAAGACAACAATCGCAACGGCTACAGCTGGGCATGATCTACTGGCCTCTCACACTTGAAGCGTACCACTGCGCTATCACGACTTCCACGCATGAACTAGTTTCTTAATTAATACAAGCATCTCAATTGTACAGACTCGGTAGATGTTGTTGACGAGATGCTACTCTCCAGATTTGCCACAAAACCTACCACTTTGCTAAAGACAAATTTTGTGTATAAATGTGCCTGTACATTTCTCAAGCAACCTAGTATTCCACCCCATTGATCCAATTTGATGACAGTGGGAGTTTGGCCACATTTCTGCAACTAGTTTACGAGACGTTATTGCGGACAGGTTTTCCTCTAAGTTGAAATATTGACATAGATATCGACACAGGTGTCGTCTGAACAAACTTGAAAATGGACCACCTGTGAAGTTTCATAAAAATTTAACCAAACGGACGGACGGATGCCGGACAAAGCTTAATCAAGAGATACACAGATCGTGTCAGCATTCTTGTCTTCGTTTCATCTAGCTGTACATATTGGTAAATGTCTTGGTAGTTGTGGTCAATACCTTTTCCCTTAATGCTAATTGAATACATATATTTGATTGACGTGTGCGCCATATGTTATTCACTTATTGTACCCGACAAATATATGTTCGATTTGTATCACCATAAATGGTAACATGTTTTATTTGAGACCGTTTCATGTCTCTCTATACAGTTTGCATAAAACTAATTCATATCAGTGGCGTAGCTGGCCCTGAATTGATGTACACGCCTAATGGTGTGGGATTGGCGGCCCGCCTCCAAGATTTTTAGAATGACGTTAGAATGCAGCAGATGAGCTCTGGTGTATTTTCCGAAGTAATATTTTGGTAAAATCAGACACATTTTTGGAAATCATTTTCTTACGTTTGTTTTTAACATATGTTCTCAAATGTTGAGTTTCAATATTCAGATGAATTAATATGTTATATTTCGGGTTTTACGCCTGCATCAGCATCATTTTGGACTATATCGCCGGCGGACAGTTTACCTAACAACACCTTTCCTGGGCAGGCTCCAGCGGTTAACCAGTACTTGGGTGCACCAACCTCCGTAAGAAACTGCCAACTTTTTCATATAAAGAGACATGGTCTGAGCGGGGCTCGAACCCGTGACCATCAGTGATGATAGGTTACAGTGGTATAAGTCAGCGACCTTAACCACTCGACCACGAAGGCGGACCTCAGATGAATTTTTAAAAAATCAGATGAATTAAATTATATAATTAATATGTATGTTGTTTGTTACTCCAGCCATACACTAAGTTTCCATGGAAACTGCAAGCACGGGTATTGTGGCGTAAAGAGAGCTACAGTACTCCAGCACACACAAATAATGATCCTGTACTGTATATATATGACAATATGTATTTCGGTATCACAAAAATGCACATACGTGGTAGAAACTAGAAAAATATGATTCATACATAACAGTGCTGGGCCGAGTGGTTACGGTCATGCACTTCAAATATGCTGCCCTTTGAACAACGCTGTAGGTCCGAATCCCACTGTGTGTATCGGATTATTTCAAGTAAGGATGCAATCACGCTAGCTTGCGGAAGGTGTTTCTACCTGAGTGTCCGTCTACTGCTCGGAATGGCAACCTGGGACTTCCTCCACCAATAATAGCTGGAGAGTCGCCATATGATCTAAGCTGTTGGTGCCACATTAAACAAACAGTACAAACTCAAATTTGAGTAATGAACCATAGATCATGCACCCAAATACCATGGTTAACGTCAAAAAAGGAAAATAAATTCCTTGATTCCATTGTCGGCCAGCTGGTTATCGTATTCGACACTTGAGTAACTTGACGGTTGAAACTGTCCCAGACTTTCCATAGATGAATCAAACCCGTCCTGTGCCTGATACAGTATTTCTTTATTTTGTTCTCCAGAGACCATCACTGTTTCAGTCCTGCCTCATCACTGTTTCAGTCCTGTCTCGCCACTGTTTCAGTCCTGTCTCGTCACTGTTTCAGTCCTGCCTCATCACTGTTTCAGTCCTGTCTCGTCACTGGTTCAATCCTGTCTCGTCACTGTTTCAGTACTTCCTCATCACTGTTTCAGTCCTGTCTCATCACTGTTTCAGTCCTGTCTTGTCACTGTTTCAGTCCTGTCTCGTCACTGTTTCAGTCCTGTCTCATCACTGTTTCAGTCCTGTCTCGTCACTGTTTCAGTCCTGTCTCGTCACTGGTTCAATCCTGTCTCGTCACTGTTTCAGTACTGCCTCATCACTGTTTCAGTCCTGTCTCGTCACTGTTTCAGTCCTGTCTCATCACTGTTTCAGTCCTGTCTCGTCACTGTTTCAGTCCTGTCTCGTCACTGTTTCAGTCCTGTCTCGTCACTGTTTCAGTCCTGTCTCATCACTGTTTCCGTCCTGTCTCGTCACTGTTTCAGTCCTGTCTCGTCACTGTTTCAGTCCTGTCTCGTCACTATTTCAGTCCTGCCTCATCACTGTTTCATTCCTGCCTCATCACTGTTTCAGTCCAGTCTCATCACACTGTTTCAGCCCTCCCTCATCACTGTTTCAGTCCTGCCTCATCACTATTTCAGTCCTGCCTCATCACTGTTTCAGTCCTGCCTCATCACTATTTCAGTCCTCCCTCATCACTGTTTCAGTCCTGCCTCATCACTATTTCAGTCCTGCCTCATCACTGTTTCAGTCCTGCCTCATCACTGTTTCAGTCCTGCCTCATCACGGTTTCAGTCTTGCCTCATAACTGTTTCAATCCTATTAGAAAACAAAGAGTAGACAATAGTAAATAAAGGTAACCCTTGGTAACATAAATATGTATTGATAATAGTTGATTATGTTGAATGGAGGGCTGGACCACCATGGTGTTTAGAGACAGGTGTTTAATATGGGCATTTCTAATTGGCAGGTGTGGTTTGACGAACATGCTGGACAAGATATATATAGTAGTCTACTGTACATAGAGCCTTTTATGTGCTTTATGTGCATGGTGTAAAGCACCGACACGACATAAATGGAACATACATAAGGCTTTTCCTAGAATGGAATGACAGAGTGTCCCTCCATGTCCCTGTTGCCATTTATGTTTGAACTTTTGCTTTTTTTGTTATTTGTTTTTTATATATTCGGGCGGCCAGACCTTACTAAACTCGAACTTGTCCGGCCTTTTGACCGATATGTACAGCCCTACTGCAACGTTCATCAATCATAATTAACTGTAAATCACAGTAAGCTAGCAAAACGTAACCTCCAAATACACCATCCCGCATATCTATCTTCCTGTAATGTCGAACCACTCACGGGGATGTAGACATATATCCCCCTTCGTCGCTTAACCCATTTCATTCTGGATATATTTAAAGGCTTTTGCAAACAACATAGATCCAGATCAGCCGCAGCGTGACGCTGCATGCTGATCAGGATCTATGTTGTTTGCTGCATAGCCAAGTGTCTTAGCAAGATCATCTGAATAGCAAACAGCATAGATCCTGATCAGATGGCACGTTCCGTGGCGGTTGATCTGGCTCTATGTTCTTTGCAGATACCGCTTGAACGGTATCCAGAATGAAATGGGCTAAAATGCACCCCGTCTATTTTCTGACCCACCCTGTCTATTTTCTGACCCACCCTGCATTTTTCCAACTCTATAATAAACCCTAATACATGCCTCCATATTCCATGGACATATTCAACAACACAACTGGTCCTACAGCACACAACCATCCAAGTATATAATTGTTCGATCCGCTTTCTGGAGGTTGTTCAACTGTGTTCACTGCTGTCATTAGCTGATCTGTGTGGCAGGGGTGGAGCTGGTAGAAAGGTCTACCAAGGTAGGGGTGTTCTGTTTGCGTTAAAAACGTCCATTTGTCAACTGATAACCTCTCACGATAATACGCCGGAACAATATCCCAAATCTGTTCCAAAGGTAACAGACCACCGTTCCGATTATAAACGTTGAAATATAGCACCGGAACAGAATAACTTTCACTATATATTACATGGTATTCAAATAGTAGCATTCGTTCTTCGTTTACAGCATGTACAGTAGCTTTGTCGTCATCAAGAAGTTCGTGTCCATCGATGAATTCCATGCTACATCCGGTGTTTTCTTGTGTGTTGGATAAACAACACGATTGTAGTATTTTCTTACATAGATACGTTTTCTGGTTATGTTTGCACAGTTCCCATGAATCAGATATCTTCTCGGATCTACTTAGTAAGTCTACTACACAGTGCATGAAGTCAGGTTCGCTTAAAAGTCCAGAATTCATAATTATTTGAAATATACAAAACAATAACAATTTCAAAGGATGCACTTTCACTTTGATAAAATGGTTTCCGGTTTCGTATTTATTTTTGGACAGGATATTTATCCAATGCGCGTTTTAAGGGTATGCCGAGTAATATGTTCTCAACGTAGTTAGATATAGTAACTATCGAATTCAATAATAAGATACATAACTCAGTAAACATCATCGGAATATTAATACAGTGAGGATAACAAGATGATAACGATCGCCGGTGTTGGTGCGCAATAATTTTATTTGGGGGAGTGTTTCCGGTAAAAATGGTAATAATTAACATTTTGTTTACCGAGCTATTAAGCGAATAATACGCCACATTTGGATACAGTTTGTATTCCAACGGATTACATGTTGCCTGGTTTACACCTTATTTAACTATATTAGCTTGTTATATAGGAATGAAACATATTAACTGTCGAATAAATGTGAACCCTATGCAAACTTGGGTGGGTGGGGAAATGTTTATTATTGTATTTGACACACATTCTTTCTTCAAATCTGTTCACATATGGCAGATAACTGGTCCTACCCTGCAGTTACACATGTTACTAGAACCTGGAACGTACATAGTTATTACTGCTTGAATATGGCAGCAAGTATCTACCGACACCTAATCTTCATAAGTGAAGGAGTGCTGTATTATGTATACACGAAGAAGAGTATCTAGTATAACCTACTCGCACTCTAAAGCTCAATATCATGCCAACTCCTTTCCCCCAGGTCTACCCACATACATACAGTCCAGTCTGCTGACTTGTGTTGGCAGTCTGGTCTCTTACTTCTTGTAAACTTAAAAGTGTCTTTGCACATAACATTTTAAATGAGTGCAGGTCATTTCGTAACTGACGTTTCATACCCAGTTTGGCGCTTCGTAACCAATGTCAGAGATGGGTTACTGGTATGAAATGACTAATTCTTTTAGACTAACTGTGTTACTGACTATTTCCTGTGTCTGCTAGTATATTAGTAATAATCACCAACAGGATGATATATCTATAACAAAAGATCCTGTCACCAACGATTGTTATGCAGTACTAAATTGAAGTTGATTAAGTAAAACTAAAATCTTTCAGTTAAAAATAGTTCATCCCTTTCATTATCTGCATTGACACATGTGTTCCTCTCCAGATCCGGTTTATACTGATACAGAACAGGGCGGGTAAGACTCGACTGGCAAAATGGTACATGCACTTTGACGATGATGAGAAACAAAAGTTAATCGAGGAGGTCCACGCTGTTGTCACAGTCAGAGATGCTAAACATACAAACTTTGTAGAGGTATGTGTATTCATTCGCTGTCAGAGATGCTAAACATACAAACTTTGTAGAGGTATGTGTATTCATTCGCTGTCAGAGATGCTAAATATACACACTTTGTAGAGGTATGTGTATTCATTCACAGTCAGAGATGCTAAACTTACACACTTTGTAGAGGTATGTGTATTCATTCACTGTCAGAGACGCTAAACTTACACACTTTGTAGAGGTATGTGTATTCATTCACTGTCAGAGATGCTAAACTTACACACTTTGTAGAGGTATACATGTGTATTCATTCACAGTCAGAGATGCTAAACTTACACACTTTGTAGAGGTATGTGTATTCATTAATTTCTGTTATCCATTCTTCATTCTGTGATCGGTGCACTGTTGTCGATAGTGTAATTAACACAGCTCCAGATAACATTTTGGCATCATTTCACCATATTCATATACTTTTTTTAACAATGAATATTTTAATTCCTGACAATGAATTTTGACTCCTCCGTGTAATCTTAGTATAGAAAATCAATGAATGCTACATGACTGGTCTGGTGCACAGTAAATGGGCCACGTCACATGTACATGTAGTTAGCATCAGGGTAGAAATATAAACTTTCTTGTATTAACTATGCATGTATGCTGTTTCAAATGTCAAGATTACAGGCAGGCACATGTATGCACATTTCATCATTGATATTTAAAATCGTCACCCAAAGACACCCATTGATTCAAAAGCAATGCAAATTTTCACCCACTTGATTTGAATTTTAGTGCTGGAGCTTGAGGAATAGATGACCATGGTCCGCCTCCGTGGTCAAGTGGTTACGGTCGCTGACTTGTATACCACTGTAACCTATCATCACTGATGATCACGGGTTCGAGCCCCGCTCAGACCGTGTCTCATTTATATGAAAAAGTTGGCAGTTTCTTACAGAGGTTGGTGCACCCAAATACTGGTTAACCGCTGGAGCCTGCCCAGGAAAGGTGTTGTTAAGTAAACCGCCCGCCGGTGATATAGCCCAAAATGGTGCTGATGCAGGCATAAAACCCGAAATATAAATAGATGACCGAATGAATTTCTTTGCACAATCGCAATGGCTCCAGCTGTGCGCAGCCTCTCACACCTGAAGCGAATATGCTACCACTGCGCTATGACGACTTCCACTATATATAGGCGATAAATGAAAATGCGTTTTTCACGCTATTATATAAAAAAAATTCAATGTAAAATGATTTGACAACAGAATATACGTAAATAGCACATCATATTAAAAAAAGAAATCATCTAATCTGCTTTAACTACCACTTAACCCCCCCCCCCCCCCCCCCCCAGTGAGCTCTGAAGTAATGTTCTGTTATGAGCCAAAACAGCTGCTCGGTACATTGATTCAGTGACTGCCAATCGTCTCCCCTTTATAGCAGCAGTTTCTTATTCTAAAAGTTTTAACATTTAGTTCATAAATTGTAGCATTCATTGTTCGTTTGTGGTACACTTGAATTGTGGAGGAGAACTGGGGAGAAACCTGCCAACACTGGTTATACCTGTATTTGCTGCTTTCAGGAAAACAAAATGTGTATTATGATATATTTTCAGTTCCGAAATTTCAAGATAGTTTATAGAAGATATGCAGGACTGTATTTCTGTATTTGTGTTGATGTTAGTGACAATAATCTGGCTTACCTAGAAGCAATACACAACTTTGTTGAAGTCCTCAATGAATATTTCCACAACGTGTGTGAACTTGATTTAGTCTTCAACTTCTATAAGGTACAATATTTTCCATGTTGTGTGTTATGTGTTTATTTATCGTCGCTACCCAAAGATATCAGTCATATTATAATTTGGACGATAGTGTGATGATACAGAGACCCATTCCAGAGTCTCCTCTTGTTCTGTTACGTGCACGATTTAAAGCACCGACACGAGACCTCAGGGTAAAGTCCCATCTGAAAGAGTGTTAATATTATGGTCAGATGGGGGATCGTACCTAAGATACTTGGATTCGCAGTCCAACATGTTAACCACTGGGCTACTGACCCATCTATTTTTTGCATTTCATTATGAATTAAATATATTACATGATTTGAGTGACCCAATGTCAAAAACAATAAAGCAGTCGGGGATTTCGGGAGGGTGTCAAACATGGTGTGTGTCCCCTTATAATTCCTGTTCATATAAAACTACTTGAAGATCCAATAAATAAGCTGTCATATTCCAACCATAATGCTATGTGCAAATAAAAAGAATGGGATTTTCATTTACCTGTTCATTTAACCCATTCAACACTAAGTAACTGACATGGACTGGTCCATGATATTTTTAGACCAATAAATTAATCCGAAAATTACATTTGGGCTAGTTCATTTATATCAAAATGGGTAATTTTTACTAAATATAGTAAAATTACTAGCAAAAGTGCAGATCCTGATGAGACGGCTCATTATGAAACCGGCCCTGTCACATTGGTAATTTTTATTAATACAAATGTACAAACATTTTGAAATTCAACCGCTTGAAAGGTCTGGGTTAAAGACTTGCACATATAGCTGTTATCACGCTGGCCAAAGTGAGGATTACCATGTTGTATTTGTGATAATCAGAGCTTATTTACCCTCGCTGTACCCACGCCCTGGTGATAGTTATATTTGATGATGAACAATTCACCACTTAAGCGGTCAGTAATTGAACACAGTTTTCACTTACAATCAATGCCCCGGGCATTCAATTAGAGAGCCTAATAATATCAATTATAATTTCAATTGAATTCATCAATTGTTACAAATTTGCGCTGGTAAGTCATAATGTATCATTTGCCCTAAGGCAGTTATATACTTGTCTGATTTTGTCGAGTTACATAATGGTGGCCAAGTGGTTACTGTCGTTTACTTCAAATCACTTGCCATCATCGCTGTAGGTTCGAATCCCACTTTGGTAGTCAAGTTCTCCCAAGTGAGGTAGCTGTCCAGAAGGTCAGTGGTTCTATCCAGTTGGTGGCCCATACCTGAAATACTGCTTTGAGGGTCAACCTCCACCAATAATAGCTCGAGTCGACATGTGACCTAGTCTGTTGGTGCCACTTTAAACCACAAAAACAAACAGACAGATTACATTTAAGGAATAAATCGCTGGTTAATAGTTTCAATCGGGGTATGAACTATATTTGGCGTGGGTGATGTGTGTGGAGGCCGAAGGCATCCATGCTCACTTTAAACATGGCCAATGTAGTTCATATTCCAATGGAAACTATTAGCCCGCGATTCATTACTTATATTTACATTAATTATTCTTTTTAATGACACTACGAAAATATAGCACACTGCATTTAAAATGTTTTTAGTCCAGATTTGCAACTTACCGTGTCACGGAACAGGTAAATAGATCATCTTTGAAACAGCGTAAACTATAAGACACACCTTTTCTCGCGACGAACGAGTCTAATAATGCGCATGCGCGTAGCTTCAAGTGTGCATGTAAGCTGCATATCATTAGTTGGAAACCCTCATGTGAAATTGTATGCAATTAGGGCATATACGTTCATATAAGGAAATGCAATAGCGATGTAAATATAACTAATTAGATAATATATTAATCAGTTGCATGATGTATTACAGGTGTACAGTGTGGTGGACGAGATGTTTCTAGCGGGAGAAATCAGAGAGACCAGCCAAACAAAAGTCTTAAAACAATTACTCATGTTGTCTTCACTAGAATAATACTTGCTATTATCACACACATTTGATGTTGTCAACTAGAAGTCAAAACTGTGAAACATGACAGTCTGCGATACGAACATGGGAGATCACTACGGGGCCATATTGATTTTGTACTTTCTGTCTGTCCGTCTGTCACAAAAGTTTTTCTGGAGAAGATCTTCCGGACCATTCAAGGCTTGGCGAGGCATCACAGGAACGATCAGTATCAAGCCTTGCATTTTAAATCTTCATGTTCCGCTCGGTTGTTTTTACGCAGTTGCGGCCCTTAGAAGATTTGTGAAGGATATAGTTTGTTCGGACTACTTCTACTAAATCCGTAGCCAGATTTCAATGATACTTGCACATCATTTTTCACAGAGTTATTACTCTTTACTCATCTGATGCAACACTGCCGGGGAGACATGCGTTCCCCACCCGCCCCAAACATTTCTAGTTCCTTAACCCTTTCAACACTACAGACCTCTAAATAGACTTACAAAAAGTGTAGATCCAGATGAGCCGGCTCGTGACAAGTCGCCTCATCAGGATCTGCACTTTTTGCCAGTATTATTACTATTTTTAGAAAAAATTACCCATTTTGATAAATGAACTGGTCCAAATGGAATTTTCTTATTAATTTATTGGTGTAAAAATATCATGGACCAGTCCATGTCAGTTACTTGATGTTGAATGGGTTAACAACACGAACAGGAATTGAATATACATGTACAAGCAATTTGGACTGTATTTGTTAAAGATAAGTTTATAGACTGTACTACTGTAGCATTGCAACATTGAATGACAAGGAGTAGATGGAAATATACAAGCAGACGGCTGCATCTACATAATGCTGTGAACGTTCTAGCAAAAGTTTGGGAAATTGGAGAGTTTTTGATCATTTCATATTTTGACGTTCCTGTGAGATACTATAGAACGTGTACAGAGTAGTGAGCAGTGCTGGTATTGCCTTGCAATGTTTCTTTTCCATTATGTTGCTTTCCCACAATACAACTTATTTAAAGCAGTATTACATCGTATGCAATAAAAGATATTTGAAAAATTCAATTTTTACGTATGGGTAGCAATGCTGCTACACATTCTAACATTATACTTTGTGTGCTTATGTTCATTTGGTAAACAGTGTTTTTTTGGCGATAAAACAAACTTGAATCTGAAAGTAGGACTTTCTGAGTCGATCGGTCACGCACTTGTTTACAACCGGAACGCATCGTCCGCACTTGTTTACATTCGGATTGCATCGTCCCCATTTGTCCCACGTTGTCTTTTTTAATTAAATTACTTGATATCTTGATTCATAACTCTGTTAGTTAAGTCTTTTAGGGACATTTCTACATCGCATATACGACGGTTTAAATTTATTGGAATTTTATCGTTTCTGAGCGACTATTTTGATTTTTGTAAACACACACACATTAGTATTTATATTTTACCCAAATCATCCTTTATTACGATGTAATGCTGCTTTAAACATTTTTGTACATCTCTTCAAGCAGTCACCTGTATTAAATTGAGGTGGGGCCATTTTTCTGTTGGTATCTTTAACACATATAATTGAGCATACTTGTACATGTATTATGTAATCTGTATACGAAACCTTTCATTTTGCTTTTTTCAATTTTACATTTCAAGCATGCATTAACACTGCCAAGGTTTGTTTGTACATGTAAAACAGTTAACCATGTCCTGTGCTTGTGAGTTGTGATGATCGATTGTTGTCCATATTTACCTTCTAAGCACTGTCACATGTTTAGTTGTTATTGGAATATGGTCTAAACATACATGGGTTGCTGAGTCTAGGTACATGTATAGCAACTAATGTTTTGTCCCAATTACTGCAACTCGGTGAAACTTGGTTCAATTAAAGGCAATTCTTGTAAACACTGCAACAGAGTATTGTTTAACTTCGTTACATTGTGACAGTATTTTGTTGATGTCTCAGTTCCATTCGATAAGTTGCCATTGCTTAAAACACACGGAAAGAAAATCATAGTAAACATTGTAGTAAGTCTATTTTTGACCCAATTCTGTAAACACAAAAAATTGGCGACTTTGTTTATTTCAATAACCACATGCTGACTTTTGTTTTGTTTTTCTATCTTGGTCAAAAGTTCTATTTTTCTATATTCACGGATACTTTCAATATATAGCGATATTTGTCCATACCAGCAATATCTGTCCATACCAGCGATATCTGGTCATACTAGTATTAAAGACGATTTTTTAGTTTCAAGCGACCCTGTGTCTCTTGCCTCCCTTGTTTAACAAACATTCCACCAACCCCATATTATTCCACCAACCCCATATTTGTTAAGATTCATGTTAGTGTAGCTGTGTGATGGTTATTCTAGTTCAAGGATGATATATATATATATATAGTAGATATGAATTAAAGAAATGTTTTCTGTGGAGTATACTGCATCATGAACAATGTTCATACAGACCACACCATTGTGGATTATTCCCCCTGGCATGTACAAGTAAAACCTACGCTATGATGGATTATTCCCCCTGGCATGTACAAGTAAAACCTACGCTATGATGGAATTGGATTATTCCCCCTGGCATGTACAAGTAAAACCTACGCTATGATGGATTATTCCCCCTGGCATGTACAAGTAAAACCTACGCTATGATGGATTATTCCCCCAGGGTTATTGAAATGCAGTGGTTTGTGTACATGTATAGAAACATGCAATACATGTATTGTCAAGCTGAACAAGTTTGCAAACAGGCTTCTGTACAGCGACAATCGTTCAATAGCAACAAGTCCATATTTCTAGCCGTTCAGGCGTACAATGCAGCTACAGAGGTTTGATGCATGGTTTGACCGCCTGGTGGGTATTCTAATTCATAACCAATAAGTGCACACATGATGACAAAACACATGTTCCTAATTGTCCCACATTACACAAGTACGCATGCTACACCCAGGACCAAGCGGGGGGCTATAGCACTAAGACAATGCCCGTCATGTCTCGCTAACCGCTATCAATGCCAACAACTTTATCTTGTAACATCCTCATGGAAAGGAATTTACATAAGCTCTCAGCTTGTTTTCCAATCCATTTCAAATATCCTGTGTATTATATACTGTACATATATTGTATGAACTGAATAAAATATGTTTAAACTAAACAGGCACCATAGTCAGTACATATTTTCGAGGTGTTTTTCTTGCAGTTCAGTTTGTCTAGAATTTAGCATTATTTGTTTTTGTATATAATCGATCTTACTATTGTGATATATTTCTTTATTTAGTAGAGTAATTAAATTGTACAAATAAGCTGCGTGTTTTACGTATATTTATTATCGCTACCGGTTGCCCATATGAGCGACGCCTCCTGAAGAGATTAGTCATTTTAGATTTTTGGAGAATAGTGCAATGATACAGACAGAGACTCATTCCAGTCTCCTCTGGTTCTTTTACATGCACGGTGTACAGCACCGACACGAGACCTTGGTTTAATGTCCAATCTGAAAGACTGTTAATTTTAAATAAGCTTACGATGCATTACCTCATCTCTTTATAAACTTCCCGTTAAGATTGAACCCAGATAAAGTCTCCGGTTCCAGCATTTAACCCATTCAACACCAAGTAACTGCCATAGACTGGTCCATGACATTTTTAGACCAATTAAATTAATAAGAAAATTACATTTGGATCAGTTCATTTATCAAAATGAGTAAATTATTTTTTACAAATTGTAATATTACTGGCAAAAAGTGCAGATCCTGATGAGACGGCTCGTTATGAGCCGGCTCATCTGGATCTACACTTTTTGTAAGCCTATCGAGAGGTCTGTTGTGTATAAAAGGTTAATTCAGGCGACATTACATACCAAATCGGGAAAAATACCTATTTTACGTATAAATAGCATTGTTACTACAGTCTTCTGAAGTAATAGGCAAGTGTGTACGGTATTTATCTACGTTTGCCTCCTCACCCATGCCTTCTTAACCCTTTGCCTGCTGAGTAAATAAAATCACATTTGCAAACAACATAGATCCAGATCAGCCGCGATATAACGCCGCGTCTGATCAGGATCCATGTTGTTTGCTATTCAGCCAAGTGTTTTAGTTCCACTATCCGAATAGCAAACAGCATAGAGCCTGATCAGACGGCACGTTCTGTGCCGTCTGATCTGGCTCTATGCTGTTTGCAAAGGTGATTTTATCTGCCGCTAGCGTGCAGAGTTAATAATGAGGCATATATCCATAACTTTCTGCTTCAAAATAGTATATTATAAGTATTAGGTACACGATATTTCAAATAGCTTTAAAAATGATAACATGTTAAATTAAACATAAACAACTCCACATTAGAAGCAATGCTAAATTAGCCACACCCCTGTATATTGAAATCTGCACAACAGTAAATTCTCATGCCTGATTGTTACCAAGTTTGGTGAAAGCTGTCGAAGCGTGTTACTTGGTTCCATTTTGTCTTCAAAAATGGCAACATTTCCAATCTGGTCTGTTTGTTTGGGTTTTACGCCTGCATTAGCACCATTTTGAGCTATTTCGCCGCCGGGCAGTTTACCAAACAACGACGGTAACAACATCTGACCTGGGCAGGCTCCAGCGGTTATCCAGTACTTGGTGCACCAACCTCCGTAAGACACTGCCAACTTTTTCATATAAATGAGACGTGGTCTGAGCAGGGCTCGAACCAGTGACCATCAGTGATGATGGGTTAGTGGTAATTACCAATTACAATATGCACAACTAGAAATCATACCGATGATTCATGCCAAATTTGGTGAGAAATCGACAAGGTACTAGAATACTTGAGGCTAGTGTTTTTTTAATTTATTTAAGTTTATTTAACATCGCTACCGGTTTCCCATTTGAGCGACGGGCAGTTTACCTAACAACACCTTTCCTGGGGAGGCTCCAGCGGTTAACCAGTACTTGGTGCACCAACCTCCGTAAGAAACTGCCAACTTTTTCATATAAATGAGACACGGTCTGAGCGGGGCTCAAACCCGTGACCATCAGAGATGATAGGTTACAGTGGTATACAAGTCGGCGACCATAACCACTCGACCACAGTGGCGGTCTTGCTATAGTGTTCTATTTGTATTACATGTATATACCTCCGGTAAGTACTTAACCCTTTGCCTGCTGAGTATATATAAAATCACATTTGCAAACAACATAGATCCAGATCAGCCGCAGCTTAACGTCTATTCTGATCAGGATCTATGTTGAAACTATTCAGCCAAGTGTCTTAACTCTACTATCCGTATAGCAAACAGCAGAGCCTGATTCTGTGCCGTCTGATCTGGCTCTATGCAAAAGTGATTTTATCTGTCGCTAGCATGCAAAGGGTTAACAAATATATTTATAAAATACACATAGAACACTCTAACCTCTCAAATAGTTGTGACTGTCTCCTGTGATACTGATGCTTCCCAAAATCGATGGGCTTTGGAGATGAAGTGAACATGTTTCCCGCTGATATGAGGATATAGCACGACAGACAAGCCAAGACATACCGACCACCTGCACGCTACCCAGTGTCCAACCAAGACATACCCGCATGCTGCACGCTACCCAGTGTCCAGCCAAGACATACCGTCATCCTGCACGCTACCCAGTGTCCAGCCAAGACATACCCGCATGCTGCACACTACCCAGTGTCCAACCAAGACATACCGACAACCTGCACGCTACACCGAGTCGAACCAAGACATACCGGCATCCTGCACGCTACACCGAGTCCAACCAAGACATACCGGCATCCTGCACGCTACACCGAGTCCAACCAAGACATACCCGCATGCTGCACGCTAAACAGAATCCAGCCAAGACATACCGTCATCCTGCACGCTACACAGTGTCCAACCAAGACATACCGCAGCTGCACACTACCCAGTGTCCAACCAAGACATACCGACAACCTGCACGCTACACCGAGTCGAACCAAGACATACCGGCATCCTGCACGCTACACCGAGTCCAACCAAGACATACCGGCATCCTGCACGCTACACCGAGTCCAACCAAGACATACCCGCATGCTGCACGCTAAACAGAATCCAGCCAAGACATACCGTCATCCTGCACGCTACCAGTGTCCACCAAGACATACCGTCATCCTGCACGCTACCCAAAATCCAGCCAAGACATACCCGCATGCTGCACGCTACCCAGTGTCCAACCAAGACATACCGTCATCCTGCACGCTACCCAGAATCCAGCCAAGACATACCCGCATGCTGCACGCTACCCAGAATCCAGCCAAGACATACCGTCATCCTGCACGCTACCCAGAATCCAGCCAAGACATACCCGCATGCTGCACGCTACCCAGAATCCAGCCAAGACATACCCGCATGCTGCACGCTACCCAGAATCCAGCCAAGACATACCCGCATGCTGCACGCTACACAGTGTCCAACCAAGACATACCGACAACCTGCACGCTACCCAGTGTCCAGCCAAGACATACCGACAACCTGCACGCTACAGTGTCCAACCAAGACATACCGTCATCCTGCACGCTACCCAGAATCCAGCCAAGACATACCCGCATCCTGCACGCTACCTAGTGTCCAACCAAGACATACCGACAACCTGCACGCTACCCAGTGTCCAGCCAAGACATACCGACAACCTGCACGCTACACAGTGTCCAACCAAGACATACTGTCATCCTGCACGCTACCCAGAATCCAGCCAAGACATACCCGCATCCTGCACGCTACCTAGTGTCCAACCAAGACATACCGACAACCTGCACGCTACACAGTGTCCAACCAAGACATACCGTCATCCTGCACGCTACCCAGTGTCCAGCCAAGACATACCGTCATCCTGCACGCTACCCAGTGTCCAGCCAAGACATACCGACAACCTGCACGCTACACAGAGTCCAACCAAGACATACCGTCATCCTGCACGCTACACTGTGTCCAACCAAGACATAGCATGAGGATATAACTACATATATAGCAAGTGCTGTAAATATGTCAGATTTTGTGACGTCTTTCCTTTTAAAGTTTATACTTGCAGTCTAATATTATTAAATTTAAATATGTTAAATTTCGGGTTTTTACGCCTGCATCAGCACCATTTTGGGCTATATCGCCGGCGGGCAGTTTACCTAACAACACCTTTCCTGGGCAGGCTCCAACGGTTAACCAGTGCTTGGGTGCATCAACCTCCGTAAGAAACTGCCAACTTTTTCATATAAATGAGACGTGGTCTGAGCGGGGCTCGAACCCGTGACCATCAGTGATAATAGGTTACAGTGGTATACAAGTCAGCGACCGTAACCACTCGACCACGGAGGCGGACCCTAATATTATTAATATTAGACTGGCGTGAAAAGGCCCGAGTATTAAATTCTACACGTATATGTACGAAATTAACAATTTTAATTACGGTAGTAGGATCTTGTAATATAAGTGCGTGTTTTAAGCAAAATATAACCTCAAACAGATCCAATATATAAAATATGGTAGTCTTCGGTGCTACGCGCCTCACACAGTCCAATATTTTACATATTGAACCGTTTTCGGCTTTATATCCTTTACATATTTCTGTAATATTTTGTAAATTTAAAAGGTACAGTACAAAGATGCACCAGATTTTGAATCTAAAAAATCAAAGCGACAAATTATGGATATGTGTCTTTACGATACAAATCCATCTGGATAAAACCTTGCTGGCAGTGGCTACAATTCTAGGAAAAACTACAAGAAGTCTTACATGGGTTAATCATGATTTAATGAATAGAGATAGCAAGACTAGAATAGCATACATTACTGGCTCCTCCTAATCTAATTTTAGTGAACTACACACAATTCCAGATCATTTGTAGTCGGTCGGTCCAATCTGTGAAATATACATATAGTAAAATAGACACTAAAATAACATGCATTGTTTATGATACCTTTATCAACGAGCGACCTCGCTGGCTTTTCCATTAATTACCTCCCTTGGCAGATAAAGTCTTGATTTATCCCTAAATGTGTAGCGGTCCTTTCAGTTAGAATCCTTTATATTTACTGTTGTTCCCTAACAAGATGTTGCGGTATGATAAATGTGATTTTATCAAAATCATGTTAATTAATTGATTACAAATTTATACAGATAAGTACCCACTGTGGGATAGCTGTCAAGATTTAGTAATTTAATAATCATAAGATAGCATGTTGTGCAAAAGAAACAACGATAAAAACAGAGGAAACCACTTAGAGGACCTATATAATTTTAGGGAGTATTCAGGGGCAGTAACTGTCCGATGACCCTCATTGTGCACGGTCGATCGTTAATTGTATAGGTAACACAAACAGTTCAATCTGCATCAATGTTAAGCTAATTGCTGCCATTTAGAATGATTATTATAAACGTGGTTTCACATTTTGTCTGTATACGCAAAGAAGGAATTTACCATGTTTAAATCTGCAATAACACATTGTTTTTACTCACTCTAACACACAACTACTTTCGAGTGGTTTATATATTTTCGTCATGTTAGAATCAAAATAATATTTGTATTTGCGTTCATTATACTGGTAGTCAAATAAACTGTGGTTTGTCGTTCCGAGTCAATTCTTATGTGTAAATATGTCACGAAATAAACTGTGGTTTGTCGTTCCGAGTCAATTCTTATGTGGAAATATATCACGAAATAAACTGTGGTTTGTCGTTCCGAGTCAATTCTTATGTGGAAATATATCACAAACTTTCATTAGATTTGTGTCGTTACAATTGTAATGAAATTACATGACATATTTGTTATTTTCAGACGGTGGTGAACTCTCCAAACTGGGGCATTTCAAATTTAGAGACAATTTTGTTTATTGCTTAGCTAAATAGCATAAATCCCTGCTTTTTTGGTAATGGCATCTTCTATCTTGCCATATGGAATCATTCACTTTGAGTAATAGGGGTGATATGATAAAGTAGCGACTTGAAAGAAATGGTCTCTCCCATTCTCCAAAATCACCCTCTAGATCCAGCACTGTAGGGAGCAGTACGGTAGATCAGGGGAATTTCTCCCAAATCACCCTCTTAGATCCAGCCCTGTAGGGAGCAGTACGGTAGATCGGGGGAACTTCCTCAAAATCAAGCACTGTAGGGAGCAGTACGGTAGATCAGTGGAATTATCTCCCAAATCACCCTCTTAGATCCAGCCCTGTAGGGAGCAGTATGGTAGATCAGTGGGATTATCTCCCAAATCACCCTCTTAGATCCAGCCCTGTATATTGTCAAAATCAAAACTACTGCAAAAACAGAATAAAAGTATTATCGGAATAAAAGCAAAAATAGGTGCAAATTGTAGTTTCCTTTAATTCTTTTAAAAACACAAAAAGCTTATTAAAGACCTTCATTCTATGATGGCAGTCTGACAACCGTATGTTAATTGATAAAATTACATTAAAACTGGAAATAAATATACAATACAATGTGTAACATCTACAATATGAAATGAGTCTATTACTGTTAGTTTCTATATTTATTGTACGCTATACACCCACAGGTATATTTACAAAGTCGGTCCAAACAGAACAAAGTCGGTCTAAACAGAACAAAGTCGGTCTAAACAGAACAAAGTCGACAAAGTCGGTCTAAACAGAACAAAGTCGGTCCAAACAGAACAAAGTCGGTCCAAACAGAACAAAGTCGGTCTAAACAGAACAAAGTCGGTCCAAACAGAACAAAGTCGGTCCAAACAGAACAAAGTCGGTCTAAACAGAACAAAGTCGGTCTAAACAGAACAGTCGGTCCAAACAGAACAAAGTCGGTCTAAACAGAACAAAGTCGGTCCAAACAGAACAAAGTCGGTCCAAACAGAACAAAGTCGGTCCAAACAGAACAGTCGGTCTAAACAGAACAAAGTCGGTCTAAACAGAACATAGTCGGTCTAAACAGAACAAAGTCGGTCTAAACAGAACAAAGTCGGTCTAAACAGAACAGTCGGTCTAAACAGAACAGTCGGTCTAAACAGAACAAAGTCGGTCTAAACAGAACAGTCGGTCTAAACAGAACAAAGTCGGTCCAAACAGAACAAAGTCGGTCTAAACAGAGAGAGGTGTAGGCGAGGTTTCGATTCTGCACAACTACAGCGCCACCACCTAGCTATAATAACTCTGACAACCATTCCAAAACAAATTGCGTAAATAACGCCGATTGTGATCTGCAAAGGACAACATCGGCGACAGGTTTAGTATTCGATAGTTTAGCCAAATAACACTTTGTCCAAGTTACCATAGCTGACATGGGCAGGTCTCAATATCTTTTACTGTCTACCTTTGATATTCTTTTCCAAGCTGAAGCAGGGCTCATTCTAGAGGGTGAAATAGTCACCTTAGGGACCCTGACTACGTCCCTGGGGGCCCAACTTATCCCTAAATATAAAATAATTAAAAAACAAAATTCTACTATTTTCATACAAAATTTTGTCCAGTAAGATACACTGGCCATAAAGCAGCACGCGTATCAAATATTGTACTGTATAAGTAGAGAATTATATTGGCGGAGGTTTTATTTTGGCTATGTTGGCGGTCAGTAACAATTCCTCCAAATCTAAACCTCGCCAATATAATGCATCTTAACTTACCGTCAATATTTACAACATGAAAGCATTTAATGATCATGTGTATTTTAACAATATTTTGTTGAAATGTGTTAAATAATACCATTTAAGGACGCAAACTTTCTCACTTCTCCCAAAAATTGGAACAACGGATGAGCCCTGCATTGTACATGTACTTAACTTGTCCCCACTAACTCCACAGATTTCTAATGGATTTGGACAAAATAAACCTTGTGTCGAATTTAATGTTCTCTCGATACGAACAACTGTGGCTGTTCACAAATATAATATCCAAAGTTAATCCATCACAAAACTTTCTGTTTTACAGCAATCCGAAGCCGCCAGTATGAAATGATTTATGAAATATGATTTATAGCTAGTGTCAAATGATTTATGAAATATGATTTATAGCTAGTGTCAAATGATTTATGAAATATGATTTATAGCTGGTGTCAAATGATTTATGAAATATGATTTATAGCTAGTGTCAAATGATTTATGAAATATGATTTATAGCTAGTGTCAAATGATTTATGAAATAGGATTTATAGCTGGTGTCAAATGATTTATGAAATAGGATTTATAGCTGGTGTCAAATGATTTATGAAATAGGATTTATAGCTGGTGTCAAATGATTTATGAAATAGGATTTATAGCTGGTGTCAAATGATTTATGAAATAGGATTTATAGCTAGTGTCAAATGATTTATGAAATAGGATTTATAGCTGGTGTCAAATGATTTATGAAATAGGATTTATAGCTGGTGTCAAATGATTTATGAAATAGGATTTATAGCTGGTGTCAAATAATTTATGAAATAGGATTTATAGCGAAGCATAAAATGAGTTACAATTTATAGCTGGTACGAAATGAAATACAATTTGCAGGTAATGAATTACGAACTATAATGTGCACCTACTATGACATGGATGTTGAAACAGGATTTGCAGGTAGTAGCAAATGGGATTTATAGATAAGAGAGATCATAGCAAAATAACATATCATGATTGTTTTAAGCAGCAGAATATAAAACATTTCTATCATATAAACCATAATTAGCTCAAGCTGTCTGGTTATATAACTTCTGTCTATCATATAAACCATAATTAGCTCAAGTTGTCCAGTTATATAACTTCTGTCTATCATATACACCATAATTAGCTCAAGCTGTCTGGCTATATAACTTCTGTCTATCATATACACCATAATTAGCTCAAGCTGTCTGGTTATATAACTTCTGTCTATCATATACACCATAATTGGCTCAAGCTGTCTGGCTATATAACTTCTGTCTATCATATACACCATAATTGGCTCAAGCTGTCCAGTTATATAACTTCTGTCTATCATATACACCATAATTGGCTCAAGCTGTCCAGTTATATAACTTCTGTCTATCATATAAACCATAATTAGCTCAAGCTGTCCAGTTATATAACATCTGTCTATCATATACACCATAATTAGCTCAAGCTGTCCAGTTATATAACTTCTGTCTATCATATAAACCATAATTAGCTCAAGCTGTCTAGTTATATAACATCTGTCTATCATATACACCATAATTAGCTCAAGCTGTCTGGCTATATAACTTCTGTCTATCATATAAACCATAATTAGCTCAAGCTGTCTGGTTATATAACTTCTGTCTATCATATAAACCATAATTAGCTCAAGCTGTCCAGTTATATAACTTCTGTCTATCATATACACCATAATTAGCTCAAGCTGTCCAGTTATATAACTTCTGTCTATCATATACACCATAATTGGCTCAAGCTGTCTGGTTATATAACTTCTGTCTATCATATAAACCATAATTAGCTCAAGCTGTCCAGTTATATAACGTCTGTCTATCATATACACCATAATTAGCTCAAGCTGTCCAGTTATATAACTTCTGTCTATCATATAAACCATAATTAGCTCAAGCTGTCTAGTTATATAACATCTGTCTATCATATACACCATAATTAGCTCAAGCTGTCCAGTTATATAACATCTGTCTATCATATACACCATAATTAGCTCAAGCTGTCTGGCTATATAACTTCTGTCTATCATATAAACCATAATTAGCTCAAGCTGTCTGGCTATATAACTTCTGTCTATCATATACACCATAATTAGCTCAAGCTGTCCAGTTATATAACTTATGTCTATCATATAAACCATAATTAGCTCAAGCTGTCCAGTTATATAACTTCTGTCTATCATATACACCATAATTAGCTCAAGCTGTCTGGCTATATAACTTCTGTCTATCATATACACCATAATTAGCTCAAGCTGTCCAGTTATATAACTTCTGTCTATCATATAAACCATAATTAGCTCAAGCTGTCTGGCTATATAACTTCTGTCTATCATATACACCATAATTAGCTCAAGCTGTCTGGCTATATAACTTCTGTCTATCATATAAACCATAATTGGCTTATACTGTCCAGTTATATAACTTCTGTCTATCATATAAACCATAATTAGCGTAAGCTGTCCAGTTATATAACTTCTGTCTATCATATAAACCATAATTAGCGTAAGCTGTCCAGTTATATAACTTCTGTCTATCATATAAACCATAATTAGCTCAAGCTGTCTGGCTATATAACTTCTGTCTATCATATAAACCATAATTAGCTCAAGCTGTCCAGTTATATAACTTCTGTCTATCATATAAACCATAATTAGCTCAAGCTGTCCAGTTATATAACTTCTGTCTATCATATAAACCATAATTAGCTCAAGCTGTCCAGTTATATAACTTCTGTCTATCATATACACCATAATTAGCTCAAGCTGTCTGGCTATATAACTTCTGTCTATCATATAAACCATAATTAGCTCAAGCTGTCTGGCTATATAACTTCTGTCTATCATATAAACCATAATTAGCTCAAGCTGTCCAGTTATATAACTTCTGTCTATCATATAACCATAATTGGCTTATACTGTCCAGTTATATAACTTCTGTCTATCATATACACCATAATTAGCTCAAGCTGTCTGGCTATATAACTTCTGTCTATCATATACACCATAATTAGCTCAAGCTGTCTGGCTATATAACTTCTGTCTATCATATAAACCATAATTAGCTCAAGCTGTCTGGCTATATAACTTCTGTCTATCATATACACCATAATTAGCTCAAGCTGTCTGGCTATATAACTTCTGTCTATCATATAAACCATAATTGGCTTATACTGTCCAGTTATATAACTTCTGTCTATCATATAAACCATAATTAGCGTAAGCTGTCCAGTTATATAACTTCTGTCTATCATATAAACCATAATTAGCGTAAGCTGTCCAGTTATATAACTTCTGTCTATCATATAAACCATAATTAGCGTAAGCTGTCCAGTTATATAACTTCTGTCTATCATATAAACCATAATTAGCGTAAGCTGTCCAGTTATATAACTTCTGTCTATCATATAAACCATAATTAGCGTAAGCTGTCCAGTTATATAACTTCTGTCTATCATATAAACCATAATTAGCTCAAGCTGTCTGGCTATGGCTATATAACTTCTGTCTATCATATAAACCATAATTAGCGTAAGCTGTCCAGTTATATAACTTCTGTCTATCATATAAACCATAATTAGCTCAAGCTGTCTGGCTATATAACTTCTGTCTATCATATAAACCATAATTAGCTCAAGCTGTCCAGTTATATAACTTCTGTCTATCATATAAACCATAATTAGCTCAAGCTGTCCAGTTATATAACTTCTGTCTATCATATACACCATAATTAGCTCAAGCTGTCTGGCTATATAACTTCTGTCTATCATATAAACCATAATTAGCTCAAGCTGTCTGGCTATATAACTTATGTCTATCATATACACCATAATTGGCTTAAGCTGTCTGGCTATATAACTTCTGTCTATCATATAAACCATAATTAGCTCAAGCTGTCTGGCTATATAACTTCTGTCTATCATATAAACCATAATTAGCTCAAGCTGTCTGGCTATATAACTTCTGTCTATCATATAAACCATAATTGGCTTATACTGTCCAGTTATATAACTTCTATCTTGCAGATTGAAAAATACAAACTAAAATATTACACAACAATTGCATGTCTAAAACACTATAGTTTACAAACACATGTATGCTACCACACTTGACATGTCGTCGATGATAAAAAGATAAAAGTAGTTACTCGGGTACACACGTATGTACAATATCTATACACTGCATTCAACACACTCCATCATTAAGCACCATTTATAGTAGATGTACCATACAAGCATAAATTGTACATGTAATATACATGTATACAATAATTTAAAATGTCAACTAAGAGCTTTCCTTCAACAGTCGATTATAAATCACCTTTTCATCAAAATACAGTCAAATCTATCTGTGTTAAGCAGCCGGTCTATGGAGGTACTGGAAGTCTATGGAGGTACTTGGAGTCTATGGAGGTACTGGAAGTCTATGGAGGTATGGAAGTCTATGGAGGTACTGGAAATCTATGGAGGTATGGAAGTCTATGGAGGTACTGGAAGTATATGGAGGTACTGGAAGTCTATGGAGGTACTGGAAGTATATGGAGGTACTGGAAGTATATGGAGGTACTGGAAGTCTATGGAGGTACTGGAAGTCTATGGAGGTATGGAAGTCTATGGAGGTACTGGAAGTATATGGAGGTATGGAAGTCTATGGAGGTATGGAAGTATATGGAGGTACTGGAAATCTATGGAGGTACTGGAAGTATATGGAGGTACTGGAAGTATATGGAGGTACTGGAAGTCTATGGAGGTATGGAAGTCTATGGAGGTACTGGAAGTCTATGGAGGTACTGGACGTCTATGGAGGTACTGGAAGTCTATGGAGGTACTGGAAGTCTATGGAGGTACTGGACATCTATGGAGGTACTGGACATATATGGAGGTATGGAAGTCTATGGATGTACTGGAAATCTATGGAGGTACTGGAAGTCTATGGATGTACTGGAAATATATGGAGGTACTGGAAGTATATGGAGGTATGGACGTCTATGGAGGTATGGACGTCTATGGAGGTATGGAAGTCTATGGAGGTACTTGAAGTCTATGGAGGTACTGGAAGTCTATGGAGGTACTGGGAGTCTATGGAGGTACTGGAAGTCTATGGAGGTACTGGAAGTATATGGAGGTATGGAAGTCTATGGAGGTACTGGAAGTCTATGGAGGTACTGGAAGTCTATGGAGGTATGGAAGTCTATGGAAGTATATGGAAGTATATGGAGGTACTGGAAATCTATGGAGGTACTGGAAGTATATGGAGGTACTGGAAGTATATGGAGGTACTGGAAGTATATGGAGGTACTGGAAGTCTATGGAGGTACTGGAAGTCTATGGAGGTACTGGAAGTCTATGGAGGTACTGGAAGTCTATGGAGGTACTGGACATCTATGGAGGTACTGGACATATATGGAGGTATGGAAGTCTATGGATGTACTGGAAATCTATGGAGGTACTGGAAGTATATGGAGGTACTGGAAGTCTATGGATGTACTGGAAATCTATGGAGGTACTGGAAGTATATGGAGGTACTGGAAATCTATGGAGGTACTGGAAGTCTATGGAGGTATGGACGTCTATGGAGGTATGGAAGTCTATGGATGTACTGGAAGTCTATGGAGGTACTTGAAGTCTATGGAGGTATTGGAAGTCTATGGAGGTACTGGGAGTCTATGGAGGTACTGGAAGTCTATGGATGTACTGGAAGTCTATGGAGGTACTGGACGTCTATGGAGGTACTGGAAGTCTATGGAGGTACTGGAAGTCTATGGAGGTACTGGACATCTATGGAGGTACTGGACATATATGGAGGTATGGAAGTCTATGGATGTACTGGAAATCTATGGAGGTACTGGAAGTATATGGAGGTACTGGAAGTCTATGGATGTACTGGAAATCTATGGAGGTACTGGAAGTATATGGAGGTACTGGAAATCTATGGAGGTATGGACGTCTATGGAGGTATGGAAGTCTATGGATGTACTGGAAGTCTATGGAGGTACTTGAAGTCTATGGAGGTACTGGAAGTCTATGGAGGTACTGGGAGTCTATGGAGGTACTGGAAGTCTATGGAGGTACTGGAAGTCTATGGAGGTACTGGAAGTCTATGGAGGTACTGGAAGTCTATGGAGGTACTGGAAGTCTATGGAGGTATGGAAGTATATGGAGGTATGGAAGTATATGGAGGTACTGGAAATCTATGGAGGTACTGGAAGTATATGGAGGTACTGGAAGTCTATGGAGGTATGGAAGTCTATGGAGGTATGGAAGTCTATGGAGGTACTGGAAGTCTATGGAGGTACTGGACGTCTATGGAGGTACTGGAAGTCTATGGAGGTACTGGACATCTATGGAGGTACTGGACATATATGGAGGTATGGAAGTCTATGGATGTACTGGAAATCTATGGAGGTACTGGAAGTATATGGAGGTACTGGAAGTCTATGGATGTACTGGAAATCTATGGAGGTACTGGAAGTATATGGAGGTACTGGAAATCTATGGAGGTACTGGAAGTCTATGGATGTATGGACGTCTATGGATGTACTGGAAGTCTATGGAGGTACTTGAAGTCTATAGAGGTACTGGAAGTCTATGGAGGTACTGGGAGTCTATGGAGGTACTGGAAGTCTATGGATGTACTGGAAGTCTATGGAGGTACTGGAAGTCTATGGAGGTATGGAAGTCTATGGAGGTACTGGAAGTCTATGGAGGTACTGGAAGTCTATGGAGGTATGGAAGTCTATGGAGGTACTGGAAGTCTATGGAGGTACTGGAAGTCTATGGAGGTACTGGAAGTATATGGAGGTACTGGAAGTCTATGGAGGTACTGGAAATCTATGGAGGTACTGGAAGTCTATGGAGGTACTGGAAGTCTATGGAGGTACTGGACATCTATGGAGGTACTGGAAGTCTATGGAGGTACTGGACATCTATGGAGGTACTGGAAGTCTATGGAGGTACTGGAAGTCTATGGAGGTACTGGACATCTATGGAGGTACTGGAAGTCTATGGAGGTACTGGAAGTCTATGGAGGTACTTGAGGTCTATGGAGGTACTGGAAGTCTATGGAGGTACTGGAAGTCTATGGAGGTACTTGAAGTCTATGGAGGTACTTGAAGTATATGGAGGTACTGGAAGTCTATGGAGGTACTGGAAGTCTATGGAGGTACTGGAAGTCTATGGAGGTACTGGAAGTCTATGGAGGTACTTGAAGTGGCTGTTTAGCACAGATGGATGCTAACAGTGGTCACTTATCATATGTTATGCAACACAATGCCAATTAGACAATCTGGCAGCTAAATACAGGTTGGCTGCATAAAAGACATGACCACTAGCTAGCATAAGTTTGACTGTATTCTAAAATTAATATTACTAGGCGCCCAAAGTGCATTTATGCGGTGGCGACTTTAAATCAATCTATATAGTAGTAATTAATATTACTGGGGATTGGGATAGATTATTCACGGGGTCACACATTCGACAATTACCCACTTAATTGAAACGAAAAGACATAAATACAGGTTTAACACAACGTTTTGTACCATTTATGATATTTTATAATCTTGAAACATTCAGAATACAATCAACCTGTGTGTCAGTTATTGGGGTATACGATATATGTTTGTGCAGCTTACAGTCTATGAGGAGGCCTTTGGTCCCCTCACACACTTTTAAACAGAACAAATTTTCTTAGAAATATTGACCATACATTCCCAACCATAAGTCGATCTCTGGAATAAACCGAGAGTGAAATTCTGGCTGAAAAAGTTGATTTGAATTTGAATCCTTTTGTATGTACTTTGTCGACTTATAATATTCAACATTAATTTTGTCTCTCATTTTTTAATGAAACTTGGTCAATTTTTAGATAAATGGTTGACTTTATTCTTCCCATTACAAATCATAAAAATAACATTTCGAAGTTATTTCCCTTGCTTCTCTGCCGTAAGTCTACATAATTATTACTTTCATCACATTTCTGTGATCGAGTGTCAAGGGCGAGTTATGAACGGGAATATAAGGTACTCGCCCAAATGCATTTATGTGGTGGCGAGTGTGAATAAATGATTGGCAAGAAACGTCATGCTACAGTAGTGATGGCTCATTACGAGGATCATCCAAAACGTTCCGTCACTCGTTTGTTATGGCATTTATTCATACAGAGACTTTTAACCCTTTCAATACCACAGACCTCTAAATAGGCTTACAAAGTGTAGATCCAGATGAGCTGGCTCGTGACGAGCCGTCTCATCAGGATCTGCACTTTTTGCCAGTGATATGACTATTTTTAGACATAATAACCCATTTTGATAAATGAACTTGTCCAAATGTGATTTTCTGATTCATTTATTGGTTTATGAATATCATGGACCAGTCCATGTGAGTTACTTGGGTGTTGAATGGGTTAACTCTGCACACTAGTGATGACAATACCAGCCTAAGATGTCATGGTATTTCATTAGAAAGGTAGTGACACAATTCTAATGAAATTCCAGGACTTATTTCCAGATACAAATAATGAAAAACACATTACTGAATTGTCGTCTGTTGCAATTATTTGAACTATTTATAAACCTTTATTTTACCAAGCATGCAAAGAGTTAGTGTAATGAAGCCTAGCAGAAAATTAATGATAATAAGAAAATTAGAAATATCTGTTTATTTAAATGTTAAAACCGTAAAGTCGTACACCTGTTCAGAAAAGAATTGCACCCGTTTTTATGACAGCAATTTGAATAAAACATGATAAACGTCATTTACAATTTTGTTTCTTTGGTATCATGATTTGTTATGGAGAAAAAAGGGCTACAGAAAGGGCCGGACAATACATTGATAATAAGCTTTTAAGATTAAACTTATTTATTTTACAACGATTGCGAAACAAGCTTTAATAACTTATATTAATCACTCTCGTTGGCTCGGATGAAAGTGTAAATGTGGTCATTCGTGTGGGAGGAAACCGGAGAAAACACACCTGTCCGATCTGGCGACAACCGTACCATCTCACATACTTCCCGGTCCAAGGATCGAACCCGGGTCGCATTGGTGAGAGGCGAGCGCGCTAACCACTGCGCTAATCGGACAGCCTTTAACAAGCTTTTAAGAAACGCTGTCATTATTTTGAACAGGAATATAACTTTATACAGGCAGAACTAAATCTAGCCTGGGAACAGGAATATAACTTTATACAGGCAAAGCTAAATCTAGCCTGTGAACAGGAATATAACTTTATACAGGCAGAGCTAAATCTAGCCTGGGAACAGGCGTTGACATATTTTGCCTGGTCAGTGAAATAAATATATTTTAACACAGACCATTAAAAAATTGGGCCGTACTGAGTTTCTGATAATATGTCATTTTCCCAGAAGTTATCAATCAACAGACTGGAACCCAGGCTAAGCTAAACCTTACCTACTGATATAGCACCATATGATCACAGATTTAAGCAACCTCTTATTTAACAAATTGGTGATCAATTAAGTCAAGTGATTTCCTTGCTTTGCAATGAAAGCACAGGCACAATTATGTTTGTTTGCCCTAAGGTCATCTAGCAAGTAATGTTTACTGAAGGCAACCAACGGAAATGAAACATGCATGCAGAAACATCGACGAGAAACTAGGTAAAAACGACCAGATCACTGATATGTCCTTGTGGTCCCGACCGGAAGACCTTATTCTAGATATCAACAAATACTTTTTATTTGATGGAGATCGGTCAAATAACACCAGAATGGCACATTGTTTTATCGTGAACAGCAGTTGGTTGCCTTCAGTAAACATTACTTACTATTATGACCATAGGGCAAACAAAAATAATGTGTGTCTTGTGCCTGTGAATGAAACATAGGAATGTTTCAGAGAGATAAAACGTGATCTCTTTCTGTATCGGCGAGATGCAAAATGTTATCATTCACTGCTTTACACTTATGGTTCCCAGCTACAATTTTACTACGATGTCATAGACACTAGACGCTTTAGCACCAACTAAAGAATGGACACATGCTTTCTATCACAAAAAACAACAACACATTTAAAACTCTAAAAAAAATACTAAAAATTTGTTCTTTGATGTGATTTCATTTATATTGCACTCGTGTACATAGAAAATTATCAATACCACTTTCAATGTTCATCCGGTGAATACAATTTTTGATCATACACGGTCACCATAACAAACAAATATCCTCTATTTACTTCCGACAGAGTGAGGAACCTGACAGCAGTTGCCGTCTAGAATATACATTTCATGATAAACAAACAATAAATTGATACACCAAGTCAACGGAACTGGAGCTGGGCGGTTAAAATTTGTGAATTTTCAGCCAATTAAAAGGCCATAATTCTATAGTCTTACTGGGTCAATGCCACCGATAAGTGCATGTGCACCAAGGCATTTAAATTCCACGTTGCCTCTTCTCTCTCCCTCGTGGCGATGGAAGCCGCCTCTTCTCTCTCCCTCGTGGCGATGGATTCCACCAGGAATGAGGTCTCGAGAGTGATCAATATAAGTTGTCAGAACTTGTTTCGCAATCGAGCTCAAATAAATTTGTATTAACTACACAACGGTGATACATATCTAATTTAAGCTCCATAAAAATTCACCGATTAGTTACCGAGAACTGGCTCCAGACTGTCGTGTGGACAACGCCAAACACTATTCCTCGCCAAAATGACGAGGGTTAAAAAACCCACAATAAACCCAGCATGGTAGACAATTAAAAAGATGTCTAGTTGAATTTTACGGCACATCTGCCCAATTCAGGTCTAACTGCGCAAAACAGGACTGAAAATTGGTAAAAAAAGGTAAAAATAAAAAAAGTATGCAGAAAGTCCCGCCGAGCAAAACAAGTTACACACATGCCAGTCAGTGTCACCAACACTACTGTAGTGGTAACATTGGTACTCCAAAATCATGTTAACGAATCAAATTAGCAGAAATTAGAAGGTAAAACTTGTACAAACACATATATTAGAATAGAATCTGTTACATCAACTATGTATTATTTCACGTGCAGTCATGGTGATCAAATAATGACTTCACATACTATCAATCCACACATGCAATACACGAGACAAAGTCATGAATATCTAGCACAGTTCTTCTCCAGGCTTAACCCCCCCCCCTCCATAGATCCCAGGAGTCTGAGCAAGTGCACACATATAATGAGAATAATAGCCAGTAATTCGGCCCTTAATTGGAAGAAATGTGCAAACCCCATAGATCCCAGGAGGAAGTGCACACATATAACGAGAATAATAGCCAGTAATTCGGCCCTTAATTGGAAGAAATGTGCAAACCCCAGATCCAGGAGCATGAGCAAGTGCACACATATAACGAGAATAATAGCCAGTAATTTGGCCCTTAATTGGAAGAAATGTGCAAACCCCAGATCCAGGAGCATGAGCAAGTGCACACATATAACGAGAATAATAGCCAGTAATTCGGCCCTTAATTGGATGGAATGTGCAAACCCCAGATCCACGAGTCTGAGCAAGTGCACACATATAACGAGAATAATAGCCAGTAATTCGGCCCTTAATTGGATGGAATGTGCAAACCCCAGATCCACGAGTCTGAGCAAGTGCACACATATAACAAGCATAATACAGGGATCATTCTAGAGGGCGAAATTGTCGCCCTAGGGACCCTGACTTCGCCCTCTGTGGGCCCCACTTTTACGACTTTCAAACAAAAGTTTGTCTTGTAAGATACACTGGCCCATTATAAAGCACTCATTCTATTCAAATGTTGTATTTAATGGTGTACTGTGCATTTTAACCCTATTTTGAAGAAGTATATTAAAGAGCACCATTTAAGGAAGCGATCACACGCTTTCTCACTTCTCCCAAAAATTCTGACCTAGAATGAACCCTGATAATAGATCGTAAGTTGGCTCTTAATTTGCTGAATAAATTGGAAGGAATGTGCAAACAACATAGATCCAGATCAGCTGCAGCGTCTTATTAAGATCTATGTTGTTTGCTAAGCCAAGTGTTTTAGCTCCACTATCCGAATAGCAACGACATAGAGCCTGATCAGACAATGTTCTATGCCGTCTGCAAAAACGAATATACTCATTTCCAGCACAGTAGGGGTCCGTCGTATTCCAGTTTAGAAAGACATACAGTATTTGCATTGTATGCGAGTGAGTGCTCGGTGTTTTAAGCCAGAAATTTGAATAAAACCTGCTAAAATGTCTTTACTACAATGATTGTTATAGAGAAACAGAGCAGCAGAGAGCCAAATGAAAATATCCTAGCAAGATAATATAAGTTTTTAGCTTAAACTTTATTTATTTTACAACAATTGGGTTAAAGGGTTAAACAAAACAATGGCAGGGCAGTGAATGAAAGTACCAAGCATAGCTAGTGTAGCCCAGTTTGTCTGTAGCCCAGTTTGTCTGTAGCCAACAGTTAAACCAGCTATATTATCAAGAGAATGTGCCAAAACTTCAGTCTATATGTGTTTGTATACACTTGTAGGTATGTAAGTTTATTTCCTACATCAGAGAGGACCAATTCAAACATTTATTGCACTGTCCAGGCATTTCATATTCACCCGACCCCCACCTCGTATAGTAGCGTACAATTTCATCCTTTACACAAACAGCTCTATATATGCAGTACGTTACATTCTGATTTAGACGATGGCCCAATATTTCCCCAGCACGAAACTGTTCTTAGCGGCCAGAATAAAGGCAGATACATGTAGAACAGATTTTCTGTTTATAAAACATAATAACATTATTTTCATACAATGAGAGACATCACTGGCTTTTCTATTACCTCCCTTGGCAGCTAAAAGTCCCAATTTATCCTGAAATGTATATTGGTCCTTTTAGTTGGAATCTGTTTTTACTGTTATTCCTAACAAGATAAATGTGGTATGATAAATGTGATTTTATCGATATCGTGTTAATTAATTGACAACAAATCTTCACATATTGGATATACTGTAGGATATCTGTCAAGATGTAGTCATTTAACAAGCATATGATTCATGAGAAAGTGGATGAAAATTGATAACATGTTGTGCAAAGAAAACAACGATAAAAACAGAGTAAACCAATTAAGAGAACCTATATACTTTTAGTGAGTATTCAGGGGCAGTAACTGACCGATGTCTCTCATTGATTTCAACCAAGTACGGTACATTCAAACATATAACAACTATGAATTAATGACTACTATGAATGGTATAACTCATTCTGAAGGATCAAACCCCGTCTACAGATTCTCAAAATCCTCATTCAGGGTAGGTATCGTTGACAACAACGAGCGTCTTTTACTTTTTATAATCTTCGGAGAGCGCAGTACTTTATTTCGTGGCGAATGTGGAGATGATCCGAGTCGCTTCAGAGGCTTCACCGGTGATCTTGGTGACCGGATAGTTTTCAAGAGTTCAATTGGAGTTTTATTCGATGCCGTTCTGAATGTCATAGTATCCAGACTAATGGGCGTCGTCAGAATCGATGGTTTCACTTCAGGCATTTTTGTCTTCGGGGTCATTTCGCTAAAACTATTCTCCTTGTCCGAGCTACGCAAACCTTTCTCGCTATGTGGTGTACAAACGTCGCCGATTGTGTCTTGTAATGACTGATCTAGATCCAACGACACTCCATCCAGGAACCCAGACTTCCCCGTTACTTTATCCGTAAAAACATTATCGTCCAATTTATCAGTAGAAATGTTGTTACCAGTATCAGGTACAGCATCTGCAATAGATTCATGTATTGCTGTTTTATCTAAACTTCCATTGAGATTTCTCACTTTGCTAACAGGATGTATTATCCCATAATTTTCAGCATAATACACACTCGGTTTACGTTTAAGACCACTCTTCATCTCCTTATCATCATTTAACTTCAAGTCTGGGTCCGACGGTTTGATCATCTGTGTAGAAATGGGCACCATGGCAGTTCCAGCTACCAATTTATCCTTCGATGTATTAAACCGGTCCACACACTTACTCATGTCAAAATCGGACTTGTTGAAAACGGTTGGTATCCGAAGACGGGTTGTACCTCGATTACGCGAGGTTGAATTGGGGAATCTAAATGGGGAAGTATAACGATCGTCGACTTCCACCTGCCTTCCTGTGATACTATCAAATTGTCTGATGTTACTTTTGACTTTACCAGCATTATTTTTCTGAAGTTCAATGATACTTTCTCGCCTGGGATTTAAGACCTCGGCCTGTGTAAGGAAAGGAAACGTACCTGGTACCACAAAGTCATCAAAGGCTGGTTTCTGGATTTCATCTTCGTGTTCCTTTATGTAACCAGCCCTGGCAAGTAACTTGTGAGTTTCGGCCGAGATTTGGAGATTTGGTTTAACATTGTTTTTCCTCTGCGATACACTCGTTTCAAGGAGACTCTTAGAGCGATACACTCTTGTTGGCGTTTGTTCACTATCCCTTTGAAGATCTTGCGACGATACCGACTTCTGGTGAACTAAGATAGACGTAGGCGGATGATGGTCAGTCGGTCTAACAGCCGGATCTGTACATATGGTTACATCGGTGTCTGTTGTATTGCACTCCATGTCCTCCAGGGTATCATTGCAACACGGTATATCAGCATCTGTTGTATTACTCTCCATGACCTCTTCAGTCTGTGCATGACCCTGGATGGTGACGTTATCTGTTGTGTCGGCGATGTCTGTTGCATCGGCGATGTCTGTTGCTACCACAGGACTATCCTTACTATCCATCACAGAGCTGGAATCCAGTGTGACGTTGCCGCTCTCATCACGAGGCTCCTCACACATGGAACCCTTACCACTATCAGCCGATATAGACCGGGTCATCTCCCGCTCTTTGAAGAACATTACGGGTGATGGGGTGGAGGAAGCTTCACTCAGCAGACTGTCTTTACTCTCCTGTTTCTGTTGTGCCAATGTCTTTTTGATTTCAATTGTCCGACTGCCGTCGTCAGTAGACTCAACCTCAACACCTTCCTTAAATAGCAACATTTTTGGCATATATACAACAGGTCCGTCAGAAATTGTAGAGGAACAACCTGCATCAGATTCGTCATCGCACTCGTATCCATGGGATACATATTTTGCATCATTTGTTGAAGCTAAACTTGTCGTACTCACAGTCGATTTACACCTAGACACTGATCCAGGCGAGTCATTTCCAGCATCATCGGTATTACAATTGGGATTTTCAGCAACACGAGTTTTTGAACGTGAACTCAGCATATCAAAACTACTATCAAGCTGCACGTACGGATCTTCCTCCGATGCATCACCTACACCCATAGGGAATGGATATCCTATATCCGACTTATCCAGTCCAAAACTTCGCCTCAACTTGCCAACTTCACTATGATCTCCCTGCAAAAGTCCAACTTTTATAGAATTAGGCCCACCACGTTTGAGACTGGATTTTCGCGTACTACCATCAAATGTGCTGTTCACAGAAGACGACCGATGTACTTGGGTGCCCTTCGGTGTCTCAAGACTTCTGGTACTAAGGAAAGTGGCGTCAGTAATACTTTCCCTGCCCATGACATTATCTAACATGACGTATTCTCCTGCTTCATGAGACCCAGCGATTGCAGGTTCCGACATTATCCTCGTGATGTCGCCTTCCTTTTCGTCGTTCACGATGAAACCTTCGTTAAGTGATCTACTATCGTCATCATAAGTGGAAATTATAGATTGCTCGCAAACCGATGAGGAGAATGAGCTCTGTGCAATGGCCGCCACTGGCGATTCATCGGAGATGTTCTTCCTGTGTTGTTGATTGCTGCAGACACTGGTACGCGACATGGCACTAACTGACGTGGGGCTGATAGCTAGACGGTGACCGATCTGGTTACGATTGATAGCCTGCTGAGGTGGGAACGCCTAAAATATAAAAATACAGATGTATTAGTTATATTACAAGTTTCCTGACAGACGAAATGAGTGCGGATCTGCAAATAATTCATATGCAACAATATTACTTCAAGGTATTTAAAGCTGTTTCTTCGTCAATTTACACACCACAGTATTTGAGAGTTATTTCACACAATTCGATCACAGCTGTAATACATCCTTAGACGTAATATGAGCACATTGTCACTTTATTTATATATATATATTTCAGGTTTTACGCCTGCATCAGCACCATTTTGGGCTATATCGCCGGCGGGCAGTTTACCTAACAACACCTTTCCTGGGCTGGCTGGGTTAACCAGTACTTGGGTGCACCAACCTCCGTAAGAAACTGCCAACTTTTTCATATAAATGAGACACAGCCTGAGCGGGGCTCGATACCGTGACCATCAGTGATGATAGGTTACAGTGGTATATAAGTCAGCGACCTTAACCACTCGACCACGGAGGCAGACACATTGTCACTTTACAAACTCCTACTTTTGCTTCTTACAGTATAAAGAGACATGGTCTACACACGAAAGAAATTACAGTCATGGTTGGAGGTTATAAAACTTTCCTCAAATCTCAAGCTCGAAGTGATTTCATTGGTCGATTCCAAGATTTACACTCATCAGAACCAATCGAAAGCTTGAGTCTGAGATTGGAGAAATGTTTTATAACCTCCAGGCCTTGTTACGTTAGTGATCAAATTATGTATGTCATAAAATCAATCAAGTTCATCTAAAAAAAATAAACGTATACACCCTGAAAGTTGAGCGGGTTTTCTTATCACGTGGGTATTTTCAAAGATATTTTGGATTGCGTATCTTAAAATCCTGCTAATTGGAAAATGGTCATGTTACGGTAATAAAATATGTTAATTGTCTATAGATTGGTTTTTCATTCTTATTCACTATCCAGAAGTCTTACACATTCACAAGATGGCTAGTGGAAACAGAGCCAATCTTGCATTTAATTACCAGAATTTAAATACATTTAGGAAGACTAGCACCAACTATTACACTATAGTGAACATTATAAAACAAATATGCTACATGACTGTTCAACATTGACCGTTAGTTACACATGTTAAGAATTAATACACACAAAATCACAGATAAATTAAAGGTTAGAAATGAAGATAATGAATTATACACGACAGGAATAGACCAGATTTCCAACCTGCATCACTATGATGATATCGCTTAGCAACTAGAAAAATGACCACTCTACCACAACAAAGAACAAATGAAGACAAGATTTCTTTTTTTAAATTTTTTTTTGAGCTAACAAGATGTAGCCCGTTTATTTTCCAACGTAACATTGATAGATACACATATATCACATATAAAAAACACAATAATTATTGTTCAAAATTACATATACCTTAGCTACATTGTTTTATATATTACAAATGTACCAATCAATGTTCGCATAGTAAGAGTGAAGAAATTATATAAGAAAAAGTAAGAAATCAATACGAAAGATTTCCGATCTAAGTAATATATCAACATCGTTTCAACCTTAAATATGTATGATTACATGTGTGTTTTGTACTTCCCATCAGTCAAATATCAATTGATTCCATTTCTTGTTATGAGTATTAAGTTTATCCTTCATAAAGGCTATTTGTTCTTCAATAGTTTTCCGTTCTTTCAAATATTTGATAAAGTTCATGTAGTTTGGAACACTTTTTTCTAGCTTACTTTTAAAAATGAAATATTTTGCTAACAGGATGATAAAATCCAACATATGCTGCGAGTGATCTTTATTTTTAGTCCATATTAAAAACCATATTTTTTCCACACATATGTTTTTAATCTAGACCAGAAATGTTGAATGTGATGACATTCCCAGAATAAGTGTTTCAGTGTTTCTGTATGCATATTGCAAAAGTCACATAATGATGAATTTGATAACTTGCATTTATATAATAGTACATTGGTAGGTAATCTTGTCATGTATTTATATTGGAATGTTCGTAGTTTAGTATCAATAGTACTCATAAATGGCATTTTATATATATTCTTCCAATCCAGATTGTCGAATATAGCATTCCACTTTATTTCCGCTTTGTTCTGTTGTGGGTTATTATACTTTCTAAGAAATTGTTTGTATAAAATTTGCGTTGGTTTTTTAATCCTCATTATTGTCTCTAAAAATGTTGCTGCAGGATTTTCAATTTGATGTTCCAGATTAATTTTTTCTTTCCACTCAACAGAGATTTTGGACATTAAGGCGGTATATTTAAGAAAATCTGATCTGTCTACACCATAAATATTTTGTAAATGTGAAAATCTATGGAATTTTCTTGTCATAAAATTATATATATCTTCAACATGCTTGATACCTTTCTGAAACCATTTCCTATAAAAAAATGTATTTTCCCCACTTTTTATAAATGAGTTATTCCATAATATTTCCTTTGAAATGACATTTGGTTTTTCTTTGAAGTTAACCTTTGACCAACTAATGATAACATCTTTTAAAAAGTTATTCTCAATTTTTAATGCTACCTGTTTTGTTGATATATTACATTCAAATAAAAGTTTTCCACCATATTTATTTATTTGTCTTAAGTATGTCTCTTTCCAATGAACTTTATTTGCAGAATTGAGTATTCTTTTTACCCAAGCAGCTTTTATAGAATTAATGTATGCATTTATATCAACCATTTTTAGACCTCCTTCGTCATATTGACGCTTAATAGTAGTACGTGCGATTTTATCTGGCTTTCCGTTCCATAAGAAAGAATACATATTTTTAGTTATTTCGGAAAATACATTTTCCTTTGGATTTTCAAGTACTGTCAAGGGATAGATTATCTTTGGTAATGCAAACGTTTTTATGACAGTTATTTTACCCAATAGGGTTAGGTTATGTTTTTTCCATTTATTTAGACACGAATACATTTCTTCTATTTTATTATCTAGATTAATTGAGATCCTGTCACTTATATTATTGGTAAAAATTATACCCAGTGTTTTGGCTTCCTGTGATGTCCATATAAAAGATTTCATTTTACAGTAGATTTTCTCAGTGTTCCTAAGGGACCCAGCTCTTAGTATGGTAGATTTCTTTGTATTTAATTTTAAACCTGAAACATGACTGAAATCATCGATGGTTTGTACCAATTTATTGAATGATGCTTCTGTTCCATCAGTGAGAAAGGTTGCATCGTCGGCAAATATAGACTCTTTAATTTCTTCCTTATTTAATGTAATACCTTTGATGTCAGTTTCATTTCTTAATTTTAATGACAATATTTCAATAGTAGTTATAAAAAGGTAAGGCGAAAGGGGACATCCTTGTCGTACTCCTCGTTCTATATTAAAGAAATCTGATAAATAACCATTATTATTTAAACAACCTTTTATGTTATTATAGAACAATTTAATCCATTTCACTAGAGATATGCCAAAATTAAAATAATCTAACGTTTCATAAATAAACTCATGATCTAAGCTATCGAAGGCTTTTTCAAAATCGGCGAAGAAGAGTAATCCGGGTTTATTATTATAATTTAAAAAGTCTATTGTGTCATATATCAATTGTATATTTTCTCCAATATATCTCCCACTCAGAAAACCAGTTTGAGAGTCGTGAATTATAGTAGGAAGTACTTGTTTCATTCTATTTGCGATTGTTTTTGTTGCTATTTTATAGTCTACATTTAATAACGATAACGGGCGCCAGTTATTTAAGCTTGTCAGTTCTTTATCCTTTTTTGGAATTAGATTTATAATGCCTTGCTTCTGAAGTTATGTTAGTGAACCATTTTCATAGGAGTAATTAATAGAATCAATGTAATATTTTTTTAGATCTCTCCAAAATATTTTGTAAAATTCTGTAGTTAAACCGTCAGATCCGGGGCTTTTATTATTATTCATATTTAAAAGGGCCTGTGCACATTCTGCCTCTACTAATGAACCTTCGCATGACTGCTTTTGAATTTCGTTTAGTTTAACACTATTTGCTGGAAAATACTGCTTAATATTATCTCTTAGTAAAACCTTTGTGTATAATTTTTCATAGAATTGCTTTATTTCATTTAATAAATCACTAGATTCTGTTATTTCATTATCTTTAATTATAAGCCGTGATATTGTTTTCTGCTCATTTTTCTTCTTTTCTAAATTTGAAAAATATTTTGTATTTTTGTCCATTCCTTCAATATATTGCGACTTTGCCCTAATCTTTATTTAACCACGAGCTCTATTAATTGTAATAGTTTCTAATTCGTCTTTTTTAACTTTAATTGAATTAATAATAGCATCATTTGATGGATCATTAATAAATTGTATTGCTAGTTCATTTAATTCCCGTGTTAGCTGTTTTTCATTTTGATTGTCTTCTTTTTTCTTTTTTGAACAATATATGATAGTAACATTTCTGATAGAGCCTTTTATTATTTCCCAAAGAGTATTAGGATTCACTCCAACATTGTTTTCAACTGTTTCTGCTATACTATTTCTGATTTGCCTTTGGTAATCATCTTCAAGTATCACTGAATTGTTTAATTTAAAATAACCAGGACCTCGGTCTCGGTTTGTTAGATCTAAGTTGAGATAGATCAAAGAATGATCAGATTTTATACCTGTAGTTATATTACATTTACTGACTTTATTTGAAATGTTAGATGATATTAAAAAATAATCTAATCTACAGAATATTGGTGGCTTTTGATTTGAATGCCAGGTATATAGTTTTAAATCAGGATGCATAATTCAGGTTATTATTTTCCATTATTGTGTTTAGTTTACTCCTGCTTTTTTTTATGTGTATCACTCCTTCCGTGTTTTTTGTCTTTTTTCGTATCTAGTATTACATTAAAATCCCCTCCAATTATAATCGTTTTGTCTTCATTATTTTCAACAAAGTCTTCTATTGTGCTAAAAAAATCAACATCGTCAGTGTTTGGCCCATATACATTCATTAACATAATCTCGTTGTTATCAATAACAAGAGACAAACATTGGAGACGACCTTCAATTAGTTCTTTGTATTCTATTATTTGAAAGGAACCATTTACAAAAATACCTATACCTTTGCTGTTTGAACTATTTCCGCTTAGAAATATCTTGGAACCCCACTCTTTTTCCCATTTATCTAGATCAGATATTGTGCAATGTAGTTCTTGCAAACAACATATATTGTACTCCTTATCTTTCAACCATGAAAATATGTGATTTCTTTTCTTAAATTCGCCGAGTCCCTTGACATTGAAAGAACAAATTTTAGTCTTCATTCTTTAACTTGAATAGACGAATAAGCTCATGTGAAACGGAATGCAATCGATTTATCATTATATGGCAATAGCTTGAAACATTTGACTGATACTGAAGTATAGCACAAGTCATAAAATTTAGAGGTAACGAAAATAAAGTTAAACACTTTTCTATCAATTGTAACATATTCTGGGTTTGTATGTCTACCATATAGACCT
>CM026404.1:85654600-85832615 GCA_014843695.1 Archivesica marissinica
CATATGTATGATGTGTGAGAATACATGAATGTAATCCAGATTATATGTAGTTCTATATATATATATATATATAATATAGGCATTACACGCCTACACCTGGTTAACATACAACTACTATACTGCTGACTGAACTGTAGCCGTGCAATTAAATGGCACGGAAGTACTGTGGTATGGGCAAGGCAATCAGTATATATCTTTCCAGTTTACGAAAAATATGTGATGTCACTTTGCATTACGGTCTATGGAAATAGTAAGAAAATTGTGACTTTAACGTTGCGTCATGTTGTATTACAGCACATGGGAAAAATAACACAATTTTTGCAACTTTCAACTTCAAAATGAGATAGAGAAATAAAAATGGGTCATATCTCAAAATATTTCTTTCGCTTATGATGTTGGATAAAATTATTATTGAATTTACATTTACATGTGGGTGTGGCATATACATGTGGGTGGGGGTGGCACATCTTGGGTTAGTCTTAGACAGACTGCAAACAGACCATGTCCACATACCAGTTTGAATGCAGTCAAACAGCAGCAGTGTAGTAATTGTAAGACACACCTGTATACACGCAGTAGTATATACGTATGACACACGCAGTATATACATCTGATACACGCAGTATATACGTCTGAATAAACCAGCATTAGCATGATATAACACAAGCAGTACATGTATATAAAATATAGCTCAGTCTTCCCAGAATCCGTCAGTCCGCCCAACAGGTCAGACAAAATCTTCGGTAGACAAAATAAATTGGAATTTAAATTAGGAAATAATATTTGTCTTGCCATTGTTTATCAACGAATCAAACATGGTTCTGAGTTCTGAGTTAATCAGGCAGGCTTATTATGGTTAATTTCTGTGCACCACAACTCCAAACCGTGTTTTATTCGCCAATAAACAACGGCAACACAAATATTACTTACATTCTAACATGACCCAATATAATGCTACAAAACAGCCATAAAATATACCGGTTATATCTGTTGTTTATTGCAGATAGATTTGTTCTTTGTTTATACAAACAAAATATCAAGTGCGTTTGTATGACCGGTGTAAGACCGGTGTGTTTGCTGACCGGTGCGGTGTCTGACAGGTGCAGTGTCTGACCAGTGCGGTGTCTGACAGGTGCAGTGTCTGACCGGTGCAGTGTCTGACCGAGGTGTCTGACCGGTGCAGTGTCTGACCGAGGTGTCTGACCGGTGCGGTATCTGACAAATTCTGGCAAAGTTTCGTGAAGACTGATGGCAACAGCAAGTTTAATATTAAAATGTATAAGAAAGAACCTACTGCGCAGAATAAAAAGTGAGTCCTAAAATAAAGAACACAAATTCAAGTCAATAAGAATAGTCAAAAGATTAACCCTTAAATTGCTGAATAAATTGGAAGGAATGTACAAACAACATAGATCCAGATCAGCCTCGGCATAATGATCTATGTTATTTGCTATTCGGCCAAATGGTTTAGCTCCACTATCCGAATAGCATATAGCATAGAACCTGATCAGATGGCACGTTCTATGGCACGTTCTGTGCCATCTGATCAGGCTCTATGCTGTTTGCAAAAATGAATATATACTTGTTTCCAGCACAGTTAAGGGTTAAAGACAATCACTACACTAGGGGTAATGTACAGACGCTATTTGAATGGCGAGGTCGTGTAACTTTTTATGCAGCATACAAGCTAAAATTCAAAACAAAGTATAAAAATATATGGATACAAATACAGGCTAAATTAACAAGGTACACTAATATTTATTAAAATTAATATAGAGCTAAAATTATAAAACAGGGCTGACGCTAGACCTTTGATGTTTGAGGTAGGTATACACAAGAGGTTGGAATCCTGTCATGATCACACCATTTATTCAGACCATACACGGTTTCTACCATACATACATAGCTGCCGGGGCCTCAACATATTTCATGACCAAATAGACCCACCCCATTCCATATTTTTATTTTATCCCTGCTTCAAATTAAAGAGAGCAAACCGTTATCCAAATGAAAACGGCACACAAAGAAAGGCAAGGAAACAACTGTAGTAGATTAAGTATTGTATCCAAATAATTAGTGTTGGCAAATTCAATTTAATATATTTATTGCATTAAATATGATAACATATTTATAGCAAACAATACATAAACAAAGTACAATGGAAAGGCATGGATAGATTTTCAGAAGAGCATAGATGGTTGTGGTGACTAAAATTGTTAATTTCTTGCTAAATTTGCGTAGTATATAAATTTGGATAGGTTTTGAACAATTTTCCTATTACCGGTAGTCTCTGTACGTAAGGTAATAAACTTTTGTTCGGTAGGCCAAGTGTAATAGTAGCGTATCAGATATGTTTTCCTTAAATCTCTAAATTTAGGGCAAATAAGAAGAAAATGATACTCACTTTCGGTCATTCTATAATTACAATATATACAAATAAGCATTAAAATAAATATCCGAATATTTATTTATCTATCCGAAGTTTAATACTAAACATTGTTACAGTCAAACCTCTCTTAAGCAGCCACTTTCCACATTCGCAACAGGTTTATTATACATTTGACCTCAATTAAGAAGCCACATGTGCTAAGCAGCCACTTTCTATGATTCCCTTGGCTTGCTGTTTAAGACAGGTTTGACTGTTATAAAACTTAAGCTAAAATATCTTTCATGATGTATTCAAGGAATAAAATGGATTGAAGAAGTTTAGTTATTGTCTATAGCAGTCAAACAAACATTAATTGTTTAGGTAGGGTATAAGTTTGTGCTGTTTAGTTACAAATAATAATATAATAATTATAAAATCGTCATCAAGGGGAGATAACAAAAATATGATATGGATTCTGTTTGGAACTGGTTTTTAAAGCTTATTATTTTGAAGCAGTGTGGCCGATTCATTATATTAATGATAAATTAATGGGTCGATTTTGAATAGAATTTGATGTCAGAACCCATTGTCCGAGCTACTGATCTCTTTGGCAGTTTTGGAAGTCCCGGTAGCTGTGCATATTGGTACTCATTTTAAACCAATGATAATCAGATTTGGCAATTAATGTTTCTCTCGATTGACCAAGCATTTTGCAAACTCTAAAGATTGGAAACGTAACGCCAATTACAGGCTCTAGCCGCAGCTGTGTTTTGGTATATAATGCAGTGTGCAAGATATAGTGAGGAGACCGGTGCCACCATACCTTTTCTTCTTCGTAGTGCTGGCGGGGCTGAACAATGCCAGTTTCTTCCTCGGTGTTTTCATACTGTGCCTCGGAGTCTGGTACGGCCGTGGTGGCATACTGGGTGTGTCGTGTAATCCACGCTTCACACCTATACAACAGATAACATGATCAATATATTCTACTACTCGTTACACACACACACAACATAATGAAGGAGATTACTACCATGGCAACACTACCATGGCAACACTACCATGACAATACTACCATAGCAACACTACCATGACAACACTACCATGGCAGCACTACCATGACAACACTACCATAGCAACACTACCATGGCAACACTAACAATGTCATGGTTCCGGGGTGTTCTCTAGAGAACTTCCGTCAAATGTCATCTGACCAGGGTTGGAGGTAATATAACTTTTCTCAAATCTCAAGCTCAAGTGATATGATTGGTCGAGTCTGAGATTTGTTCTGGGTTCAACCAATCAGAAAGCAAGAGACCGAGTTTAAGATTGGAGAAGTTTTATAACCTCCAGGCCTGAATGCAGAGATGACAATATGAACTAGGTTTTGGTATGACTTAAGAGACACCTCTATCGAACAGACTGACTTATGAGACACGTCTTATGAACAGACTGACTTATGAGACAAGTCTTATGAACAGTCAGACTTCTGAGACACCTCTTATGAATAGTCAGACGTATGAGACACCTCTTATGAACAGACTGACTTCTGAGACACCTCTTATGAACAGACTGACTTCTGAGACACCTCTTATGAATAGTCAGACGTATGAGACACCTCTTATGAACAGACTGACTTCTGAGACACCTCTTATGAGCAGATTGACTTTTGAGACACCTCTTATGAATAGTCAGACTTATGAGACACCTCTATTGAAAAGTCTGACTTATGAGACACCTCTATTGAACAGTCTGACTTATGAGACACCTCTATTGAACAGTCAGACTTATGAGACACCTCTATTGAACAGACTGACTTATGAGACACCTCTATTGAACAGACTGACTTATGAGACACCTCTTATGTACAGACTGACTTATGAGACACCTCTTATGTACAGACTGACTTATGAGACACCTCTTATGTACAGACTGACTTATGAGACACCTCTTATGTACAGACTGACTTATGAGACACCTCTTATGTACAGTCTGACTTATGAGACACCTCTATTGAACAGACTGACTTATGAGACACCTCTTATGAACATGAGTAGTTGCAGATTCCTATCCTTACAGACCAGGTGCCAGGCTGATAGGCAATCAGCAACCTTTACTAGCTAGCGGCTCACCAACCGGCCATATCAAAATGAACCCCTGAAGAGGTTCGAGTAATCGACCTCCCACTCTGTAGGCCCTAACAAGTAGGCCACTAAAAAGATATATGTATCCATCCCTGAAGTGCACTGTGTGTATCGTACCCAGAACACCCTATTAAACAAGAAACAATAAATTGTCAGTATGTGAAATATTTATACAATGAAACACGAAAACATGGACAGTTGTTCCATTCAATCTTCGTATTTGTATCGGGTTGCTTGATGTGAACAATACTGCAAGACATTAGTGAGACTGACAGCACCTCAGTATAAAGCCTCAACGAGCGTACTGCACGCTATAATGATTAGGGTTGCTAGATGTGAACAATACTGCGAGACATTAGTGAGTCTGACAGCACCTCAGTATAACACCTCAACGAGCGTACTGCACGCTATAATGATTAGGGTTGCTTGATGTGAACAATACTTGCAAGACATTAGTGAGACTGACAGCACCTCAGTATAACGCCTCAACGAGTATACTACACGCTATAATGATTAGGGTTGCTTGATGTGAACAATACTTGCAAGACATTAGTGAGACTGACAGCACCTCAGTATAACGCCTCAACGAGTATACTGCACGCTATAATGATTAGGGTTGCTTGATGTGAACAATACTTGCAAGACATTCGTGAGACTGACAGCACCTCAGTATAACGGCTCAACAAGCGTACTGCACGGTATAATGATGTTAAACTAAGATCTACTATGAGACTGATAGCACCTCAGTATAACGCCTCAACGAGCGTACTGCACGGTATAATGATGTTAAACTAAGATCTACTATGAGACTGATAGCACCTCAGTATAACGCCTCAACGAGCGCACTGCACGCTATAATGATGTTAAACTAGGATCTTACTATTGATGTCCATTCTCTTCATCGTGGAAGCTGGTGTGAACGGTGTACTCGCCAGAGCCGAATGTTGAGGCAACTGATTTAAAATAGCTTTCCTGAAAGCAGTAAACATTTCATGTATTACATTAAAATCTTATCAAGTCATTTCTCCACCTCCATTACATGGCCTCTAGGTTGTAAATCTTTATGTAGAGATTGCAGTTCAAAAAATGAAGTTTTGCCTGAACATTTTCCTGCAATCTAAATTATATTGCTAACTCTGCCAGAAATGTTATTTCCGCTAACAAAATTGGGACAAATATTGCTCCTAGTCACAAAAGCCTGTCTTTACAATTACTACAGACATTAAAGCAGCATTACATCGTATGAAATAAAAGATATTTGAAAAATGTTTATGTATGGGTAGCAATACTGCTACACATTCTAACATTATACTTTGTATGCTTATGTTCATTTGGCAAACAGTATTTTTTTGCGATAAAACAAACTCGAAATCGAAAGTAGGACTTTCCAAGTCGATCGGTCACGCACTTGTTTACAACCGGAACGCATCGTCCGCACTTGTTTACATTCGGAATGCATCGTCCCCATTTGTCCCATTTTTAATTTTTGATATGTTGATTCATACCTCTGTTAGCTAAGTCTGTGAGACATTTCTACATCCCCGCGATGGGTTCGACATTAGAGGAAGATAGATAGATAGTCTTTCATGTTCAAAATATATACGTTGTTTTCTACATCCTCTGTTTTTTCACGCATGCGCGCTGTGCGTGTTTACATTTCGTGTGTTGATAAACAAATTCACATATACGACGGTTTAAATTTATTGGAATTTTATCGTTTCTGAGCGACTATTTCGATTTTTGTAAACACACACACACATTAGTATTTATATTTTACCCAAAACATCCTTTATTACGATGTAATGCTGCTTTAACCTAATCATTGGAAAAGAACAAATATTGTTAACATTTAGTATTCTACTACCTGAAATGATAGGGGAAAATCCAAACTTAAATGCAACAACAGGTTGTCTAAACATCCCTTACTTCTTAGAAGCAGAGAAGGCTTTCCCTTCCGTTCCAGGGGCAGCCTTTTTCCTGCGCACAATCGGTGTGGCCTCCATGGCTGTGAACTGATACACCTGGTATGTGCCATCCTCCGACTGTACCATGTGTGACTTTGGGTGTCCCGAGGCGCTCATGTGACTCTGGTTACTGCCCTGACTCATACCACTCGTGTTCGTCTTCCCGTCCGTACTCTTTCTCCATTTGGTAATGCTCTGGGCAATATTGCTCACAAATCCTGCAAAAATATCCTTGTTTAGTAAGATGTTGGTGTTCTATTTTTTTGGAACCACGTTTATTTTCCTCGTCCTAGGTGACCTGTGGGTCGAGTGTATTCAGCATGTACCAATATAACATGCAATTTTGGTGGTGTTCTTTTATGGCACAACTCCATTGAGCTTGGAACAGTAAACCTAAACTGGCATACAATTATTATATAAGTGTAGTGAACTAAAAACTCCTGGGTTATCAGAAATGCAGCGAACTAAAATCTCCTGGATTATCAGAAATGCAGCGAACTAAAATCTCCTGGATTATCAGAAATGCAGCAAACTAAAATCTCCTGGGCTATCAAATGTACAGAGAACAAAAATAGTTGTTTGTCTATAATAGGCACAGAATATTGCAGGACACAGGAGCTTTTGGATATACATTTAAATTCCACTGAATACATAACGTTCTTTGATACAAAGTTCTTGTCTGACAGAACAGTACTCTTTGCCCAAACACTATCCAAGGAAAAGGATTTCTTAATTTTATTTACAGTTAGAGAGGCAGATATATTTTGATTATGGTTAATTCTAATGCAACGAATGACAGGGGTCAGAAGGTGCCAAGGGCCAGAAGGGACAAGGTGGGTCAGCAAAGAGGCAGCGTGTATTTAAAGCTGTACAGGAGGTAGACGAGGGGTATTTGGGTGCCACCCCCTAGTAAATTTTGCTAACTTAGTGATTGACAGCTAATTATACTTGATCAAAGAGACATTAGGGCAGTAAATATTGATGAAAATGGCGGGCAAGTTCTAGTTTATATCGGTATGCCTGTCTGAAGACACTCACCTGTTGAGACTGATATAAAACAAGAAATATCACAGTACTGTCAGTAGCTGATGAATGCCCCCGATGCTTATAGCTTCAGGTCTGGAGTTCGATCCCCGCTGAAGCAGTTACGATTGTGCCCTTAGGCAAGGCATTTAAATTCCACGTTGCCTCTTCTCTCTCCCTCGTGGCGATGGATTCCATCAGGAATGAGGTCTCGAGAGTGATCAATATAAGTTGAAATAACTTGTTTCGCAATCGAGCTAAAATAAATTTGTATAAACTATAGCCATAGCCGAAGAAGTTACAGCCTGGACTGGAAATATTCACTAGGACGGACACACGGACAGTGTGAAAAATATATGCAGTGTTTTCTCCAGGATCTAAATTTTGGGGGTCATAAGTGACCCCCTTACCAAATTTTAGGGGGTCATTTTGAAATTTGTTGGGTCATTGATATTTACACTCAAAATGTTCGGGAAGGGCCATAAATAATGTAATGTTGCTAGAACTTGTGACCCGACCTGTTTGATTTTCTTCAATTTGTCATGTTTTGTATTCATATATATATATATATATATATATATATATAAATATATGGAAAATGAATCGTATTATCGAGCAATAAAATATGATTAAACTAAACCAAGTTGTTTTAAGTTTTATTGATGCATGTTGCTTAGAAAATGAGTGTCTACGTTAAATTCTGGACTAACTGTCCTAGCAAACAGCAACAATTTTTTGGTCACAGAAATGTCACAACTTTCATCAATAAGAATGGATATTAAGGGACTATTTAACAATTTAGTGTCAACACCATCGATCAACACGCTGGAAATAGCATCCTGCATTTCCTCTGCAGCCATGTGTGAAGTGTAGGATGCATTGGCGCCGACATTCAGTTCATCGGGAAATGTGCATCCTTGCAGTATTTGTAGATTTAGTAAAGACATATCGATATATGCTTCAAATGTGGGTAACTGTTCCTTGCCTAACCAATATACAGATCGCATTGCGCCAATAGCAGCTTCATTTTTGGCAAACAAGATTGATGCAGTTTGTTTGTGAATTTGTTTTCTGAGTGACTCGTGGATTTTGAAAAACGCCGTCAAGCGCAGTTGCTTTGAAGCAGACATGTTTTCTTGTATCGATCCGTGTTGCATACACGCTCTATGCCTATTACATGATGAAAGCGGCTGATCTTGATCGTCTACGCAAATTAAAACATAACCAGTTAAAAGCGTCTGTTCGGCAAACGTCGTATAAACGTTTGGGGATCATTATTGGAAAAACCGATATTAACATACGGAATACAGGACAAATATTGTTGCGTCAAAATAAACGCACCTGGGCAATTTGCTTGCGTCAATTGACATTTTAGTGTGTCAAAAACTCACTCTGGAGAAAACACTGTATATGCGCCCCATCATTCCTCCACTCTAGAAAAGACCCTATTGATCGACCATAATACTTGCATACCTTGAAACGACCCACTTCGTTTCCGCTTCTTCTCTTTTTTCTTGGTCTCTTTGGTATCTTCGAGATTGTCTTCGCTCGCATCCAGCTCATCATCTGTACTGAACACTTCGGACATGAGCGCCGTCTGCTTTGCCATGTCTTCGCCAATCATACCCACTTCCTCCGCATGCTGAATCAACAGTTCTACCACCGACGTCTGAACCTATAATGTTTATGTCAAAAGTAATTTTTTTAAGACGAGACAACTACAAATCTCGGGGCTTAACACAAAACATTTTTATCTGCCTACTCTGTCGGTAGCCAATGGCGACAAAAAAATAAATACTGGCACTAAATTTTGTGAATTGGCGAAAATATTTGGCACAACCTTTTTTCTTTAAATTGTTTTTAACTATTTTGTTAAATACATACATGGCTTCAAATATTTATCTGTGAACTATATGGCTCTTAGTTGGCTCCAAGTTTTTCAAATTGGCTTCAGTATTTTTCAATTGGCGACAGAAGTGATGCAGACAAAGTTTCAGACAGAGGGAACCCTGCTGTCTATATATGTCCTAAGCACATGAAGTGTATTTTGAAGTGTGCCAAGTCGGAAGAGTATATACGAGACCAAAGGAACGCAGGCATCTACAGTAAGAAGAGGATACCAAGTTTTATATGACAGCAGTTGCATCCAGGCACCGAGTATTTATATATATATCATAAATATGCCGTGTAGAAACATGCTTGTTGCACAGAGCAGCGGTACTTGAATACAAACTTAGATACTTGATTATCAAACACAGCACTTGCAAATGCCACTAAGAACCGGCTAGCTGTACAGTCTTAGAACTGTTGCACTTGAATATCAACCGTGGCACTTGAATACAAACTGTTGCACTTGAATACAAACTGTTACACTTGAATACAAACTGTTGCACTTGAATACAAACTGTTGCACTTGAATATCAAACACGGATAGGTTAGGAATAAGACATGCCGTGAGATGATGTGTTGTGTATGTATGTTGGAATAGGTTAGGTATAAGACATGTTGGAATAGGTTAGGTATAAGACATGCTGGAATAGGTTAGGTATAAGACATGTTGGAATAGGTTAGGTATAAGACATGTTGGAATAGGTTAGGTATAAGACATGTTGGAATAGGTTAGGTATAAGACATGCTGGAATGGGTTAGGTATAAGACATGTTGGAATAGGTTAGGTATAAGACATGTTGGAATTGGTTAGGTATAAGACATGTTGGAATAGGTTAGGTATAAGACATGTTGGAATAGGTTAGGTATAAGACATGTTGGAATAGGTTAGGAATAAGACATGCTGGAATAGGTTAGGTATAAGACATGTTGGAATAGGTTAGGTATAAGACATGTTGGAATAGGTTAGGTATAAGACATGTTGGAATAGGTTAGGTATAAGACATGCTGGAATAGGTTAGGTAATAGAAATGTTGGAATAGGTTAGGAATAAGACATGCCGTGAGATGATGTGTTGTGTATGTATGTTGGAATAGGTTAGGTATAAGACATGCTGGAATAGGTTAGGTATAAGACATGTTGGAATAGGTTAGGTATAAGACATGTTGGAATAGGTTAGGTATAAGACATGTTGGAATAGGTTAGGTATAAGACATGTTGGAATAGGTTAGGTATAAGACATGTTGGAATAGGTTAGGAATAAGACATGCTGGAATAGGTTAGGTATAAGACATGTTGGAATAGGTTAGGTATAAGACATGTTGGAATAGGTTAGGTATAAGACATGCTGGAATAGGTTAGGTATAAGACATGGTGTGTTGTGTAAGCATGTTGGAATAGGTTAGGTATAAGACATGGTGTGTTGCGTAAGCATGTTGGAATAGGTTAGGTATAAGACATGGTGTGTTGTGTAAGCATGTTGGAATAGGTTAGGTATAAGACATGTTAGAATAGGTTAGGTATAAGACATGCTGGAATAGGTTAGGTATAAGACATGCTGGAATAGGTTAGGTATAAGACATGGTGTGTTGCATAAGCATGTTGGAATAGGTTAGGTATAAGACATGTTGGAATAGGTTAGGTATAAGACATGGTGTGTTGTGTAAGCATGTTGGAATAGGTTAGGTATAAGACATGTTGGAATAGGTTAGGTATAAGACATGTTGGAATAGGTTAGGTATAAGACATGGTGTGTTGTGTAAGCATGTTGGAATAGGTTAGGTATAAGACATGGTGTGCTGTGTAAGCATGTTGGAATAGGTTAGGTATAAGACATGGTGTGCTGTGTAAGCATGTTGGAATAGGTTAGGTATATGACATGGTGTGTTGTGTAAGCATGTTGGAATAGGTTAGGTATAAGACATGTTGGAATAGGTTAGGTATAAGACATGGTGTGTTGTGTAAGCATGTTGGAATAGGTTAGGTATAAGACATGTTGGAATAGGTTAGGTATAAGACATGAAGGAATAGGTTAGGTATAAGACATGTTGGAATAGGTTAGGTATAAGACATGGTGTGTTGTGAGACATGCTGGAATAGGTTAGGTATAAGACATGGTGTGTTGTGTAAGCATGTTGGAATGGGTTAGGTATAAGACATGCTGGAATAGGTTAGGTATAAGACATGGTGTGTTGTGTAAGCATGTTGGAATAGGTTAGGTATAAGACATGGTGTGTTGTGTGAGCATGTTGGAATAGGTTAGGTATAAGACATGGTGTGTTGTGTGAGCATGTTGGAATAGGTTAGGCATAAGACATGGTGTGTTATGTGAGCATGTTGGAATAGGTTAGGTATAAGACACGGTGTGTTGCGTAAGCATGTTGGAATAGGTTAGGTATAAGACATGTTTGAATAGGTTAGGTATAAGACATGTTGGAATAGGTTAGGTATAAGACATGCTGGAATAGGTTAGGTATAAGACATGTTGGAATAGGTTAGGTATAAGACATGGTGTGTTGTGTAAGCATGTTGGAATAGGTTAGGTATAAGACATGGTGTGTTGTGTAAGCATGTTGGAATAGGTTAGGTATAAGACATGCTGGAATAGGTTAGGTATAAGACATGGTGTGTTGTGTAAACATGTTGGAATAGGTTAGGTACAAGACACTGCTTTGTGAACACATACCTGCAGCAGCTTTTCCTCGCACGATTTCATCGTTTCACTTTTACTGTTGACGTGCATTAGATTAGGGGCCAGCACCACTGCCAGGTTCGTACTGTCCATCTTGTTACTCTCAGCATGCTGCGTAACTCTCACTAGCAACCGCATGATGAACCTCAGCGTGCTCATGTGTTCCGCAGGCAGCAGCAAGCACAGCAACAGTATAGCACGCGTAGACATGGCAGCATTCTCAATCTGGTGACACCGCACAAACGTGTCATGGTATGTGCTGGTGAAAAGGGGCTCTGGCAGCTCCCGAAAGAACTGCTTTACCAGCGCCGTCACATCATGCACATTTGCTCCAACAAGTCCCCGACCACTCTCCAACTGTTGCTGCAATATTCATTCATAATTGTTACCGAAATGGCACATTATTGAAAGGAACAAAGCTTTTAAACGAGGTTGGCACGTTTTTTTACACAGACGTTATTTACACCGTTAATTAACGTTAATAATTTTTTTATATTATTAACGTCAATCATGTAAAAAAACAGATTTTTTACGGTCGGTCTTGTAAAAAACCAAGTTTAGAAATAAATATGATATTACTTCAAAAATTACTCAAGATATCATCACATTATTTATATATTTGATATATTCAAACTTTCAGTCATTGTATTAGGTGAAGCCACAAAGTAAAGTCTCATTAGGCTGATCCCCACCTTCATGTGACATGTTTATGTAGCAATCATAGCTAAATGTCAAGTGAAGTGAAATACACAATTACAACTACCAGCAGACAGCTCTAATTTAAAATTTAAGCAAAATGTAACTTAGATCAAGTTTGCACAAAATCAGGGCACAGTCATAGTAGCTACACAGTTTTGTACAAAGTTATTCTTTAATTACACCTAGTCTCCCGACAGAATTGACAAAGCATGAACAAATTGGAGGAACATCTCATCAAAACATTTGGGTAGCAGGAATTTAGCTGGGTGGGTCGGGTTATGCGAAACAAACCAAAAGATAACCTGGTTGCTACGGTGTCTTAGTCTACAACACAAATGTTCACTGGCAGATCTATGGCTAAAACCTGCACGATACCTCACCTTATAACTACATCCCCAGCCTTCCATTGCCGTAATAATTATTTTGAACATTTGAGTGGAATATGACTATATCCAATTTGGCTAAACATCGCTAAATAAAGACTCTACTTTTGCTTTCAAAACATTGAAAGCAAGCCTCTGATTGGTTAGCGGAATGTCATCAGTAGGTGACCTCACATACGGTGTCATAGACTCCATAGCCTTGTGAGGAGATGATATTAATCATAAAGCAAACGTCTTACCTTGATTTCCTTCTGTCGGCTGACAGCCCCAGACTTCCTAAACACACCTTCATTGTCAATGTGCTCTGTGATTATCTCTGCAGCATCAACCAGAAACCTGAAATATACACACAACTACCATTCAGTTTATTAATAGACAAAGTTTCCGAAAAGCATTTCTTTGCATATTTTATTTTCGTAAATAACAATGCTGTTTATGGAACATAACTGTTTATAAACTAAACCGTCCTTGCTAAAATGTGAAAATTGAAAGTGACGTTTGCGCAAGGTAAATCTCAGGCCAATGTGGAGTACTGGTGAGTGAAAGGTTTGCGCAAGGTCTATAAATCGCAGGTCAATGTGGAGTACTGGTGAGTGAAAGTAATGTGTGACAATAATCAAAACATGAAAGCTAAAAAATGACGAAGTTAACAATTTAAGACCAATGTTAAGTTTTCAGACAGAGGTTATGGTCAAAATATAAAACTTAATACTGATTAAATTTACTTACTTGGCCACATATCCACAATTAGGAACATGTACACAATGTACATGAGCTAGATAATTTCCAAATATTTGTCCTTTGCTCGATTCCTGTAACAAAAATCAGCAGTATTTGAGCAATATGTTAATTAGTTCAATGAAACAGTCACGCTAACTGTATTTTGCCCCTATATTGGATTTGGAATCGCACAGTCCGGATTCGATACTCGATCATGGCACGTACATCACTAGTAGTGTCCGGCTTGGGCAAGGCATCTCACACACATTGCTTAGTAACAGGGATCATTCTAGGTCATAATATTTGGGAGTAGTGAGAAAGCGTGCGATTGCATCCTTAAATGGTGTTATTCTAAACTTATTTAATAACAAAATAGGGTTAAAATCCACATTATGACCATTAAATACAACCTTTGAATAGAAGGAGTGCTTTATAATCAGCCACTATGAAGGCCAGTATATCATACTAGACAAAAAATTTTAATTTTAATAAAAACAGATTTTTAGTGAGAAGTGCCCCCCCCCCGGGAGCGACGTCATGGGTCCCTAGGGCGACTATTTCGCTCCAAGTCGACCCTCTAGAACGATCCTTGAGCACTGGGGGTTAACCGCTTAGATAGGCTAAGTCTGCACAGGAAAACATGTCTAGGTCCCTGCAAAGAGTTTGACATAAATGGAACATACAAATAAAACGACACATATTTGATAAGTTTATAACTTGAATTTAGTTTAAACATATTTATTTTCTGTCAATACATGATTATTTACAACAACTGATATAAGGAATTGGACAGAAAGCTGTATAGCTTATGATTGTCCTCTCCTTTCTAAATAATATACACAAACATTTCATGGCATAATAGTTTACAATTTCATAAATCAATGATTTTTCTTTAGGGAAAATGTAATGTTTTAGAATGATAATATATATGTACTTACATATAACATTACTAAACTTAATTCATATTTATATAAATATGTAATACTTTTAAGAGTACAGAACATGACAGGTTTTGAAAATTAAATGAAAAAGAAACAACAATTAGAAGATGAGAAACAAAAAGTAAATGAACATAGAGGAGAAAAGAGATATACAGAATTAATGAACAACACTCCACCATGATTCTTGGAAGTGACAGGGCGAGAATTTCGACACGAAATTGCACTACATCGTCAGTGATGGAAAGGAAAATCTACTCATTCGAAATAAAATGTATTATAAACCATTGTATACCTACTTCATTTCACAAACTAACTGAAGTAAAACCGTTTTGTGTCTCTAATATAATTACGTATAACACTGAACAATGCTGCGTTCGATTCATATGTAAGCGTCGGATTTCCTTGCAAAATGACATCCATTGTAGGACTACAAACTTGAGAGATTGAATTCAGCATTTCTGTCCGTAAATGTGTGTATTGTGAACAAACAAGGAAATAGTGGTGAGAATTTTCAATTGCTCCACATTCGCAATATGGCGAATTAATTATGTTCTTATCAAACAAATCAGAACAGAGAGAACTGCAGTGAGTACGTAATCTTGTGTGAAGTATTTGAAGTTTTCAATCTCCTGTATAGAAATAACCTGGCACTTTCGGTAAGTCATTGTTTAACAGACGTTTGAAGGCTGTTACTGTGCCTGCATTTTGTGTCAAAACGGGAAGAGCATTAAAATCTCTAATAACTGATGGAAGAAATGACTTGTAATAAAAATCTGTACGTGTGAATATGGTCTGTATATTTTGTGAATTTCTTAATGGATACCGATGAACGTTACCAACAGATGATGGAACAAGATTTGAAAGATAGGCTGGAGTAAGATTGTTTTTCATTTTATAGAAGAGGATTAGTTTATGCTTGAATCGTCTTGTTTCAAGTGATTCCCATCCAACTTCTGTCATATAACTTGAATTTGAAAGTTAGTGGTGAAGGTAGTGTTATACAAATACGTAAGGTTTAAAACTAATGACACGAATCTGGTTAGACTGGTGTATACTGTACTGATGCATACTGAATGGCAATAGTAATGTTCATTGTTTTCAAAATCCATTAATCGAAATAATTGATATATTTACAAATCAAAGTCAATCCATCAAATTCTAAGTTCAAAAATCGACTTATAGTACCAACATGTTAAGTACTACATCTAACTTACAAGTTACTATATCTAAGTTACAATTTTTGTTCCAAACATGCAATGCTAATACGATACAGAAATTATATAGTAAATTGTGTTTTTATTATTTTAGCTTATAAACAAACATCAAAGAGATGTCAATGATATTAATCTCTATCGCGAGTATACTCTAGACAGAGTGATGCATTTACTAAAGATGATGATTGATTCACCGTTTTCACATTCGATTAATGCCGATGTCCATGCCAGCGAGTGATTGTCGGCAATAATCGGTTTATTACTAACGGCAATTAAAAAATGAATGGTTACCGTTATATAGTTCTATACAAATTTATTTAGCTTGATTGCGAAACAAGTCCTTGATTATTAGTCTAATCGCCTCACTCCTGATGGAAACAATTGTCACGAGGGAGAGCCTGAGAGGTGGCAATAATGTGGAATTTATGTACATTGCGGGCACAATCGGAACAACTACAGCTGACCACAAACTCAGGGTCTCACACCTGTAGCGAACGACTTCAGATCCTTTGGCATGTCAAGAAACGACTAAACTTGACATTACAAACATGTGTGGGAGAGCCCAAGACTTACGTTTATTTATCGTCGCTACCGGTTGCCCATATGAGCAACTCCTCCTGAAGAGATTAGTTATTTTAGATTTTGGAGGATAGTGCATGATACAGACAGACCAATTCCTATCTATCTATCTATCTTCCGCTAATGTCGAACCCCTCGCGGGGACGTAGACATGTTGCGCGTCAAAAACCGCAAAGAAGTTAAAAGTATGAGTAGTTAAAAGTATAATTTATAATCTCCTCTTGTTCTTTTACATGCACGGTGTAAAGCACTGACACGAGACCTCGGTTTAACGTCCCATCTGAAAGACTGTTAATTTTATTAGGGTCAGACGGGGTATCGAACCTGCGATCCATGGATTACAGTCCAGCATGTTACCACTGGACTACAGATCCGTCTATGCCCAAGACTAATGTTTCATATATATATAGTGTTGACAGGCAATATTCTAATAGGTACCTCAATCGGCAGTTTGTATCATAGCTATCCACAATCACTCATTATTGCCAATAATATTGGGTTTAGAAAGGTCATGGAACAAATCGTTTCAAAATAGACTGGCATTGGACCCGGAGGAAGGCATTGAGCAGTTGGGGGGGGGGGGGCTCCTCTACCTCAATAATATTCTATGACGTTGCGCTGCCGCTAAACTGCTAGTGTTCCCAAATTACATACATGCATATATTTAAATCACCTGCTGATTTTTCAGGCCACGTTTCGACTTTTTTGCTTTGGGGACTTTGACTCCGAGCTCCCGAAGTTCAAGCCGAACGAAAGACTGTAAATTGGAGATATTATCTACACAACTGACATGCTTCATTTCTAAAATTAAATGAGGATCAGTTGTCATAAAGATTCTGGTCACATAATTTTAATTTGTTATTTTTTCCGCCGCTACTGTGCTTCAAATATGGCTCCGTTTGTTTTGATTGGTCAATCTACTTGATAATGACTTCCGGTAAACGGTGTTTATATAGAATTTTGAACTGTCCGTGTCAGGTAATACTAAACTAATTCCACTTATCTCGATTGATCTAGCGGGGACTATTTGATTCACAAGATTATGCAGATAGAAATGGTGTAACGCAAGGCAGCAATATTCGTGACTCACATATATAAACACCAGCAGCGTGACTAATATCCTACAACATCTTGGATGGGACTCTTGATGACGAAGTTTCACTTAAGGCAACTAAACCTATCACTTAGCAGGATAACCCCTAACTCAAGATCTGTAATCTTAATTGGTGGCGATTTCAACCTCGGAAATATTGATTGGAAAACTACTAGCATAATCCCTGGCAAAACTAACATCAAACATCATCAAGAACTCTTAGACATAATTGCAGACCACTCGCTGAACCAAATTGTAGACAAACCAACTCGAAACGACAAAACATTAGACCTGATTCTCACAAACTACCCGTCCATTATAGATAATTTAGAAAGCATTCCCCCAATCGGTGAAGCTGATCATGATATTATATGTCTTGAAAGTAATACCTCCCTACGTCGCTGTAAATCCCCTCCACGGGAAGTACTAAAGTATTCTAAAGCAGACTGGGACAAAATCAATCTAGACTTAGAAGAAACATATCAGAAAATTCAAGAAACTCAAAACACACAAGATATCAACTATATTTGGAACATATTTAAAAATGATCTTCAAGCTTCCATCTCGAAAAATATTCCAACTAAATTAATAAAACCTGACAACAAACTTCCCTGGATAACAAATGAACTCAGAAAGAAAATGAAAAACTATAGACGTAAATTCTCAAGAAGCAAACAAAACCACAACCATAATCAACTGAAGCACCTAAAAAGCGAAATTCAAAAAGAACAAAGGCAGGCATATTGGAAATATATTGAAAACATGATATTCGACATACCGATTCCGGAACAAGATAGCCCAGTCTTCACAAAAACTCCAAAAACCTTATTCTCGTACATAAAAACCCAAAAAACTGAAAGTCAAATTATACCCCCCCTCCGAGAAAACGGCATTCTCAAATCAACCGCAACCGATAAATCCAACATACTCAATAAACAATTCCAAAAAGCTTTTACCCCTGTCACAAATGACGATATACCTGACAAAGGCCCAAGCCCTCATCCACAAATGAAAGACATCTCAATCACTGAAAATGGAGTTAAAAAGTTACTGAAAAACTTCAAACCACATAAAGCCGCTGGACCGGACAAAATACAAAGTAAAATCTTAAAAGAATGTAGCGCCTCCATATCACCAATTCTTACCAATATTTTTCATAAATCTCTCTCACTTGGCGAAATCCCTACAGACTGGAAGCACGCAAATGTATGTCCTGTATTTAAAAAAGGCGACACGCATGATGCGATCAATTACAGACCAATTTCACTCACATGTATTTGTTGCAAGCTCCTCGAACATATTATCTCAAGTAATGTAATGTCACACCTAGAAAACAATAATATCCTCTATGATCTACAACATGGCTTTCGATCTTCTCGCTCCTGCGAATCACAGCTAATTTCATTTCTCCAAAACCTAACGGAATCTAACAACAAACATATTCAAACCGACGTCATCATTATGGATTTTGCGAAAGCATTTGACAAAGTTTCTCACCGTCACCTCCTCTACAAACTACAATTCTACGGTATCAATTGTAATGCTCTTCATTGGATATCTGACTTTTTGAGAGATAGGACCCAGACAGTTGTCCTGGAAGGGGAACATCAAACACTGTACCAGTCACATCCGGAGTACCCCAGGGCACTGTCATGGGGCCTATCCTCTTTCTTATCTATATAAATGACTTCCCTGAATACCTCAATCACAGTACCCTTAGACTATTCGCAGATGACAGCATTATATATAAAGAAATTAACAACACTTCTGATGCAAAACTCTTACAATCTGACCTAGAGGCTGCTGGTAGATGGGAGCAGGATTGGCTCATGAATGTTCACCCTGATAAATGTAATGTTCTAAATGTCACACAAAAAAGAAACCAAGTTAAATTTACATACAAACTTCACAACCACCCCCTTGAAATTGTCGAACATGCAACATATTTAGGCCTCACTTTACAGAATAACTTAAAATGGGATAAGCATATAAACTCTATAACAAGCAAAGCTAATCAGTCACTAGGATTCCTCCGCAGACATTTAAAAATATCAACTCTATCAAAGTAAAAGACCATGCTTATAAAGCCCTCGTCAGACCCAAACTAGAATACTCCTCTTCTGTTTGGGACCCACATACCAAAAGCCAAATTAGTCAAATTGAAAAAGTACACCGCCGTGCAGCCCGCTATACATCCAACCGCTACCACAATACAAGTTCTGTAACTGACATGCTCACTACCCTCAACTGGCCCACCTTGGAAATTCGAAGAATCCGTACCAGACTCATCATGTTTTATAAGATCATACACCACGTAGTTGCCATCCAACCACCCTGTAATCTAATTATTCCTTCAGACCCCAGAACCAGGCACAGTAACACCTATACCTACAAACATATTTACGCAGCTAAAGACTCGTACAAATACTCTTTCTATCCTAGAGCCGTCACTCAGTGGAACATGCTACCGCCCACCATATATGCCGCAGACACAGTGGACGCCTTCAATGCCCTGATCCCTGTGTCTGTCCTCACCCCAATATACTTTGCATAAATTGCCACAATTATGTACATAGTTATATAAAAAACACTTAAAAATATATCTAAAAATATGTCTATTCACTGTATCCTTTCTAATGAGCACTTTCTGATCAAGCACTTAACTAACACTTTTTATTACGGTGCCAGCACCTAATCTTCATAAGTGAAGGAGTGCTCTTAAACAAAGAAGAAGAAACAAGGAGATATAAAATCAAACTATCAAACCTTGTTGTCGACATTCCATCACCTGCTTATCTGAAACCATACACTTCCAGGACAAGAGCAGCTTCCAAGGATAATCACACTCTGGAATTAACAACCACATCTGTAGCTGAGAGCCCCTCTTTAGCATTCTTCAAGAGTGAGCTCTCCAACCAACATTTCTAATGAGGATTCATTATCACACCAAGCTTTACCGTAATTCACATGACGAGACTCGAGCTAGGCCGACGCGGCTTTTACTGGTAGCACTACGCAATTATGATGTACCGGTCTCCAATGCTGATGGGTAGCTGGGCTAGCTTGCTATTCAGTATTTTTACTGTTTATGCTCCATGACCGAGTCTTTCTACCTTTGCTATTATTCATATATGTTACTTTTCTTGAAAACGGCAGAGTTTCTAATGAATGTTTGCGAACAACAACAAAAAAGATATTTCAGGTCTCACGTTTAAATACATTGATTGATTGTTTGCACTCACCTCAACCAACCAGTGTGTGTTTTACGTTTATTTATCGTCGCTAACGGTTGCCCATATGAGCGACGCCTCCTGAAGAGATTAGTTATTTTAGATTTTGGAGGATAGTGCATGATACAGACAGAGACCAATTCCAGAATCTCCTCTGGTTCTTTTACGTGCACGGTGTAAAGCACCGACACGAGACCTCGGTTTAACGTCCCATCTGAACGACTGTTAATTTTATTAGGGTCAGACGGGGGATCGAACCTGCGTGTGGTTCATACAAAGTGTGATAAGTTTTATAACATACATACCTGTACATTATTTGTTTGAGACTTCGCATTAAACGTTATATTTTTCGTATTCCTCTCAAGGTTCTGAAAGCGTGAACACGGGGTGATGTCATTTAAGTTAAGTATTGACAGTACAAGCAATACACTTTTTTATGGTTACATCTTGGAAGAAAATGGATACTTGCTTCAGACAAAGACGTAAGAATATTAAGTCCTTGCCCAAGGTCAAGTGTACTGTACTGATGTGTACACATCTTCATTTTGGAAACAGCTTCTGGACTATAACAACGCTATTTGTGGATGCATGTATGTGCTTCGGTCAACCTCTTATAATGTACGCCTATGCAAAATAATGCATGTAGCATTACTCATAGTTAATGTTAGCGGAATGATAATAGCTGTGTACATGTACTTCAAAGTGATAAGATTTGCCAAATATACAAAATAACAGATTCGAAACATCACCAACCCTATTTACATAATCTCGAGACTATCTTTTAATTATCATTCTCAAATATATTCTTTTTTATTTAACATACACACACACACACATATATATATATATATAATGGTACCATTCAACAGCAACTACTGATTTGAGAACATATTCAAAGCAAGTAGTTTTCAAACTTGTTTGATTTAACTTCCAAACGTTTGCTTACGTAAATCAGAAATATTGACTGAACCAATAAAAAAAATAGTATGCATTTATTATTTTACTTCGAATACATGGTCTAGTGTAAATTTAAAACACGCTTTATATGATTGCTCTATATACACTTAGGGCCACTATTATTAGTGCATTATTTGTGAAAGGATTTTGTTCACGTTTGGACCAAGAATAAATCAACATGTCATACGTACATACTAGAAATTTCTTTTTAATTCATCAACAATAATGTATAAAACTTAACAAATAACAAACATCACTGTATTATCAAAATTCACAAAATAATGACACAACGCAAAATCTGAACAATGTGAAAAGTCGAAAAGTGTGTGTTTTACGTTTATTTATCAGAGACACATTCCAGAATCTCCTCTGGTTCTTTTATGTGCACGGTGTAAAGCACCGATACGATACCTCGGTTAAATGTCACATCTGAAAGACTTTTAAATTTATTAGGGTCAGACGGGGGATCGAACCTGCGACCCATGGAGTCTCAGTCTATCGAGGGGATAAGTGGAGGCATTTATACGGCCAATAGCGGGTTATATGAAGAAAACATATGAGTCTTCTTATATGGAACTCGAGTTGGGAACCGGATCCCAATTGGTAATGGACGGTACGGTACGGATAATGTACAGGGAATAGATACAAATAAATTTGACAGTAAACCAAACTATTAGTAATGGACGGTACGGTACGGATAATGTACGGGGAATAGATACAAATAAATTTGACAGTAAACAAAACTATTACCTCCCCTGGGTTTAGCATCAAGACAATTAGCAAATTAAAGAACCAATTATCTGGTAAATATGCATATATTAGTAAATTTAACATGTGCATATTGTATGCATTTTATGTAGACAGGTAAATTCTATACAAACAAACAGATATAAATGGTGAAAATAACAACAAAAGACTGAAACATGTGAGTAAAAGCCAGCAGACCCATGTCCATTATTGAAATGTCAAATGCATTAATTCTATCATCTATGTTTCTTTCCTCCTTCCATCTTTTCGCAGTAAAGGGTATTCACGGTGTTATACAGGCACTTTTAGCACCATAAATTTAATACCGTAGAGCATGAATTCTATCAATACCACATAGTGTGAATTTTCATTAGCAGTTTAGTTCCACAGGGATTCGGCACGTTTGGGGGTACTAGTATATATATTTAAGTACAGGGATTCTACTCTGTGGGATGTCAGATTTCGCGTCGATCAGTAAAATGGCCCTATCTGAAACAATTTTGTACAAATCTGTCCAAATATAACGCCTATCCTGAGTCTTGATATTGTTCTTCAAATAAAACACAACTTTAAGCTGCTTGCATGTACACTTTGCAAACAATTGCCACAGACATTGGCCATAGCAGGTCACATTTCCATACTAGGACACGGGTTCTGTCAGCAACAACAAAAAATCTTCGACGAGAGAGTTTTAACTGTGAATAACATTATCAATAAAATGTGTTTCCACTAATGTGTAGGTTTATCCGGCAAAAATGTACGTCAAAAAGAGATTTCGTAGAATTTTTCAATTTGTTTTGAAAATTTCTAAAGCGGCGCAATTCGCGTTGAAACAAGCGTTCTGATTGGATTATGATTATTCTTCATATAAAAAACAAACATCTAGTTACATAGTGTAGTTATGACCAAAGACACGTCGCCTTCTTCTTCCCGTTATACAACACAACTCCAACGCTGGATTGTTGGCATGTTGATTGTTGACATTGTCAGTAACTAGGTTATGGAATGATTCCCAGTAGGCATGGCAACTTTGTTTTTGTTTAATGTCTGACTTATTCTGTATCATAAATTTACCCTTAACCTGCCAATCACAACTAAAGCCAGATCAGATGGTACAGTGTCTGATCAGGCTCTATGCTGTTTGCTATTGATCCTGATCAGACACGGAGATCTGGATCTATGATTGCACATTCCATCCAATGTATTCGGCTGGTTAAGACATTACAAAATATATTTTGGGGCCATAAACTGCCCGCCTGACATTTGAAAAATATTTGTCCAGACACCAAGTGTCTGTGGATATGACCTGTCCTGACACCAAGTGTCTGTGGATATGACCTGTCCTGACACCAAGTGTCTGTGGATATGACCTGTACTGACACAAAGTGTCTGTGGATATAACCTGTACTGACACCAAGTGTCTGTGGATATGATCTGTACTGACATGAAGTGTCTGTGGATATAACCTGTACTGACACCAAGTGTCTGTGGATATAACCTGTACTGACACCAAGTTACTGTGGATATAACCTGTACTGACACCAAGTGTCTGTGGATATAACCTGTACTGACACCAAGTGTCTGTGGATATAACCTGTACTGACACCAAGTGTCTGTGGATATGATCTGTACTGACACCAAGTGTCTGTGGATATAACCTGTACTGACACCAAGTGTCTGTGGATTTGACCTGTACTGACACTAATTGACTCAATCAGAGTTAAAATAATCAATTGAGTTAATATATTCTGAGTTAATATAATATCAGCTGGCCTGGAGGTTATAAAACTATTTTCCAATCTCAAAACTCAGTCTCAATCGTCTGATTGGTTGAGCTGACAGTAACACTTGGAATCAACCAATCAGATCACTTGAGCTTGAGTTTGAGATCTGAGAAAAGTGTTATAACCTCTGTTATAACCTATGCATAACTGATTTTTTCGATCCACCGTCTGACCCTAATAAAATTAACAGTCTTTCAGATGGGACGTTAAACAGAGGTCTCGTGTCTGTGCTTTACACCGTGCACGTAAAAGAACCAGAGGAGACTCTGGAATGGGTCTCTGTCTGTATCATTGCACTATCCTCCAAAATCTAAAATGACTAATCTCTTCAGGAGCATCACTCATATGGGCAACCGGTAGTGATGATAAATAAACGTAAACAATTTTTTTATAAGCCTCAACGGGCGAGTGCCTTCGGGCTGGCAGACCATTATGGGCTTCAAATTGTCCGGCCTTTTTCCTGATACATGTATGTATGGCTCTACTGCCTCTTTCATCAAGCATAATTAGCTGTCAATCACCATAAGTTAGCAACATTTTGTATTGGTAAAAACCCCTGAATACCCCCTCCCGCACATAACCCCATCGTCTGAAAATGCACCCTGTCCCATTTCAAACCTACCCTGCCCTTTTTCCACTCTAGAATAATCCCTATCATTGGTAGAACTATTAGTATAGGCCTGTCGTCCGTGCGTACACAGTCTGTCATCTATGTCATATTCTAGTGCAATTTAGTGTAATCTAGTTTGCTCCAGTTACTTGACCTACCACAGCAGTTTATACTGACCTTTTAATTATTTTAATCAAAGAAATCCTGTTACTGCACACATGGTCCCGAGGTTAACAAACTTTTCTCAGATCTCAAGCTCAAGCAATTTGATTGGTTGAGTCTGAGGTTTACACTAAGCAGAACCAATCAGATGCTCGAAACTGAGTTAGATATTGGAGAAAAGTTCTATAACCTTGGGGCCAGGTAACAAATAAAATTTGACATTCTTGTATAATCAAATGTTCAGTTAATATTCATCATTCTAGGTCAGAATGTTTGGGAGAAGTGAGAAAACGCGCGATTGCGTTCTTGAATGGTGTTATTTAATAAATATCAACCAAATACGGTTTAAATGCACATTATGACCATTAAATACAAATATTTGAATAGAAGGAGTGCTTTATAATGGGCCAGTGTATCTTACTGGACAAATATTTTTTTTAGGGAGAGGTGTGTCCCAGGGGGCAAAATCAGGGTCCCTAGGGCACCCAAGTCTCCCCCTCTAGAATGACACTGATATAATGAGTACCAGAACATCTTGGAGAAAGCATGCATACTTAGGTTGTTACTTCATGCAGTCTGCCATAAATTATTTCCATGATATTCTATGCTTATTCTTCGATCAAACACAGCTATTATTTTCACAGAAAATAAAGATTGCACAACTGTTCTGATTTATAACATGCGCATAAAACTAGAAATTCCACAAACTAATATTGGTCTAGATCTGCCAAATTCTTTCATTCAGGATTAGTTCCTATTTTGTTAAATAAAACACGAAAAGCTCAAATTGTGTACTATCTAGTCGTAGGAAATGAACATGACGTACAACAACAGGTGTGAGATAGTTGTATAGAGAATTCATATGCGGTTGGACGTACATTTTATATAAATATGCGAAATTCAGAGAGAAACAACAGCTTCAATGACGTGGAGAGGCCTCCGTGGCCGAGTGGTTACAGTTGTTGACTTCAAATCACTTGCCTCTCATCGCTGTAGGTTTGAATCCCACTAGGGGTGTTAGATTCTCCAAATGAGGAAGCTGCCCAGCAGGCGTGTGGTAGGTTGGTGGTTCTACTCTTTGGTGGTTGGTGGTTCTACACATTGTCAAATCCCTCCTGTTTCTTTTGTTAGCCCTTTTCCTGCTGAGTAAATAAAATAAAATCACATTTGCTAACAACATAGATTCAGATCAACCGCACCATAACGCCGTGTCTGATCAGGATCTATGTTGTTTGCTGTTCAGCCAAATGGTTTAGCTCTACTATCCAATTAGCAAACAGCATAGAGCCTGATCAGACGGCACATTCTGTGCTGGCTGATCTGGCTCTATGCTGTTTGCAAGAATGATTTTATCGGCCGCTAGCGTGAAAAGGTTGCGGAACAAATTATATTGTACTAACAGACCAGTGTTATTTAGAGACCAGATTTTGTATGCTCCTTGTGCGGTTCCTTAACCTTTAGCATGCTGTAGGCGAAATGAGCAGATAACATATGGGCCCATTTGAATGAAATGTCACAAGTTCTACTTTCTTGGAAAATAAGAAAAATATTACACATTTGTTATCTGTTCATGTCGCCTATAGCATGCTAAAGGTTAAATTAACAGTCAAATATGTCACGGAATTTCATTATATTAATTGTGTCGAAACATCACAATTATAATGAAATTCCATAAAAAATGTCTGATTAGCACAGTGGTTAGCGCGCTCGCTTCTCACCAATGCAACCCGGGTTCGATCCTCGAGAAGTATGTGAGATGGTACGCTTTCATCTGAGCCAACGAGAGTGATTAATATAAGTTGTTAAAACTTGCTTTGCAAAAAATATCCAGGGTTTTCAGTTACAAATCCGAAAAACACATTAATGACTTGTCTTCTGCTACATTTATTTGAACTATTTATAGCCTTTATTTTACCCAGCATGCAAAGAATTAAGCATAGTATGTTGCCTCTTCTAAGTTCTATATACAAAATACATGCAACAGGTTTTGGCCACAAGTGCAAATCACATTAGAAATGAGGCTTCATGATAAACAAATACTTTGTAATGATACAAGCTACAAGAGCGTAGTTTGGTTGAAAATGATGTGCAGGGCACCAGGGTTATGACTCTTCTGCAATGTTCTTTTCAGCTTGATTGTCTTAGGTTTATTTAATGGCATGTAAATACATTGTACTTTTAAGAGTTGGTTGACATTTCTAGTTTTTGTATTTTTTTGGAAAAAAAGTAATATGAAGCTATATATAACACCGAGATAGAAACAATGTTCGTAAGTGTAATACACTAAGCATAGAGGTTTATATTTAGAAACATTAAAGCGACACTACATCGGTGAAAACGCAAATATCTGCGGAATGTATTTTTTCCTATTACGGGTATATGGTGTAATTGTTTTCCAAATATTTGCCTGAGTATTTCAACTAATTAATAAATGTCGTATACGACGTTTGTTGACATAACAGACTAATGTATATAGGGTCAACACCCATGCATAATGCAATGTGTACATCCTAAATAACACAATTTACCGTTATATCTCACCCTTTGTGCCTGTGAATATTTATTTTTAGACTAATATGATTTAAAATATCTCTAAGCGACAGTAGCGAGCTCTTTGTATAGACTTCAATAATAAACAAACGTCAATTCAGGAGAGTAGCTGACCGTTATATCGTTATATGAAATCCTACTTTAATTTTTTAAGAGTTAGCATACCAAAAAACACTGTTTATGTATAGAAAGTTAGTGTTCGAATTATTTGGGAAGAATTTGTAGTATCAGGGGCGGATTAAAGTTGCATGGGGCCCCTGGCTGTAGCTCAAACAGGGGCCCTTACATCAAGATAAATACTAGTGTAAGCAAACAAGAACATTCTATTGAATACATCTTTCTCACATTACCCCCGCTTGGCCGAAATTATGGCTTTCCGCTATCGCATTCACCTGTCGACGCGTATTGTGGGATTATTAGACTCGGGGAACAGTGCACTATACGTTATTGCTACAATCGACAAAACACAAAAAGTTCTATCACTTATGTAGTCATTTAAATTTTTTTCGTTAACTTTTAAATTACTAATTTGGGGCCTCTAAATATGGGGGGCCCCTGGCTTGAGGCCAGTCAGTCCTCCCCATAATCCGCCACTCTGTAGTATCAATGCTATTTATATATTTTGGGCTTTTTGCGATGTAATGTCGCTTTAAAGAATGTGTAATCATTTGATTCGAAATTTGAAATGTGATCTATTAAAATATTGCTATTACTGACAAGTCAGCAGGTGTCAATTTTTCCATTAACATGAACTTTCCATTAACATGAACTTTCCATTAACATGAACTTTCCATTAACATGGACTTTCCATTAACATGAATTAACATGAACTTTCCATTAACATGAACTTTCCATTAACATGAACTTTCCATTAACATGAACTTTCCATTAACATGAATTTTCCATTAACATGGACTTTCCATTAACATGAACTTTCCATTAACATGAACTTTCCATTAACATGAACTTTCCATTAACATGAACTTTCCATTAACATGAACTTTTCCATTAACATGAACTTTTCCATTAACATGAACTTTTCCATTAACATGAACTTTTCCATTAACATGAACTTTTCCATTAACATGAACTTTTCCATTAACATGAACTTTCCATTAACATGAACTTTCCATTAACATGAACTTTCCATTAACATGAATTTTTCCATTAACATGAACTGTTCAAACTTTTCCATTAACATGAACTTTTCCATTAGCATGAACTTTTCCATTAGCATGAACTTTCCATTAACATGAACTTTTCCATTAACATGAACTTTTCCATTAACATGAACTTTTCCATTAACATGAACTTTTCCATTAACATGAACTTTCCATTAACATGAACTTTTCCATTAACATGAACTTTTCCATTAACATGAACTTTTCCATTAACATTAACTTTTCCATTAACATGAACTTTTCCATTAACATGAACTTTTCCATTAACATGAACTTTTCCATTAACATTAACTTTTCCATTAACATGAACTTTTCCATTAACATGAACTTTTTAAAATGCGTTTGCTAATATAGTATCTTCATGTTGTAAGAAATAATAAATACGGTTCTGAATATTCTAACAACGATGTTTGCTCGTTTGTTTTTGGAGTTTAAAGTTGCACTAACGGCTTAGGTCATATCAACTCTCCAACTATTATTGGTGGTAGAAGACCCCGGAAGGGGGGGGGGTCCTCAGAACAGTAGTTCAGGCACGACGTCAAACCGACACAATTCTAATGAAATTCCATAACATATATCCAGAGTTTTCAGATTCAAATAAGAAAAACACATAAATGAATTGTCAGCTGCTACAATTGACCTTTCTGCAAACGCTACTTAGGCACGCCCCCCCATAGTTACAGGTGCTCGCTGTAACTACGCGAGACAAGCTATCTAACAAAATAGCGTCTAACGCAGACCTGCATCGAGTTAATCTAGATATTAGTTTTATTTTACCCAGATATTAATATTATTAGCTATTTAGGTAATTAGACACAATTATGAATGGGACTATGTAGCCGTGTGTTTGCCATACCAGGAGTGATTATCTATCTAGGTTTCAGGCCACTAATCAAGATTAATTAAAGTGAATGGGGGAGAATAAATAAATCATAGACCATCATTAAAATAATATATTTATTGTACATCAAAGCATTAAATTATTTACAATGACATAAAATTACATAAAAAAGGTACATAGATTAATACAATGACAATGAAATTTACAGTGTGTATCTATTTTTTATGGTATTTGTATTGTATAATCAGCAAAAAACGCATGGAAATATAGACGCCATGGTTGTAATGAAATTGATGTGAAGAGCATGATATTTATACATGATGTAAGGGCTTGGACATATGGCACGGCTCAGCTCTAAAGCTGATAAAACACGGGCATACAAGCCAGCATCACAAATGTGTGAGCCGACCAATCAAGGTGTGAAAAATAATATATTCTCCAGTATTTGATTAATTTGTCAACAGCCCATCTCATAATTGGCGTAAGCGTGATAATATACTATTAGACGAATCCACCACAATGTTTCACTCTATATTGCCTTGTATACGAAGAAGTAGTTATACGAAACCACTGACACCCGAACAACCACATCGTGTCAACTTTGACATTAAAAGACATGAAATATGCCACCGTCTTGAGAGACTCGACCCTATGCCTCCTAGAAGACTCGAACATTAGGCCCAAAAACTGAACACCAGTACGTTCACTGAGCTAATATGGGAATCCCACAGCTCTGCACATGCATGGGTACTATTACTTCTATCTGATCCCTAGTCCACCATCCACGACAATATGTATGAACCACATGTATAATTTTAATCACCATTATACTCACATATCTCTTGTGAACAGTAGATCTATAAATGCAGAATATATTTTTTCGAAATATTTTATTATGCATAAATAAATTAATTTCAACTTACTTGTGTGCAAATATATATGTTTGCATTAATTTTGGATGTATTCAGCTGGTCGTCCACACAACTTAATCCACCTTAGATATTTTTCAAGATTTGTCTTGGGTTTGGAAATGGCACGAATTAAACATCGCCTATTAATCGATCTGGATATCTACTATCACTGTCACACAGCATAAATTAATAAAACAGCCCGTAACTACATCTTTTCACCATTGTCAATGACAGACAGCATTAATTAATTTTCAAAAAATAATTTCAGATCACGATCACTCGTTATCAGATTTGATTAAAATGTTACTAAATAACTCGTTTGTCTGACAGAACGATAAAACAATGACTCGGTGTAGTAATCAATACTATAATTGTGTGCACACATTTTATAATTGACCAATTATTAGCACAATCAGTGCTAAATTCTGATGTGCAACACTTTGATCTTGACAGTAGGCCTCTAACGGGATATTATGTGGCGGTCTCTGTGATGTACCGGTAAGTTGTTGATTACTTCCAATAAACAGTGTGACACGCTTAAATTTGATTGCTGTGTTTGCGATAAAAGAATGACTATATGGGGTCATTCGGTGTTTTTATAGATGCATTGTTTTTAAAGCAACTGTCTGGTATTTTGTGGTTCATATACACACTTTTAGATTTGTCCAAGGATTTTGAAATGGGTTGAATTTAACGTCGATCACCAGGATATCGACTAATTTTGTACTATAACTAACCCACACACCAAAGCTACACATTTTCAACATCATTAAAACAATTTAAAACACGTATTTTCGATCAAATTCACGCCTTTTCAAATTTGTTACTCGTTACTAGTTTGTCTAATATGCATTGTTTGTCTAACAAGATGGCGGCGATAAACCGTTGCCGGGGGTGTGCGCGAATGGTGCGATGTGATTGGCTAACGCCAGCTGTCAATCAAAATCGGCAGAAAGGTCAATTATTTGAACTATTTATAACCTTTATTTCACCCAGCATGCAAAGAGTTAGATGTCATTTTGTACAGTGAATTGATGCTTGTATTGCCATGTTGACAGTCTTACAGACCACATGATACATTTTACCCGGCATAGCAGACTAGCAGTTTATAATTGTATTATCAATAAACTGCATTATGAGGTTTTTGATGATGTGCGAGGTTGTTTGTAGTGATTACGATGTACAAAAGTCAACGTAACAGCCATGTAATCCAGTCTAGAAGCATTTACACAGTGCTGGATCAGTGATTTTGCATTAGTGAGGCACTATAGCTGCCTGTATTCTCGCTTAGCGATGGGCTGTGTGCATAATTTCGAAACAAGAGCATAGGGCGTCCATTTCTTTCATCAACCTTTAGCATGCTGTAGGCGAAATGAACAGATAGATGGGACAATTTGAATGAAATGTCACAAACCCAGTTGTCTTGGAATAATAAGAAAACTATTACACATTTGTTATATGCTCATTTAGCCTACAGCGTGTTAGAAGATTAAATGTAGCTTGTGCATATGCCTGGCGTGCCATCCCGGGCCCTCCCCTGTAGGGGTAACAATGTTTTGATAGGATATAATGATTACATTGCACCGGTCTTGCCAGCAATCTGTGTAATATATGTTCCTGCATACTACCTGTATGTTTCAGTGTATGTGGAAGTCGTGATAGCGCAGTGGATGCGCGTTCGCTTCAGGTGCGAAAGGTCCGGAGTTCGAGCCCCGCTGGAGCCGTTACGATTGTGCCCTTAGGCAAGGCATTTAAATTCCACGTTGCCTCTTCTCTCTCCCTCGTGGCGATGGATTCCATCAGGAATGAGGTCTCGAGAGTGATTAACATAGTTGTAAGAACTTGTTTCGCAATCCAGCTAAAATAAATTTGTATTAACTAATGTTTCAGGGCCTTGAAGCGTGCAGTCAGATGGATAGGTCTGGTCATTCATCTCCATTGCTTCCTATAATCTAAGTAAGTAGATTAATACCAGTATGTTTATCTTATGCCTAAGGTGTAAAATGTGAATTGTGTGTTAACATTTGTTCATTAGTTTTGCTCACCAGAGAAATAAATGCAACGTAAGGTATTCAAGGTGCTTTGGTTAAACCTTAAAATGGAAGGAATGTGCAAACAACATAGATTCAGATTACTGCAGCGTAATGCCACGTCTGATCAGGATCTATGTTGTTTGCTATTCAGCAAAGTGTTTTATAAGCTCCCACTATCTGAATAGCAAACAGCATAGAGCCTGATCAGACAGCACATACTGTACACTTTCTGTGCCGTCTGATCTGGCTCTACGCTGAGATTAGCTGGGTTGTGGGAACTTAATATCTTTCCATCATCTACCTACTAAAATCTTTAGTTTATCTGTTTTGCAAACTAAAGAAAGCTGATGAAGAACAGGCGGTCAGCTGTCAGGACTCATCCTTGTTCAGACAGGTGGTCAGCTGTCAGTACTCATCCTTGGTCAGACAGGTGGTCAGCTGTCAGGACTCATCCTTGGTCAGACAGGTGGTCAGCTGTCAGGACTTATCCTTGGTCAGACAGGCGGTCAGCTGTCAGGACTTATCCTTGTTCAGACTTTTTGGGAGAAATGAGAAATCGCTCAATTGCGTCCTTAAATCATACTATTTAGTAAATTTGAACAAAATAGGGGTTAAAATACACAATATGACCGTTAAGTACAACATGAATAGGAGTGCTTTACAATGGTATAGGTCAATACTTGTTCGAAAGACCATGTCTATTAGGAGACCACTTGTATTCAGAGACCACTTTTTCAGTTCCCGTTTGTGTTGTTAAGGAAGAAATTAACCTGTGTTAAGAGACCATTCCTGCTTAGAGACCGCTTTTTGCCCTTCCCATTTGTGGTCTCTTAACCCATTCAACCCCAAGTAACTCACATGGACTGGTCCATGATATTCTTAAACCAATAAATGAATCAGAAAATCACATTTGGACAAGTTCATTTATCAAAATGGGTAATTATGTCTAAAAATAGTAATATTACTGGCAAAAAGTGCCGATCCTGATGAGATGGCTCGTCACGAGCCGGCTCATCTGGATCTACACTTTTTGTAAGCCTATTTAGAGGTCTGTGGTGTTGAAAGGGTTAATACAAATTTGACTGTATGTATGAAAATTGTAAAAAAAAGATGAAGAGAAGTGGGGCACCCAGGAGACAAGGTCATTGTCCCTAGGGCGGCTGTTTCGCCAATGTCGCCCTGCTGAATTATCCCCGAAATCAATGGAAACTTGGTCATTGATCTGTTTACACAACCTATACCAAGTGTGTTCCAATGGGGTCACTGGGTCAAATAGTAGTTCATTACACTAGGTCAACTGGAAACAAAACCCTCTCACAACCTTTTATCATGAACCAATGGAAACTTGGGTCATTGATCTGTTTACACAACCTATACCAAGTGTGTTCCAATGGGGTCACTGGGTTAAATAGTAGTTCATTACACTAGGTCAACTGGGAACAAAACCCTCTCACAACCTTTTATCATGAACCAATGGAAACTTGGGTCATTGATATGTTTACACAACCTATACCAAGTGTGTTCCAATGGGGTCACTGGGTTAAATAGTAGTTCACTACACTATGTCAACTGCCAGGAAAATTCTTAATCAATTCTATTCTCCAGAATCAATTATACAGTTATAGGAATTTTATGTAACCTAGCAATAACCTCTACCAACATAGCAATTGGGTCACAGGGTACAAATGTCCGGTGAACAAAATAAGGCATCTCCATCCTCTCCTATTATCATCTGAAGAAAAAAAGGTATACTGTGGCATTAAAAGTTGAATGCTCTCTGCCATTGGCAGCTATATATATATATATATATATATATATATATATAATGAACACAATTATTTACTTTATTTATGCACATGTTTATCCAGCTCATGAGGGGATCTGTCACGAATTTCTAATTAAGTAATTTGTTTTATGCACATATCTCCTTGAGGTCAGTGTTCATAACTTGAACTCCGACAATTTGTTGATTCAACACAATCGCATTATATGTATGTTCTGGGAGGTTGTAATTCCTCTTAGATTCTAGAAATTTAGCCTTGGGGTGTAGCAATTAACATGCAGCCCCCCTCTTAGATTCTAGAAATTTAGCCTGGGATGTAGCAATTAACATGCAGCCCCCCTCTTAGATTCTAGAAATTTAGCCTGGGATGTAGCAATTAACATGCAGCCCCTCTCTTAGATTCTAGAAATTTAGCCTGGGATGTAGCAATTAACATGCAGCCCCTCTCTTAGATTCTAGAAATTTAGCCTGGGATGTAGCAATTAACATGCAGCCCCTCTCTTAGATTCTAGAAATTCGCCTGTGGTTAAAAAATAGAATTATGATCCGAAAATAGAATTATGGATATCCATAAATAGCTTGGAATTATGGATATCCATAAATCGAATTATATATCCATCAATAAATGATAGATGTCCAATAATTGAATTATAAATATCCATAAATCGAACTATGGATATCCATAAATCTAATTATGGATATCCATAAATCGAATTATATATCCATCAATAAATGATAGATGTCCAATAATTGAATTATAAATATCCATAAATCGAACTATGGATATCCATAAATCTAATTATGGATATCCATAAATCGAATTATATATCCATCAATAAATGATAGATGTCCAATAATTGAATTATAAATATCCATAAATCGAACTATGGATATCCATAAATCTAATTATGGATATCCATAAATCGAATTATATATCCATCAATAAATGATAGATGTCCAATAATTGAATTATAAATATCCATAAATCGAACTATGGATATCCATAAATCTAATTATGGATATCCATAAATCGAATTATATATCCATCAATAAATGATAGATGTCCAATAATTGAATTATAAATATCCATAAATCGAACTATGGATATCCATAAATCTAATTATGGATATCCATAAATCGAATTATGGATATCCATCAATAAATGTCTCCCCTGAATACATTTTCACAGTATTCTAAATATATAAAACTTTTTGTCATAACTTTTTATTGCCTGTTTCTCGGTCATAAGTCGACAATGACATAGCACTTACATCACATTGACTTATGGTCAGGTATATATGGTACCAAGTTTGTTCAAATTGTGCCACTTTAATTAACCCTTTCAACCCCACAGGCCTCTAAATAGGCTTATGAAAAGTGTAGATCCAGATGAGCCGGCTCATGATGAGCCGTCTCATCAGGATCTGCACTTTTTTGCCAGTAATAATTATTACTATTTTTAGATAAAATTACCCATTTTGATAAATGAACTGGTCCAAAGGTAATTTTCTTATTAATTTATTGGCCTGAAAATATCAGGCACCAGTCCATGTCAGTTACTTGGGGTTGAATGGGTTAAATTACAAATTTAACAATTATTGTGATCAACTTAAAGGAATACCTTTAAAGTGACACTACATCGGTGAAAAATAGCAAATTTCTGCAGAATGTAATTTCCTATTATATGTATTTGGTATAATTATTTCCCCAAATATTTGTCACAGAAGCTGATTATTTCAATGAATATACAAGCTTTATATACGACATTTGTTGACGTAACAAAGTAATGTAACATCCATGCGTAATACAACTTGTGTTTATCCTGAATAACAACATTTATAGTACAGCTTTACTTACCATTGTATCTCATATTTGTGCCTATGCATATTTATTTTTAAGAATAATTTGATTTAAATCTGTGGCTGACAGAGTGTGGCTAACCGTTATATGAAATCCTACTTTCACTTTTGAGAGTTTGTTGACTGCAAAACACAGTTTATTGATTTAGTGTTTGAATTATTTTGTTGTAGCAATGCTATTTATACATAAATTATGCTGCGATGTTATGCCACTTCTCCGTTACCAATAGATGAAATGTTTCCAATATGGTTTGTAACATCCTTACAATAACTTGTGTGTGTTTACGTTTATTTATCGTCGCTACCGGTTGCCCATATGAGCGACGCCTCCTGAAGAGATTAGTCATTTTAGATTTTTGGAGGATAGATTCCCATTCCAGAGTCTCCTCTGGTTCTTTTACGAGCACGGTGTAAAGCACCGACTTGAGACCTCGGTTTAAAGTCCCATCTGAAAGACTGTTAATTTTATTAGGGACAGACGGGGGTTCAACCTGCGATCCCTGGATTACCAGTCCAGCGTGTTACCACTGGACTACAGATCCGTCTGTCTTACAATAACCTTAAAAGTTTGTCCAAATGAGGTCAAAAACTAGGTCACTGGGTCAAATTAGTGGGAGTACCTTCGTACAACTTTTGCTCCTAAACCAATAGTAGGAATTATTCCAAATATGTTCTACAGTATAATCTTCCAGCAATCTACAGTTCACTACACTAGGGTAATTAAAAGCTAAGCAATTTTCAGGGCTTCCTGTACTTGACCAATCTGCGACTCAAAACAAACATTCTACGAACAAAAAACTATTCAAAATTGCTGCATAAATTTTTCATTAACGTGTGATATTGATTATTAAGAGTCAAAACCTCCGATTCCAATAGACTGAATCACAGGCACAAGACACAAACATTTTTTTTGCGCTATGGTCATATAGTAAGTAATGTTTACAAACAGGCCCAATATGAAAATTACATTTGGATCAGTTCATTTATCAAAATGGGTAATTTTTATCTAAAAATAGTAATATTACTTGCAAAAAGTGCAGATCCTGATGAGACGGCTCGTCATGAGCCGGCTCATCTGGATCTACACTTTTTTGTAAGCCTATTTAGAGGCCTGCAGTGTTGAAAGGGTTAATTAGATTAACTTCACATTGTAGAATACATGAGCAGATAAAAATGTGTAATATTTTTCTTGTTTTTCCTAGAAAGTAGCGTTCCGATTCTTTTTAAGAAATTTAAACATTGAAACAAACATTTTTAAAATTTTTTTTTTAACTTTTTTTCAATTATTTAACTGGGATTAAAAAATAATCGGACGAATTTAATGAAATGTCAAGCCCTACCTTTTTAGGAAAAATATTACACATTTGTTATCTGCTCATTTCATCTTACAGTATGCTAAAGGTTAATGGGCTATTTGATGGTGGAGCTTTGTTTATATATAATAATTCAGGATAGTAATAAAACAAGGCCATATGTAGCCAGACATTGTGTGATATGTGCAGGAACATGTTGTGGCAAAAGTACCGGTAATAGATATTTTAGGGATAATAAATAAAAAAATATCATAAAATACTCTTAATCCTGCACACATTTTGCAGTAAGCCTAGTGTATGCACTTCCCTCTATGTGGCTGGCTATACAGCCGTGTATAGTTTAATTAGCACCCAAATGGGAATTCACTTACCAAATGAAAATTGAAAGTATTATTGGTAGACGGGTATCAGGGCTCGACCTAGGTCAGAAATTTTGGGAGATGACCAAAAGCGCTCGATTTGGTCCTTAAATGGTATTATTTAATATATTTCAACAAAATTCGGTCAAAATACACATTACGACCATTAACGCAGCATTATATCGTAATAAAGGATGTTTTGGGTAAAATATAAATACTAATGTGAGTGTATTTACAAAAATCGAAATAGTCGCTCAGAAACGATAAAATTCCAATAAATTTAAACCGTCGTATACGCGAATTTGTTTATCAACACACAAACTGTCAACACGCACAGCGCACATGCGTGAAACAACAGAGGATGTAGAAAACAACGTATATATTTTGAACATGAAATACTCTCTATCTTACTCTAATGTCGAACCCCTCGCGGGGATGTAGAAATGTCCCTAAAAGACTTAGCTAATAGAGGTATGAATCAACATATCAAGTAATTTAATTAAAAAAGACAACGTGGGGCAAATGGGGACGATGCATTCCGAATGTAAACAAGTGCGGACAATGCGTTCCGGTTGTAAACAAGTGCGTGACCGATCGACTCGGAAAGTCCTACTTTCGGTTTCGAGTTTGTTTTATCGCAAAAAAACACTGTTTACCAAATGAACATACGCATACAAAGTATAATGTTAGAATGTGTAGCAGCATTGCTACCCATACGTAAAAATTGAATTTTTCAAATATCTTTTATTTCATATGATGTAATGCTGCTTTAATTATAACATTTGAATAGAAACAGTGCTTAACAATGGCCAGTGTAACTTACTGGACACTATTTTGCATGAAAATTGTAAAAAGAAATTTTTAGGGAAAAGTTGGGCATCCATGGGGCAAAGTCAGGGTCCCCAGGGCGACTATGTCACCCAAGTCGTGCTCTAGAATGATCTCTGTGTATGTCATGCAAAATTAGAAGACTAAATTGCTAACAGCAATTAATAAGAACAGTATTAACATAGCTGCAGTTTTGTGTATGCCATTTTTAGACCCTATATAATGGCCTGTTAAATTTGAGCTAGCCATCATAATGGGCACTTTTGCTTGTGTTAATTGGATTTACAGCATTTATCAGTATTTGTAGTAATGAATGCAATAACTTCAAACCGTATCTATGGTTTTCTAGAGTTTGTATATTTCTATAGTGTCCTCTTACTAGTCCAGTGCATAAGTATCCTCTTGGAAACCTCGAAATCTGTTAAATTCTTGCAGACAGTGTAATATTGGTTCCCATAGCTTGCCTCTCTCTCTAACAAGTCCCTTGAAGGATTCAGTTGTCCTGCAAGAGACGTCGTCAACGCGGAATTGCCTGCCGATCAATAACATAACATGGATACTGGTTGGAGTCTAAATAGCAGCCTCTATCTTCTATTATTGATGTTTCGCTCATTTCTTATAATTATTTTATAGAGATAAAAGTGTGATAGACTCTTCATACATATTGTGAGCTGTGAATGATTTGTCGAGTGTAAAAAGAAGTGTCATTTAATATGTTGCCACCGATTGTTTACAGTTTTTAACTTGTGAATCATTGAGTGCCATCTACTGGGATAACATTTCTTGAAGGTCACGGTGGAGTCTTATGAGTGATGTTGGCAGGAAGATATGTCATCTGTATGACAGTTATGTAAATCTAACTTTGGATTACTAGTGAAAGGGTCTTAAGGGATTTCATGAGGGATAAAGGTTGACTTATGCATGAATGTTGCTTTGCTTCAATAATGCGGTTGATGCAGAGACTAAGACAGATTTCTAGTTTTGAAATTTTGAGTAAAAAAATGACCTTCACTGCAGATGGGTTTGTGAAAATCGTGCCAATGGATATAGCGGGTTTTTCAGCACAGCCGCACTATTGCTAGTGAGGCTGTCCAGCCGGCGGTGGTACCCTCATCACCACGGGTGTCTCCGCGTGCAGTAATACCTGTGAGAACCCGGGTACGAAGTAGCTCATCATTGGGTGCCACCGCCCATTCATTATCCCCACGTGTGCGGAAGATGTGCAGCGATACAGGTGATATGTTTATTTCATTTCATTGAGTCGTATTTTTAGCTCACCTGGACACAAAGTAGTGAAGTTGTGTTGTGCTAGCTAGAGTGACCTGCCTTTGTCCAGCATCTTTTCTGTTCATGTTCATTGGTCTATCAACAGTTACCTAGTGATCATACTGGATTTCATTTCTTGAGCAGTCCTAACCTACACACAAGCCATGTGTATGGTCACCTGGTGTGAGAACGAACCAGGAATAGGATTGTCATAATAAATATAGTCCGCCTCCGTGGTCGAGTGCTTAAGGTCGCTGACTTGTATACCACTGTAACCTATCATCACTGATGGTCACGGGTTCGAGCCCCGCTCAGACCGTGTCTCATTTATATGAAAAAGTTGGCAGTTTCTTACGGAGGTTGGTGCACCCAAGTACTGGTTAACCGCTGGAGCCTGCCCAGGAAAGGTGCTGTTAGGTAAACTGCCCGCCGGCGATATAGCCCAAAATGGTGGTGATGCAGGCGTAAAACCCGAAATATAAATATAATATAACATAATAAATATGGTGTCTGAATTAGGAGGAAAATGTTTATAATTCATACTGTGAGTAGAAGAGAGTTCTCATTCCTTGATCGGGCAATCTTCATTAAATGTACACATAATTATACTGTGTATCACTTCGAGATTGTTGAACATGTCCTAAGTCGGCTCGGTAACACCAGAGTTAATGCCCCTGAATTGGGATCAAATCTACATTTTCACTACTTGTCCTGTTATTACTTGAGGAAATATTGCAATATTCATTATGTACATAGAAGCATTTATTTTGTCTGCACCTATTGGGACCAGTCATAATTATGACAAAACCGCGACGACTATTACAAATTGCAATAAAATTCATTCGAATCACAGTATGCCATGTATTAGAAGGATTGGCGCCAGATTATCTTGAGCCGTCAGAACCGTATTAACAGCATGTTGTATTTGAATGAAATGTCACAAGCCCTACTTTCTAGGAAAAATAAGAAAAATATTACACATTTGTTATCTGCTCATTTCGCCTACAGCATGCTAAAGGTGAACTGGCATAGCTTGTGTGTTGTGGTCACTTTGCTGCATTCAGGTGATGGGCTTATTGTGTGGTTGACTCGGGCATATTGTGTGGTTGACTCGGGCGGGCAATTCAGGTCCATTAGGTACTCCTGTTTATTTCTTGGAAATATGAAAATACAATATAAACTTGCAGATAGAAATCAATTCAACCTTTACCGAAAACAGATGTTCAATTTCTGAATGAGTACAATGTGCAAAGGCTTTCCAATATAGCAGACACTTTAGCATGTTTAATGGTGGCAATTGCACTGGCTGGTCCTGGAGGGGGATGCGGTGTATTAACCCATTCAACACCAAATAACTGACATGGACTGATGCATGATATTTTTAGACCAATAAATTATTAATAAAATTACATTTGGGCCAGTCCATTTATCAAAAATGGATAATTTTGTCTAAAAACAATAATATTACTGGCGAAAAGTGAAGATCCTGCTGAGATGGCTCATCACAAGCCGGCTCATCTGGATCTACAATTTTTGTATGCCTATTCAGAGTTCTGTTCTCATAGGTTGTTACTACTTATTTCACAGTCATTGTAAAATTATAAAGTTTCAAAAATGCGATATCATCCAAAGCATAATGTATGCTAGCATGTACCCTGAAGCTATCAGTTAGTTATACATGCATGTCCCCTGAAGCTATCAGTTAGTTATACATGCATGTCCCCTGAAGCTATCAGTTAGTTATACATGCATGTCCCCTGAAGCTATCAGTTAGTTATACATGCATGTCCCCTGAAGCTATCAGTTAGTTATACATGCATGTCCCCTGAAGCTATCAGTTAGTTATACATGTATGTCCCCTGAAGCTGTCAGTTAGTTATACATGTATGTCCCCTGAAGCTATCAGTTAGTTATACATGCATGTCCCCTGAAGCTGTCAGTTAGTTATACATGTATGTCCCCTGAAGCTGTCAGTTAGTTATACATGTATGTCCCCTGAAGCTATCAGTTAGTTATACATGCATGTCCCATGAAGCTATCAGTTAGTTATACATGTATGTCCCATGAAGCTATCAGTTAGTTATACATGCATGTCCCATGCATGTCAGTTAGTTATACATGCATGTCCCCTGAAGCTATCAGTTAGTTATACATGCATGTCCCCTGAAGCTATCAGTTAGTTATACATGCATGTCCCCTGAAGCTATCAGTTAGTTATACATGCATGTCCCCTGAAGCTATCAGTTAGTTATACATGCATGTCTCCTGAAGCTATCAGTTAGTTATACATGCATGTCCCCTGAAGCTATCAGTTAGTTATTCATGTATGTCTCCTGAAGCTATCAGTTAGTTATACATGTATGTCTCCTGAAGCTATCAGTTAGTTATCAACCCAACACAAAAATGTCTCCTGAAGCTATCAGTTAGTTATACATGTATGTCCCCTGAAGCTATCAGTTAGTTATACATGTATGTCCCCTGAAGCTATCAGTTAGTTATACATGCATGTCCCTGAAGCTATCAGTTAGTTATAATGATGTCTCCTGAAGCTATCAGTTAGTTATACATGTATGTCTCCTGAAGCTATCAGTTAGTTATACATGCATGTCTCCTGAAGCTATCAGTTAGTTATATATGTATGTCTCCTGAAGCTATCAGTTAGTTATACATGTATGTCTCCTGAAGCTATCAGTTAGTTATACATGCATGTCTCCTGAAGCTATCAGTTAGTTATACATGTATGTCTCCTGAAGCTATCAGTTAGTTATTCATGTATGTCCCCTGAAGCTATCAGTTAGTTATACATGTATGTCCCCTGAAGCTATCAGTTAGTTATACATGCATGTCTCCTGAAGCTATCAGTTAGTTATACATGTATGTCTCCTGAAGCTATCAGTTAGTTATACATGCATGTCTCCTGAAGCTATCAGTTAGTTATATATGTATGTCTCCTGAAGCTATCAGTTAGTTATACATGTATGTCTCCTGAAGCTATCAGTTAGTTATACATGCATGTCTCCTGAAGCTATCAGTTAGTTATACATGTATGTCTCCTGAAGCTATCAGTTAGTTATACATGCATGTCCCCTGAAGCTATCAGTTAGTTATACATGTATGTCCCATGAAGCTATCAGTTAGTTATACATGCATGTCCCCTGAAGCTATCAGTTAGTTATACATGTATGTCCCCTGAAGCTGTCAGTTAGTTATACATGCATGTCCCCTGAAGCTATCAGTTAGTTATACATGCATGTCCCCTGAAGCTATCAGTTAGTTATACATGTATGTCCCCTGAAGCTGTCAGTTAGTTATACATGCATGTCCCCTGAAGCTATCAGTTAGTTATACATGCATGTCCCCTGAAGCTATCAGTTAGTTATACATGTATGTCCCCTGAAGCTATCAGTTAGTTATACATGTATGTCCCCTGAAGCTATCAGTTAGTTATACATGCATGTCCCCTGAAGCTATCAGTTAGTTATACATGTATGTCCCCTAAAGCTGTCAGTTACTTATACATGTATGTCCCATGAAGCTATCAGTTAGTTATACATGTATGTCCCCTGAAGCTATCAGTTAGTTATACATGCATGTCCCCTGAAGCTATCAGTTAGTTATACATGCATGTCTCCTGAAGCTATCAGTTAGTTATTCATGCATGTCTCCTGAAGCTATCAGTTAGTTATACATGTATGTCCACTGAAGCTATCAGTTAGTTATACATGCATGTCCCCTGAAGCTATCAGTTAGTTATTCATGTATGTCTCCTGAAGCTATCAGTTAGTTATACATGTATGTCCCCTGAAGCTATCAGTTAGTTATACATGCATGTCCCCTGAAGCTATCAGTTAGTTATTCATGTATGTCTCCTGAAGCTATCAGTTAGTTATACATGTATGTCCCCTGAAGCTATCAGTTAGTTATACATGCATGTCCCCTGAAGCTATCAGTTAGTTATTCATGTATGTCTCCTGAAGCTATCAGTTAGTTATACATGTATGTCCCCTGAAGCTATCAGTTAGTTATACATGCATGTCCCCTGAAGCTATCAGTTAGTTATTCATGTATGTCTCCTGAAGCTATCAGTTAGTTATACATGTATGTCCCCTGAAGCTATCAGTTAGTTATACATGCATGTCTCCTGAAGCTATCAGTTAGTTATTCATGTATGTCTCCTGAAGCTGTCAGTTAGTTATACATGCATGTCTCCTGAAGCTATCAGTTATTATACATGCATGTCTCCTGAAGCTGTCAGTTAGTTATACATGCATGTCTCCTGAAGCTATCAGTTAGTTATACATGCATGTCTCCTGAAGCTATCAGTTAGTTATTCATGCATGTCCCCTGAAGCTATCAGTTAGTTATTCATGTATGTCTCCTGAAGCTATCAATTAGTTATACATGCATGTCTCCTGAAGCTATCAGTTAGTTATTCATGTATGTCTCCTGAAGCTATCAGTTAGTTATTCATGTATGTCTCCTGAAGCTATCAGTTAGTTATACATGTATGTCTCCTGAAGCTATCAGTTAGTTATACATGCATGTCCCCTGAAGCTATCAGTTAGTTATACATGCATGTCTCCTGAAGCTATCAGTTAGTTATTCATGCATGTCTCCTGAAGCTATCAGTTAGTTATACATGTATGTCCACTGAAGCTATCAGTTAGTTATACATGCATGTCTCCTGAAGCTATCAGTTAGTTATTCATGTATGTCTCCTGAAGCTATCAGTTAGTTATTCATGTATGTCTCCTGAAGCTATCAGTTAGTTATACATGTATGTCTCCTGAAGCTATCAGTTAGTTATACATGCATGTCTCCTGAAGCTATCAGTTAGTTATACATGTATGTCTCCTGAAGCTATCAGTTAGTTATACATGTATGTCTCCTGAAGCTATCAGTTAGTTATACATGCATGTCCCCTGAAGCTATCAGTTAGTTATACATGCATGTCTCCTGAAGCTATCAGTTAGTTATTCATGCATGTCTCCTGAAGCTATCAGTTAGTTATACATGTATGTCCCCTGAAGCTATCAGTTAGTTATACATGCATGTCTCCTGAAGCTATCAGTTAGTTATTCATGTATGTCTCCTGAAGCTATCAGTTAGTTATTCATGTATGTCTCCTGAAGCTATCAGTTAGTTATACATGTATGTCTCCTGAAGCTATCAGTTAGTTATACATGCATGTCTCCTGAAGCTATCAGTTAGTTATACATGCATGTCTCCTGAAGCTATCAGTTAGTTATACATGCATGTCCCCTGAAGCTATCAGTTAGTTATACATGCATGTCTCCTGAAGCTATCAGTTAGTTATACATGTATGTTCCCTGAAGCTATCAGTTAGTTATTCATGTATGTCTCCTGAAGCTATCAGTTAGTTATTCATGTATGTCTCCTGAAGCTATCAGTTAGTTATACATGCATGTCCCCTGAAGCTATCAGTTAGTTATTCATGTATGTCTCCTGAAGCTATCAGTTAGTTATTCATGTATGTCTCCTGAAGATGTCAGTTAGTTATTCATGTATGTCTCCTGAAGCTATCAGTTAGTTATTCATGTATGTCTCCTGAAGCTGTCAGTTAGTTATTCATGTATGTCTCCTGAAGCTATCAGTTAGTTATTCATGTATGTCTCCTGAAGCTATCAGTTAGTTATTCATGTATGTCTCCTGAAGCTATCAGTTAGTTATTCATGTATGTCTCCTGAAGCTATCAGTTAGTTATACATGTATGTCCCCTGCAGCTATCAGTTAGTTATTCATGTATGTCTCCTGAAGCTATCAGTTAGTTATACATGTATGTCCCCTGAAGCTATCAGTTAGTTATACATGTATGTCTCCTGAAGCTATCAGTTAGTTATTCATGGATGTCTCCTGAAGCTATCAGTTAGTTATACATGCATGTCCCCTGAAGCTATCAGTTAGTTATATATGTATGTCCCCTGAAGCTATCAAGTAGTGTCCTTATCCTATTATAATAAAAAAACAAAAAAAACAATAATTACAGCATACATTGATGACAGATGGTATTGCTAGAGAATATCCCAGTATATCCTATCAAAATCAAATCCACATTTTTCCCCGGGCACTCCAGGCAGCCATATTAAAGAGGCTATTAGCTTCCAGGGTGTCCTAGCTATTGACCTAGACCCAGTGTTTATGCCAAACCAGGCAGTCATATTAAAGAGACTATTAGCTTCTAGGATGTCCTAGCTATTGACCTAGACCCAATGTTTATGCCAAACCAGGCAGTCATATTAAAGAGACTATTAGTTTCTAGGATGTCCCAGCTATTGACCTAGACCCAATGTTTATGCCAAACCAGGCAGTCATATTAAAGAGTCTATTAGCTTCTAGGATGTCCTAGCTATTGACCTAGACCCAATGTTTATGCCAAACCAGGCAGTCATATTAAAGAGACTATTAGTTTCTAGGACGTCCCAGCTATTGACCTAGACCCAATGTTTATGCCAAACCAGGCAGTCATATTAAAGAGGCTATTAGCTTCTAGGATGTCCTAGCTATTGACCTAGACCCAATGTTTATGCCAAACCAGACAGTCATATTACCAGACAGTCATATTAAAGAGTCTATTAGCTTCTAGGATGTCCTAGCTATTGACCTAGACCCAATGTTTATGCCGAACCAGTCAGCCATATTAAAGAGGCTATTAGCTTCTGGGATGTCCTAGCTATTGACCTAGACCCAATGTTTGTGCCGAACCAGGCAGTCATATTGAAGAGGCTATTAGCTTCTAGGATGTCCTAGCTATTGACCTAGACCCAATGTTTATGCCGAACCAGGCAGCCATATTAAAGAGGCTATTAGCTTCTAGGATGTCCTAGCTATTGACCTAGACCCAATGTTTATGCCGAACCAGGCAGCCATATTAAAGAGGCTATTAGCTTCTAGGATGTCCTAGCTATTGACCTAGACCCAATGTTTATGCCGAACCAGGCAGCCATATTAAAGAGGCTATTAGCTTCTAGGATGTCCTAGCTATTGACCTAGACCCAATGTTTATGCCGAACCAGGCAGCCATATTAAAGAGGCTATTAGCTTCTAGGATGTCCTAGCTATTGACCTAGACCCAATGTTTATGCCGAACCAGGCAGTCATATTAAAGAGGCTATTAGCTTCTAGGATGTCCTAGCTATTGACCTAGACCCAATGTTTATGCCGAAGCAGGCAGTCATATTAAAGAGGCTATTAGCTTCTAGGATGTCCTAGTTATTGACTAGATCCAATGTTTATGCCGAAGCAGGCAGTCATATTAAAGAGGCAATTAGCTTCTAGGATGACCTAGCTATTGACCTAGACCCAATGTTTATGCCAAACCAGGCAGTCATATTAAAGAGTCTATTAGCTTCTAGGATGTCCTAGCTATTGACCTAGACCCAATGTTTATGCTGAACCAGGCAGTCATTTTAAAGAGGCTATTAGCTTCTAGGATGTCCTAGCTATTGACCTAGACCCAATGTTTATGCCGAACCCGGAAGTCATATTAAAGAGGCTATTAGTAGTGATAAACCGATTATCGCTAAGTCGCCGCCAATCATTCGCCGGCATGGACATCGGCGATAATCGATTGTGAAAATGTGTAATCGATTATAATCAACGAGTCTTTTTTTCTTTCTTTTTTTTTGTGAACCACGTTTAAGGCCCGTTATTTTCCTCGTCATAGGTGACCTGTGGGTCGAGGGCATCCCACAGGCACCTTAAAATAATGTACATTTTTTAACGAGTAGAATAAACAAACGGCATGAATAATAGTGTATATAAATATATCAAGTCATTATCATGTTGGCCTTAAAGTGCTGAAAAAATGTTCAGTTACACTTAGAAAGAAAAAAAGAAGAGAAAAGTGGTCTGCAGCCTACATTCTACCAAGTGATTGATGACAATTATTTTCAATATAATTTTAAATTAAAACTTTTTAGCATATTGCTTCCATATTTCGTCAAATTCAAATAATTTGTTCTGTATTGAAGCTGTCTCAAATTCAGTATGATATAATAGTTTTAATCGACACATCAGATGTTGAACGGATGGTTTTATGTCTTTATTTTTGTCTCTTACTTTTATGTTTGTTTATACCTCAAATAAAACTACGATTTACTATTGGCTGTATTTTATTAGCATTGCACGTTTGCAACAACAATTCTAACTGTATCTAGTACTAGACTTTTCACTAGTATGTCACTAAGTGTTCTGTCCTCTATTAACTTAAAAACTATTTTATATCAGGTGGCAGTCCAGTAACTTAAAGTCTAGTACTCAGATGTAACTGAGTAACTAATTTGTCGAAACTAGTAACTTGTAAGTAATTTATTAGTACTAAATAGATTGTTAAACTCACAAATTAGATGGAATGATTTTGATTTATAACTATATCAATTGCCCGATTAATAATCAATTATCTAATCGGTTTACCCGTCCGATTATTCCGATTAATCGAATATGGATTTTGAAACCGATGCACATCACTGGCTATTAGCTTCTAGGATGTCCTAGCTATTGACCTATACCCAATGTTTATGCTGAACCAGGCAGTCATTTTAAAGAGGCTATTAGCTTCTAGGATGTCCTAGCTATTGACCTATACCCAATGTTTATGCTGAAGCAGGCAGTCATATTAAAGAGGCTATTAGCTTCTAGGATGTCCTAGCTATTGACCTAGACCCAATGTTTATGCCGAAGCAGGCAGTCATATTAAAGAGTCTATTAGCTTCTAGGATGTCCTAGCTATTGACCTAGACCCAATGTTTATGCCGAAGCAGGCATTCATATTAAAGAGGCTATTAAGCTTCTAGGATATCCTAGCTATTGACCTAGACCCAATGTTTATGCCAAACCAGGCAGTCATATTAAAGAGCCTATTAGTTTCTACGATGTCCTAGCTATTGACCTAGACCCAATGTTTATGCCGAAGCAGGCATTCATATTAAAGAGGCTATTAGCTTCTAGGATGTCCTAGCTATTGACCTAGACCCAATGTTTATGCCAAACCAGGCAGTCATATTAAAGAGGCTATTAGCTTCTAGGATGTCTTAGCTATTGACCTAGACCCAATGTTTATGCTGAACCAGTCAGTCATATTAAAAAGGCTATTAGCTTTGAGGATGTCCTAGCTATTGACCTAGACCCAATGTTTATGCCAAACCAGGCAGTCATATTAAAGAGGCTATTAGCTTCTAGGATGTCCTAGCTATTGACCTAGACCCAATGTTTATGCCGAAGCAGGCAGTCATATTAAAGAGGCTATTAGCTTCTAGGTTGTCCTAGTTATTGACCTAGATCCAATGTTTATGCCGAACCAGGCAGTCATATTAAAGAGTCTATTAGCCTCTAGGATGTCCTAGCTATTGACCTAGACCCAATGTTTATGCCGAAGCAGGCAGTCATATTAAAGAGGCTATTAGCTTCTAGGATGTCCTAGTTATTAACCTAGATCCAATGTTTATGCCGAAGCAGGCAGTCATATTAAAGAGGCTATTAGCTTCTAGGATGACCCAGCTATTGACCTAGACCCAATGTTTATACCGAACCAGGAAGTCATATTAAAGAGTCTATTAGCTTCTAGGATGTCCTAGCTATTGACCTAGACCCAATGTTTATACCGAACCAGGAAGTCATATTAAAGAGGCTATTAGTAGTGATAAACCGATTATCGCTAAGTCGCCGCCAATCATTCGCCGGCATGGACATCGGCGATAATCGATTGTGAAAATGTGTAATCGATTATAATCAACGAGTCTTCTTTCTTTTTTTCTTTTTTTTTGTGAACCACGTTTAAGGCCCGTTATTTTCCTCGTCATAGGTGACCTGTGGGTCGAGGGCATCCCACAAGCACCTTAAAATAATGTACATTTTTTAACGAGTAGAATAAACAAACGGCATGAATAATAGTGTATATAAATATATCAAGTCATTATCATGTTGGCCTTAAAGTGCTGAAAAAATGTTCAGTTACACTTAGAAAGAAAAAAAGAAGAGAAAAGTGTTCTGCAGCCTACATTCTACCAAGTGATTGATGACAATTATTTTCAATATAATTTTAAATTAAAACTTTTTAGCATATTGCTTCCATATTTCGTCAAATAATTTGTTCTGTATTGAAGCTGTCTCAAATTCAGTATCATATAATAGTTTTAATCGACACATCAGATGTTGAACGGATGGTTTTATGTCTTTATTTTTGTCTCTTACTTTTATGTTTGTTTATACCTCAAATAAAACTACGATTTACTATTGGCTGTATTTTATTAGCATTGCACATTTGCAACAACAATTCTAACTGTATCTAGTACTAGACTTTTCACTAGTATGTCACTAAGTGTTCTGTCCTCTATTAACTTAAAAACTAATTTTATATCAGGTGGCAGTCCAGTAACTTAAAGTCTAGTACTCAGATGTACCTGAGTAACTAATTTGTCGAAACTAGTAACTTGTAAGTAATTTATTAGTACTAAATAGATTGTTAAACTCACAAATTAGATGGAATGATTTTGATTTATAACTATATCAATTGCCCGATTAATAATCAATTATCTAATCAGTTTACCCGTCCGATTATTCGAATATGGATTTTGAAACCGATGCACATCACTGGCTATTAGCTTCTAGGATGTCCTAGCTATTGACCTAGACCCAATGTTTATGCCGAACCAGGCAGTCATATTAAAGAGGCTATTAGCTTCTAGGATGTCCTAGCTATTGACCTAGACCCAATGTTTATGCCGAAGCAGGCAGTCATATTAAAGAGGCTATTAGCTTCTAGGATGTCCTAGCTATTGACCTAGACCCAATGTTTATGCCGAAGCAGGCATTCATATTAAAGAGGCTATTAGCTTCTAGGATGTCCTAGCTATTGACCTAGACCCAATGTTTATGCCGAAGCAGGCATTCATATTAAAGAGGCTATTAGTTTCTAGGATGTCCTAGCTATTGACCTAGACCCAATGTTTATGCTGAAGCAGGCAGTCATTTTAAAGAGGCTATTAGCTTCTAGGATGTCCTAGCTATTGACCTAGACCCAATGTTTATACCGAACCAGGAAGTCATATTAAAGAGGCTATTAGCTTCTAGGATGTCCTATCTATTGACCTAGACCCAATGTTTATGCCAAACCAGGCAGTCATATTAAAGAGGCTATTAGCTTCTAGGATGTCTTAGCTATTGACCTAGACCCAATGTTTATGCTGAACCAGTCAGTCATATTAAAAAGGCTATTAGCTTTGAGGATGTCCTAGCTATTGACCTAGACCCAATGTTTATGCCAAACCAGGCAGTCATATTAAAGAGGCTATTAGCTTCTAGGATGTCCTAGCTATTGACCTAGACCCAATGTTTATGCCGAAGCAGGCATTCATATTAAAGAGGCTATTAGCTTCTAGGATGTCCTAGCTATTGACCTAGACCCAATGTTTATGCCAAACCAGGCAGTCATATTAAAGAGGCTATTAGCTTCTAGGATGTCCTAGCTATTGACCTAGACCCAATGTTTATGCCGAACCAGGCAGTCATATTAAAGAGGCTATTAGCTTCTAGGATGTCCTAGCTATTGACCTAGACCCAATGTTTATGCCAAACCAGGCAGTCATATTAAAGAGGCTATTAGCTTCTAGGATGTCCTAGCTATTGACCTAGACCCAATGTTTATGCCAAACCAGGCAGTCATATTAAAGAGGCTATTAGCTTCTAGGATGTCCTAGCTATTGACCTAGACCCAATGTTTATGCCGAAGCAGGCATTCATATTAAAGAGGCTATTAGCTTCTAGGATATCCTAGCTATTGACCTAGACCCAATGTTTATGCCAAACCAGGCAGTCATATTAAAGAGGCTATTAGCTTCTAGGATGTCCTAGCTATTGACCTAGACCCAATGTTTATGCCGAAGCAGGCATTCATATTAAAGAGGCTATTAGCTTCTAGGATGTCCTAGCTATTGACCTAGACCCAATGTTTATGCTGAAGCAGGCAGTCATTTTAAAGAGGCTATTAGCTACTAGGATGTCCTAGCTATTGACCTAGACCCAATGTTTATACCGAACCAGGAAGTCATATTAAAGAGGCTATTAGCCTCTAGGATGTCCTATCTATTGACCTAGACCCAATGTTTATGCCGAAGCAGGCATTCATATTAAAGAGGCTATTAGCTTCTAGGATGTCCTAGCTATTGACCTAGACCCAATGTTTATGCCAAACCAGGCAGTCATATTAAAGAGGCTATTAGCTTCTAGGATGTCTTAGCTATTGACCTAGACCCAATGTTTATGCTGAACCTGTCAGTCATATTAAAAAGGCTATTAGCTTTGAGGATGTCCTAGCTATTGACCTAGACCTAATGTTTATGCCGAAGCAGGCAGTCATATTAGAGAGGCTATTAGCTTCTAGGATGTCCTAGCTATTGGCCTAGACCCAATGTTTATGCCGAAGCAGGCAGTCATATTAAAGAGGCTATTAGCTTCTAGGATGTCCTAGCTATTGACCTAGACCCAATGTTTATGCCAAACCAGGCAGTCATATTAAAGAGTCTATTAGCTTCTAGGATGTCCTAGCTATTGACCTAGACCCAATGTTTATGCCAAACCAGGCAGTCATATTAAAGAGGCTATTAGCTTCTAGGATGTCTTAGCTATTGACCTAGACCCAATGTTTATGCTGAACCAGTCAGTCATATTAAAAAGGCTATTAGCTTTGATGATGTCCTAGCTATTGACCTAGACCCAATGTTTATGCCAAACCAGGCAGTCATATTAAAGAGGCTATTAGCTTCTAGGATGTCCTAGCTATTGACCTAGACCCAATGTTTATGCCGAAGCAGGCATTCATATTAAAGAGGCTATTAGCTTCTAGGATATCCTAGCTATTGACCTAGACCCAATGTTTATGCCAAACCAGGCAGTCATATTAAAGAGCCTATTAGCTTCTACGATGTCCTAGCTATTGACCTAGACCCAATGTTTATGCCGAAGCAGGCATTCATATTAAAGAGGCTATTAGCTTCTAGGATGTCCTAGCTATTGACCTAGACCCAATGTTTATGCCGAAGCAGGCATTCATATTAAAGAGGCTATTAGTTTCTAGGATGTCCTAGCTATTGACCTAGACCCAATGTTTATGCTGAAGCAGGCAGTCATTTTAAAGAGGCTATTAGCTTCTAGGATGTCCTAGCTATTGACCTAGACCCAATGTTTATACCGAACCAGGAAGTCATATTAAAGAGGCTATTAGCCTCTAGGATGTCCTATCTATTGACCTAGACCCAATGTTTATGCCGAAGCAGGCATTCATATTAAAGAGGCTATTAGCTTCTAGGATGTCCTAGCTATTGACCTAGACCCAATGTTTATGCCAAACCAGGCAGTCATATTAAAGAGGCTATTAGCTTCTAGGATGTCTTAGCTATTGACCTAGACCCAATGTTTATGCTGAACCAGTCAGTCATATTAAAAAGGCTATTAGCTTTGAGGATGTCCTAGCTATTGACCTAGACCTAATGTTTATGCCGAAGCAGGCAGTCATATTAAAGAGGCTATTAGCTTCTAGGATGTCCTAGCTATTGACCTAGACCCAATGTTTATGCCGAAGCAGGCATTCATATTAAAGAGGCTATTAGTTTCTAGGATGTCCTAGCTATTGACCTAGACCCAATGTTTATGCTGAAGCAGGCAGTCATTTTAAAGAGGCTATTAGCTTCTAGGATGTCCTAGCTATTGACCTAGACCCAATGTTTATACCGAACCAGGAAGTCATATTAAAGAGGCTATTAGCTTCTAGGATGTCCTATCTATTGACCTAGACCCAATGTTTATGCCGAACCAGGCAGTCATATTAAAGAGGCTATTAGCCTCTAGGATGTCCTAGCTATTGACCTAGACCCAATGTTTATGCTGAACCAGGCAGTCATATTAAAGAGGCTATTAGTTTCGAGGATATCCTAGCTATTGACCTAGACCCAATGTTTATGCCGAACCTGGCAGTCATATTAAAGAGGCTATTAGCTTCTAGGATGTCCTAGCTATTGACCTAGACCCAATGTTTATGCCGAAGCAGGCAGTCATATCAAAGAGGCTATTAGCTTCTAGGATGTCCTAGCTATTGACCTAGACCCAATGTTTATGTCAAACCAGGCAGCCATATTAAAGAGGCTATTAGCTTCTAGGATGTCCTAGCTATTGACCTAGACCCAATGTTTATGCCGAACCAGGCAGTCATATTAGAGAGGCTATTAGCTTCTAGTATGTCCTAGCTATTGACCTAGACCCAATGTTTATGGCGAATCAGATGATATCAATTCCTGTTATCACAAAGAACTATCCAGGATAGCGATGAGACTCGCGTGGATAGGACTAGATATTAATGTGCTAGATATTGACCAGAAATAAATACTTTGAAACAGTCATCATATTTAAAGTGACATTGCATCGCTAAAAGCAAAAATAAATCATTTTTATGTATAGATAGCATGGCTACTACGAATTCTTCCAAAATATTTCGAACACTAAAGTTCCAATCAATACACAGTGTTTTTACGGTCTACAAACACAAAGGTGAAAGTAGGATGTAATATAACGCTCAGCATTGCTCCTGAATTGACGTGTGTTTATTATTAGAATCTATGCTAAGCGTGTCGTACTGTCATTTTGAGATAATTTAAGTCAAATTAGTATATGCCAAAATGTGAGATGTAACGGTAAATATGTACTATAAAATGTTTATACAAATTTATTTTAGCTTGATTGCGAAACAAGTTATTTCAACTTATATAAATCACTCTCGAGACCTCATTCCTGATGGAATCCATCGCCACGAGGGAGAGAGAAGAGGCAACGTGGAATTTAAATGCCTTGCCTAAGGGCACAATCGTAACGGCTCCAGTGGGGCTCGAACTCCGGACCTTTCGCACCTGAAGCGAACGCGCATCCACTGCGCTATCACAACTTCCATAAAATGTTGTTAATTAGGATACATGCGTTGTATTACTCATGGATGTTGACCCTATTTACATTATTTTGTTATATTAACCCTTTCCCTCATAGAAGCACCTCTTGACGCCATTACCAATACGACATACATTGACAATGTAGTAGCCAAATCAATGTTCATAATAAAGGCCAGAACCTCATGTAGTTCCAGTAATATCTATGGAGGTGAGATATATATGACGACTACTTATCCACTGCATAATAGCTAAATGGCTGTCGTTTGTATGGAGATATAATAGTATATTAACCTAAATCTCATGTAGTCCCAGTAATATCTATGGAGGTGGGATAGATATGGCGACTACTTATCCACTGCATGATAGCTAAATGGCTGTCGTTTGCATGGAGATATAATAGTATATTAACCTAAATCTCATGTAGTCCTAGTAATATCTATGGAGGTGGGATAGATATGGCGACTACTTATCCACTGCATGATAGCTAAATGGCTGTCGTTTGTATGGAGGTATACTAACCTAAATCTCTATGAAGGAAAGGGTTAACAAACGTCGTATGTTTATGACATCTGTTTATTAGCTGAAATACTCGGATTCTGTTGCAAGTATTTGGAAAAAAATCAACCCATATTAAATAAATGATAGGAAATTGGATTCTTAGTTTATACAAATATATTTTAGCTCGATTGCGAAACAAGTTCTTAGAACTTATATTAATCACTCTCGAGACCTCATTCCTGATGGAATCCATCGCCATGAGGGAGAGAGAAGAGGCAACGTGGAATTTAAATACCTTGCCTAAGGGTACAATCGTAACGGCTCCAGCGGGGCTCGAACTCCAGACCTTTCGCACCTGAGGCGAATGCGCATCCACTGCGCTATCACGACTTCCACTGGAAATTGGATTCTGTAGATATATGCCTTTCACAGAATGATGTAGTGTCTCTTTAAATTCTTGGTTATTATAATATGAAATAGTCACTACCTATCAATGGGGAAAGCCAATAAAGGGTTGAAGTCAAAATCAATTATTGAAATAGACATCATAGAAGGAATATGACTACATCCCTGTGATACCCGCAAGGTGTTTGACATCTAAGGTAGATTAATGGGAATTTTGTTTGTTTCAGTGTATGATCAAATTATATTTCAACGAATGAACATTGAAAGTGGTATGTCATGAGTAACACTAGCTGCTATCAGGGATCATTCTAGAGGGCGATGTGGGCGAAATTGTCGCCCTAGGGACCCTGACTTCGCCCTCTGGGGGGGCCCCACTTCTCCCTAAAAAACAATGTTTTCGGTTTTTACGATTTCCAAACAAAATTTTGTCTAGTAAGATACACTGGTCCATTATAAAGCACTCATTCTATTCAAATGTTGTATTTAATGGTTGTACTGTGCATTTTAACCCTATTTTACAGAAGTATATTAAAGAACACCATTTAAGGAAGCGCACGCTTTCTCACTTCTCCCAAAACTTCTGACCTAGGATTAACCCTGTGCTATTTAGCTTTCTATGTTCATACCTGATATATTATTTGATCATTCACTTAACCCATTCAACACCAAGTAACTGACATGGACTGGTCCATGATATTCTTAAACCAATAAATGAATCAGAAAATCAAATTTGGACAAGTTCATTTATCAAAATGGGTAATTATGTCTAAAAATAGTAATATTACTGGCAAAAAGTGCAGATCCTGATGAGACGGCTCGTCACGAGCCGGCTCATCTGGATCTACACTTTTTGTAAGCCTATTTAGAGGTCTGTGGTGTTGAAAGGGTTAAACAAACAAAGGCTGGAAGGTGGTGTTATGATAGAAGATGCACTGTGTGCTAATTAAATGGCGCTAGAACGTCGTGTTTAGACGACCAAAAATTGACATTTCAACATGCAGCGGCTAGGTACCACACGTGCAATTAAAGCAATGAGAAATAAAGGTGTGAATATATTGATAACATATCCTGGTATACATTGATAACATATCCTGTTATACATTGATAGCATATCCTGTTACACATTGATAACATATCCTGTTACACATTGATAGCATATCCTGTTACACATTGATAACATATCCTGTTACACATTGATAACATATCCTGTTACACATTGATAACATATCCTGTTACACATTGATAACATATCCTGTTACACATTGATAGAAGTGGAAGTCATGTTAGTGCAGTGGATGCACATTCGCTTCAGGTGCAAAAGGTCCGGAGTTTGAACCCCGCTGGAGCCGTTATGATTGTGCCCTTAGGCAAGGCATTTAAATTCCACGTTGCCTCTTCTCTCTACCTCGTGGCAATGGATTCCAAAATATAAATTTGTATTAACTACATTGATAGTATATTCTGTTATACATTGATAGTATATTCTGTTATACATTGATAGTATATTCTGTTATACATTGATAGTATATTCTGTTATACATTGATAGTATATTCTGTTATACATTGATAGTATATTCTGTTATACATTGATAGTATATTCTGTTATACATTGATAGTATATTCTGTTATGCATTGATAGTATATTCTGTTATACATTGATAGTATATTCTGTTATTCATTGATAGTATATTCTGTTATACATTGATAGTATATTCTGTTATGCATTGATAGTATATTCTGTTATACATTGATAGTATATTCTGTTATGCATTGATAGTATATTCTGTTATACATTGATAGTATATTCTGTTATACATTGATAGTATATTCTGTTATACATTGATAGCATATCCTGTTATGCATTGATAGCGTGGCATATAAATACATTGATTGCATATCCTGTTATGCATTGATAGCGTGGCATATAAATACATTGATTGCATATCCTGTTATGCATTGATAGCGTGGCATATAAATACATTGATTGCATATCCTGTTATGCATTGATAGCGTGGCATATAAATACATTGATTGCATATCCTGTTATACATTGATAGCGTGGCATATAAATACATTGATTGCATATCCTGTTATGCATTGATAGCTTGGCATATAAATGCATTGATTGCACCACATTTACTTATACCTCTAGAGCTCTCACTTTCCTTCCTTCATATAACATCATAAAGTACGCTAATTGTTTCTCTTAAATTTGTTCAAGCTTTGCTCTCAGTATTTACCACATATTTTCTTAATTAACCAGTTTTACTGTACTTTTTGAAGCCAAGAATATTTTAGTTGGATGCTACTGTTATCAAATTGATAGGTACATTTCCTTCGAGATTGATTGAAATAACCATTGTCTGCCAACGAGTTCTGTTTTATTGCTCAACGGTGCTTTTTCTGACAAATTCATTGGTATTAATCTGAAATAGTTTGGAAGTATGTGTGTGTGTGTATTAGTTAATTTATCGTCACTACCAGTTTGGAAGTATGTGTGTGTGTGTGTGTATTAGTTTATTTATCGTCACTACCAGTTTGGAAGTATGTGTACGTGTATGTGTATTAGTTTATTTATCGTCACTACCAGTTTGGAAGTATGTGTGCGTGTGTGTGTGTATTAGTTTATTTATCGTCACTACCAGTTTGGAAGTATGTGTGCGTGTGTGTGTGTATTAGTTTATTTATCGTCACTACCAGTTTGGAAGTATGTGTGCGTGTGGTGTATTAGTTTATTTATCGTCACTACCAGTTTGGAAGTATGTGTGCGTGTGTTGTGTATTAGTTTATTTATCGTCACTACCAGTTTGGAAGTATGTGTGCGTGTGTGTATCAGTTTATTTATCATCACTACTAGTTTGGAAGTATGTGTGCGTGTGTGTGTGTATTAGTTTATTTATCATCACTACCAGTTTGGAAGTATGTGTGCGTGTGTGTGTATTAGTTTATTTATCATCACTACCAGTTTGGAAGTATGTGTGCGTGTGTGTGTATTAGTTTATTTATCGTCACTACCAGTTTGGAAGTATGTGTGCGTGTGTGTGTGTATTAGTTAATTTATCGTCACTACCAGTTTGGAAGTATGTGTGCATGTGTGTGTGTATTAGTTAATTTATCGTCACTACCAGTTTGGAAGTATGTGTGCGTGTGTGTATTAGTTTATTTATCGTCACTACCAGTTTGGAAGTATGTGTGCGTGTGTGTGTGTATTAGTTAATTTATCGTCACTACCAGTTTGGAAGTATGTGTGCGTGTATGTGTGTATTAGTTAATTTATCGTCACTACCAGTTTGGAAGTATGTGTGCGTGTGTGTGTGTATTAGTTTATTTATCGTCACTACCAGTTTGGAAGTATGTGTGCGTGTGTGTGTGTATTAGTTTATTTATCGTCACTACCAGTTTGGAAGTATGTGTGCGTGTGTGTGTGTATTAGTTTATTTATCATCACTATCAGTTATATTACCCATATGAGCTATGCTAGTCAGTTTAGATTTTTGGAGGATAATGCAATGATACGGACAGAGACCCATTCCAGAATCTCCTCTCGTTCTTTTATGTGCACAGTGTATTAATTAGTTTATACAAATTTTATTTAGCTTGATTGCGAAACAAGTTCTTACAACTTATATTAATCACTCTCGAGACCTCATTCCTGGTGGAATCCATCGTCACGAGGAAGAGAGAAGAGGCAACGTGGAAATTAAATGCCTTTGCCTAACGTCACACTCGAACTCTGGACCATTCGCACCTGAAGCGAACGCGCATCCATTGCGCTATCACGACTTCCAGTGTATTAAAGGGACATTTCATTGCAGAAAGCAAAAAATGCATTCTGTGCGTATAAATAGCATTTCTACTACATATTCTCCAAAACAAATTCAAACACTAACTTTCAATCAATAAACAGTGTTTTGTTGTCTAGCCTACAAACTCTCAAAGCTGAAAGTAGGATTTCAAATAATGGTCAGCCATGCTCCTGACCTGAATTAACTTTTGTTGAGTCTATGCTAAGAGCTTGATACTGTTGTTTAGAGATAATTTAAATCAGATTAGTCTAAAAATACATATGCACAAATGTGAGATATAATGGTAAATCTGTATCGGCTTGTTACTCAGGATACACTCATCGCATGGACGTTGACCCTGTTTACATTATTTTGGTACAACACAACTGTATGTTTACAAACATACTATATACAGTCATCAAGCGTCGTATACGACGTTTGTTTACTAGGTGAAATTCTCGGATCATGTCAAAACATGTTGTGGGGAAAAAAACAATTTAAAAAAAAGATAGCAAAACAATTTTGTGAGTTGGCAAAAATATTTGGCCAGTATTTGTTTTTGGTCGCAATTGGCGACTGACAGCGGGAACCCGGTGTAGGTTCAAATCCCACTGGAGGTGTAAAATGTTTACATGTTGGGATGTTTTCAAGCTGGCTTGCGGAATGCAGTGGGTCTACACTGGTGCCCATCCGTGCCTGCTCGGAGGGGCACCTGGGACTTCCTCCACCAATAATAGATGGAGAGTCGCCGTATGATCTAAGGTGTTGGTGCCACAACCCCATAAACAAAGAAAGAAAGCAGTAACTGTAACTCTACAGCCAGGTACAACAAAATTAATGATCTTTGGTCAAACAACTTTGATGCAACGAAACATGAAAATCGATTGAAATAATTGAAGCAATTTGAACGTGTTTCAATCAATGTCTGTGTCATTGTGTTTAATCTTTCAATATTTCAAGATGGCCGCCTAAATCGACGCATTCTACAACTGGTGTAGGAATACACCGAAATAAGTAACAACAGTAGAACATTTCAAAATGAAGGCTCGTGTCTATTGCAAAATGTTACAATTATAAAGATTAAATTCATGTCTTATGGTGATTATTGGGGTTAACCCATTTGATTCTGGATACCATTCAAACAGTATTTGCAAAGAACATAGAGCCAGATCAGCTGCCACGGATCATGCCATCTGATCAGGCTCTATGCTGTTTGCTATTCAGATGATATTGCTAAGATACTTGGCTATGTAGCAAACAACAAAGATCATGATCAGCACGCAGCGTCACACTGCGGCTGATCTGGATCTATGTTGTTTGCAAAAGCCTTTAAATGTATCCAGAATGAAATGGGTTAAAAGGATGCCTAATAATATGCGCACATTTAACAGTTATTCATATATATTGTGGAAGTCGTGATAGTGCAGTGGTAGCGCTTTCACCTCATGTGCGAAAGGCCCGGAGTTCGAGCCCCACTGGAGCCGTTACAATAGTACCCTTAAGCAAGGCATTTAAATTCCACATTGTCTCTTCTCTCTCCTTCGTGGAGATGGATTCCATCAGGAATGAGGTCTCGAGAGTTTAATATAAGTTGTAAGAATTTGTATCGCATTCAAACTAAAACAAATTTTTATGAACTAATTCAATATGTGCGGATTTTAGTGATTCATGTTAAAAGTGTGTTTTATATAGGCACCATATACACTCCATTAAAACACCGTCGTGACGTCATACCTTTGTACTTGCAGTCCAATATTATTAATATTGAACTGCTTTCCAAAGGCCAAACATGGCAGAGTATTATATTAAATCCTACGCGTAAATGTACGTGTATATGACCTCCGTGGTCGAGTGGTTAAGGTCGCTGACTTGTATACCACTGTAACCTATCATCACTGATCGTCACGGGTTCGAGCCCCGCTCAGGCCGTGTCTCATTTATATGAAAAAGTTGGCAGTTTCTTACGGAGGTTGGTGCACCCAAGTACTGGTTAACCGCTGGAGCCTGCCCAGGAAAGGTGTTGTTAGGTAAACTGCCCGTCGGCGATATAGCCCAAAATGGTGCTGATGCAGGCGTAAAACCCGAAATATAAATAAATATAACAATTTTAATTAGTAAGATCTTGTTAATATAAGTGTGTGTTTTAAGTAAGATATAAGCCTCAAAGGATCTAATATGTAAAATATTGGCACTATGTTCGGCACTGAGGCGCCTCTCACAATCCAATAATTTACATATTGGATCGTTTGCGGCTTATACCCTATACATACACACCACAAAGCATGAATTCATTGGTTATCTAAACCCCTCAGATGGATCTGTGGTAACACGCTGGACTGGTAATCCAGTGATCGCAGGTTTCATCCCCCGTCTGACCCTAATAAAATTAACAGTCTTTCAGATGGGACTATAAACCGAGGTCTCATGTATAGATGCAGTACACAGACGGATCTGTAGTCCAGTGGTAACACGCTGGACTGGTAATCCAGTGATCGGAGGTATCGATCCCCCGTCTGACCCTAATAAAATTAACAGTCTTTCAGATGGGACGTTAAACCGAGGTCTCGTGTCGGTGCTTTACACCGTGCACGTAAAAGAACCAGAGGAGACTCTGGAATGGGTCTCTTATAACTAATCTCTTCAGGAGGCGTCGCTCATATGGGCAACCGGTAGCGACGATAAATAAACGTAAAACACACTCATTGGTTATCTAAAAGATAAATGTGCAAATGAGTAATAGTTCTGTTATTCATTTGAAGAAAAAAACCTGCATAAAGAGATTTTAAATAGAGAACAACAATATGAAACAATTTAAATTGTTGAAAATCAATACATTGAGAGACCAGAAAATTCAGTCTACAAAAATGGCACCAATAACATAGAATGTGGAGCGAATTGTCCGCTCAATGATTTCTCTTAAAAAAGTTAACTTTATTTATTTTACAACGATTGCGAGGCAAGTTCTAACAACTTATATTAATCACTCTCTCGTTTGCGCGGATGAAAGCGTAAATGTGGTCATTCGTATGGGAGGAAACCGGAGTACCCGGAGAAAACCCACCTGTCCGATCTGGCGACCACCGTTGATTTCTCTTGACAAAATACGATGTTATAAGTCCACCAAATTCACAGAAGAATGTTATGGTGTGAAATTTCTGACTACAGTGAAACTCCTCTAAACCGATCGCCCTCCTCCCTTCTACAATGAACAAAGAAAGGAACAAATTTGGGACCAAGAAATTTGTTCGGTTTGGAGGGAATTCCGGTTTAGAGGGGTTTATTTATTTATTTATTTCTACTTTTAAAAACGAACAACTTTCAGCTATATTTTTCAGAATAATTAACGTGTTGTAAACTTATCTGCCATCTACAGGGTTCATTCAAGGTCAGAATTTTTGGGAGAAGTGAGAAAGCGCTTGATCACTTCCTTAGATGGTGTTCTTTAATATACTTCTGCAAAATAGGGTTAAAATGCACAGTACAACCATTAAATACAACATTTGAATAGAAGGAGTGCTTTGTAATGAGCCAGTGTATCTTACTAGACAACATTTTGTATGAAAATCGTAAAAACCAAAACATGTTTTTTTGGGGTTTTTTTAGGGAGAAGTGGGGCCCCCAGAGGGCGAAGTCAGGGTCCCTAGGGCGTCAATTTCGCCCACATCGCCCTCTAGAATGATCCCTGATCTATAAACATGTCTCAGCCTCCATCTAAGCATTGCAGATGTAGGAGAAAATAATAACCCCACTATGAAAACCCCTCTAAACCGAAAACCCCCCAACCAAACGTTACATCTGGTCCGGTTGCTGTTCGGTTTAGATGGGTTATACTGTATTATACCGTATAAACTCTTTCCCCCCCCCCGAACAACACGTCTCTGGAATAGCCTCCCCTACTATGTACAGTCCAGCCCCAGCTTAACCATTTTTGCTGAGCGGTTGGCCACGGTACCACTAATGTAACATGATGTCTGTTTTTAACCCTAGTTTGTAGTTCTTTTAACACTCTCTATCTCACTAATTGAGATTTTTAACCACTGTCCCTGACAAGCGCCTCCCTGTCATACTCGCGTCACGGCTGAGTGTTGGGAGAACTATGTAGATGTAGATATATAGCATCTATTGCAGATACAGCACAATCACCTCTCAGTTGGGAGAACTATGTAGATGTAGATATATACCATCTATTGCAGATGCAGCACAATCACCTCTCAGTTGGGAGAACTATGTAGATGTAGATATATAGCATCTATTGCAGATGCAGCACAATCACCTCTGAGTGTTGGGAGAACTATGTAGATGTAGATATATAGCATCTATTGCAGATACAGCACAATCACCTCTGAGTGTTGGGAGAACTATGTAGATGTAGATATATAGCATATATTGCAGATACAGCACAATCACCTCTGAGTGTTGGGAGAACTATGTAGATGTAGATATATACCATCTATTGCAGATGCAGCACAATCACCTCTCAGTTGGGAGAACTATGTAGATGTAGATATATACCATCTATTGCAGATGCAGCACAATCACCTCTGAGTGTTGGGAGAACTATGTAGATGTAGATATATAGCATCTATTGCAGATGCAGCACAATCACCTCTGAGTGTTGGGAGAACTATGTAGATGTAGATATATAGCATCTATTGCAGATGCAGCACAATCACCTCTGAGTGTTGGGAGAACTATGTAGATGTAGATATATACCATTGGTTTGCTTCCCAATATTAAATGACACAGTTTTGGAAGGCAAAACAGTTACCATAGATACAAACAACCTGCATTAAACTCTATTAACAATAATAAGCACAAGATATTGACCCATAGCATAACTGGGGACAATATTGACATATTCTGTTTGTTGCAGTTGTTCTCAATGCAACTGTTACATGAAATAATCTATTGTTGAATAAGTTCATTAGATAACCACACATAGGCCATCCGTAAAAAAATGTTTGTTTGGCATAGCGCGCCGCAAAGAATTTGAGATGGTATAGGTTACTACTTTAATCCTTTGTATATAGGTTACTAGAGGAAGGAGCATAAGCCATTAACCCTTTCAACACCACAGGCCTCTAAATAGACTTACAAAAAAGTGTAGACCCAGATGAGCCAGCTCGTCACAGGATCTGCACTTTTTGCCAGTAATAATTATTACTATTTTTAGATAAAATTACCCATTTTGATTAATGAACTGGTCCAAAGGTAATTTTCTTATTAATTTATTGTCTAAAAATATCATGCACCAGTCCATGTCAGTTACTTGGAGTTGAATGGGTTAATATGGAAATAACAATTGGGGGTGGCAGGGTAGTGGAGAGGGTGGCAGGGTAGTGGAGGGGGTGGCATGGTAGTGGATGGGGTGGCAGGGTAGTGGAGGGTGGAGGGGGTGGCAGGGTTAGGGGGTGGCAGGGTAGTGGAGAGGGGCAGGGTAGTGGAGGGGGTGGCATGGTAGTGGATGGGTGGCAGGGTAGTGGAGAGGTGGCAGGGTAGTGGAGGGGGTGGCATGGTAGTGGATGGGGTGGCAGGGTAGTGGAGGGGTGGCAGGGTAGTGGAGAGGGGCAGGGTGGCAGGGGTGCAGGGTAGGGGGTGGAGGGGTGGCAGGGTAATGGAGGGGGTGGCAGGGTAGTGGAGGGGGTGGAAGGGTATGGGAGGGGTGGCAGGGTAATGGGGTAGGGTGGGGGGTGGCAGGGGTTTTATAGGTGGAGGGGGGTGGCAGGGTAGTGGAGGGGGTGGAAGGGAGGGGTGGCCGGGTCGTGGAGTGGGGTGGCCAGGGTAGTGGAGGGGTGGCAGGGTAGGGGGTGAGGGGTGGATTTAGTGGGGTAGGGAGGGGGTGGCAGGGTAGTGGAGGGGGTGGCAGGTAGTGGAGGGGTGGCAGGGTAGTGTAGGGGGTGCAAGGTAGTGGAGGGGTGCAGGGTAGTGGAGGGGGGGCAGGGGGTGGTAGGGTAGTGGAGGGGTGGTGGCCCGGGTATTGGAGGGTAGGGAGGGTGTGGCAGGGTGGCAGTGGAGGGGTGGGGGTGGCAGGGTAGTGTGTAGGGGTGGCAGGGTAGTGGAGGGGGGGTTGGCAGGGTAGTGGAGGGGCAGGGTGGGAGGGGGTGGCAGGGGTAGGGGGTGGCCGGGTAGTGGAGATGGGGAGGGGTAGGGTGGGGGTAGGGAGGGGGTGGTAGTGTAGTGGAGGGGGGGGTGGCAGGGTTGGGTGGGGTAGGGTGGAGGGGTGGCATGGTAGTGGGTGGGTGGCAGGGTAATGGAGGGGGTGGCAGGGTAGTGGAGGGGGTGGCAGGGTAGTGGAGGGGGTGGCAGGGTAGTGGGTGGGTGGCAGGGTAATGGAGGGGGTGGCAGGGTAGTGGAGGGAGGGGGCTAGGTACAGCTGTGACATAAGGAGAGTATGAGGGAGATGTATTATGTGACCACAATATAGATGGGTATTTAACAGTATGCATAATGAATTGGGTCAATTTGTAAAATTTGTATTAAAAAAAAAGGACCTTTGGGTCACAGTGAGTATGCCAGTATGTCAAATCGAGAAAAGCTGAATAATTCTCCTGGTTAACAAGAATTTGATGTGACCTGACAGATCGTAGCCCCTAGGCTCAATTGACTCTCTTGTGTAACTGACTATAATGGCTAGGAGGAAGTATGACCACAGAAATGTTAAATGAATACTGAGATTAATACACTGGAAGTAGCCTGAACTAACCTGAGGCAGATGCGAATTTTCGATTTTTCAATTTTGTAAACAGTGATTAGATGTAATATTTTATAACAAAATGATATTAGTAGTTACTCATTCTATTGATGATGTGCGTAGTTTGGAGTTAAACAGTTGCATTATTGGTAAATGGCCTTTGTCTAGATCGATATTGTTACAATTTTCAGAAGCTGGGATCAAATTCACCGAGTTATTTATGGAAGTTTGCACTCATTGTTATTAACAGGTGATTTACTCATTAATAAAGGATGTGAATATGCTCCCTTATGGGGTTTGGAAGCAGCCATTCACTGTTTATAAGGGGAGGGTCAGTGATCCAGTGGCAAGTTATGATAGCGAGATGGTAGCTCAATCACTTCAGGTGCGAGTTCGAGCCCGCTGGAGCCGTTACGAATGTGCCATTAGGCAAGACATTTAAATTCCACGTTGCCTCTTCTCTCCTTCCCTCATGGCGATGCATTCCATCAGGATTGAGATCTCGAGAGTAATTAATATAAATTATAAGAACTTGTTTCGCAATCGAGTTAAAATAAATCTGTATTAACTAACAGTGGAGAAATGTATACTGGTTCCAGGAAATGCGTGTGCTATTTTTATTCCTTAACCTACCGAATAAATTTGACGGAATGTGCAAAGAACATAGATCCAGATCAGCCACGGTGTAACGCTGCGTCTGATCAGCATCTGTTGTTTGTTATTCAGACAAGCGTTTTAGCTCCACTATCCGAATGGCAAACAGCATAGAGTCTGATCAGATGGAACGTTCTGTGCCGGCCGTCTGATCTTAAGGATTAAGGTTATTTTTATTATCGTTCTTGCAAATCAATGTGCCCTTGTTACACGCCCATTTGCATCTAGGTAACATCCCCATTATATATTAATAATAATAATAGTATTTATTTTAGAATAATAGGGTAATCAGTACAGCTTATTATTTGAACGACGCCTGAGACGATGATGATGATGGTGGTGGTGGTGATGATGATGATGATGATGATGGTGATGATGATGATGCTGTTGATGATGATGATGATGATGATGATGATGATGATGATGATGATGATGATGATGATGATGATGATGATGATGATGATGATGATGATGGTGGTGGTGATTTAGTAATCACTTCACGTCCACTTTTATCCGTCTCCATGAAATCACAACAAAAATACTGTATTTCATATAACTCTTTGCATGCTAGTTATTATCCTTGGTTCCAGTGTGTCGATTTTTCATTTTTTATACTTCTGGCAAAATGACAGCCTGACCGGGGAAGCCTGATTTCTGAGCCTATCACCATATACATACACCCACATTTTTACAGGTGTTAATTTTAAGTCTTCTCTGCAATATACCATCGCTAAAAATAGATAACGGAATTTTTTTTCGGAAATCACCGAATATCTAGGCACGATCATTTCATTTCTGAAAATACGCGAATGTTCCCGTAGCTTCAGCTACATTGCCAAAATGTGTCAACATACGATACTATTTCGCGTTTCTGTGTTAAAGTATCAATTTGGCGTAAGTGAAGTAAGGACAATGAATAGCACTTAAATTAAATCTTCAGACGCACTTTTTTAGACTATTTACCATTCCGATGATACGTAGAAAATGGTGACCAATTATACAGTTTCATCATATGACGTGCCTCTCTTTCGATTCAAGTCACGTCATTAATTAAGTCACATGCTATTAATAGGATTACTGATAATCGATAATTACACGGAAACACCTCGGGTTTCCCCAATAATTTATATGATCAGAAACACGGCTCAATTAACGGTGTATGTGAATATATCTGACTGATATATGACTGACACTGCAAGCTAGCTGTGAAAATAAAGGTCAAATATGTCATTGAAATTGATTAGAATCATGTCATAATGAGTTTTCAGTTAATGAATTGTCGGCTGCTGCAGTTATTTGAACTCTTTATAGCTTTTATTTTACCCAGCATGCAAAGAGTTAAAGCAGAGAAATGAAATCAGACCATGAATTCAAATAGACATCCTGCTGTGTTCAGTTTAGGCAGCTGACCAGTAAACAAACATTGTGTTCAGTTTAGGCTTAGCCGACCAGTTATCAAACATTGTGTTCAGTTTAGGCAGCTGACCAGTTATCAAACATTGTGTTCAGTTTAGGCAGCTGACCAGTTATCAAACATTGTGTTCAGTTTAGGCAGCTGACCAGTTATCAAACATTGTGTTCAGTTTAGGCAGCTGACCAGTTAACCTATTTCATTCTGGATACATTTTAAGGCTTTTGCTGCATGCTGATCAGGATCTATGTTGTTTGCTACATAGCCAAGTGTATTAGCAAGATCATCTAAATAGCAAACAGGATAGAGCCTGATCAGACGGAGCATTCCATGGTGGCTGATCTGGCTCTATGTTCTTTGCAAATACTGTTTGAACTGTATCCAGAATCAAATGGGTTAACTAAGTTAGTTCTGTTCACATAATATATTTGTGTTTGTGTTTTACGTTTGTTTATCGTTGCTACTGGTTCCCATATGAGCGACGCCTCCTGAAGATATTAGTCATTTTAGATTTTGGAGGATAGTGCAATGATACAGACAGAGACCCATTACAGAGTGCTCCTCTGGTTCTTTTACGTGCACGGTGTAAAGCACCGACTCGAGACCTCGGCGGTTTAACGTCCCATCTGAAAGACTGTTAATTTTACTAGGGTCAGACGGGGGATCGAACCTGCGATCCCTGGATTACCAGTCCGTCTGTCATAATATATTTATTTCGGTCAGTTATGAATCACTAGCGACCCAGTTTATCATTAATTCCATGTATGGTTAATTAATCAAGAATGGAATGGTTGGTATTAAATCTCATGCATTAATACATTCAACACCAAGTAACTGACATGGACTGGTCCATGATATTGTTAGACGAATAAATGAATCAGAAGATTACATTTGGACCAGTTCATTTATCAAAATGTGTAATTTTGTCTAAAAATAGTAATATTACTGGCAAAAAGTGTAGATCCAGATGAGCCGGCTCGTGACTTTTTGTAAGCCTATTTAGAGGTCTGTGGTGTTGAAAGGGTTAAGTAGATACCAGTTTAGTGTTCACTTTGCTGCATAGCTAAAGCTTGGATATATCTTATACATGATCTGCATTATATAGCCAAAGTAGGGAGGGACCTGTCTTATACATGATCTGCATTATAAAGCCAAAGTAGGGAGGGACCTGTCTTATACATGATCTGCATTATAAAGCCAAAGTAGGGAGGGACCTGTCTTATACATGATCTGCATTATATAGCCAAAGTAGGGAGGGACCTGTCTTATACATGATCTGCATTATAAAGCCAAAGTAGGGAGGGACCTGTCTTATACATGATCTGCATTATAAAGCCAAAGTAGGGAGGGACCTGTCTTATACATGATCTGCATTATATAAGAAAATGCTATACATAGTTTTTCATTTAAATGACTGTCGTTTGTATGGAGATACAATAGTATATTAACCTAAATCTCTATGAAGGAAAGGGTGACCTGTCATATGCATAGTTTGAGCCAAATGGTAAGGGGACCTATATACACAGTTCGCCATTTAAGGCAAGCATAAGGATACAGTTCGCCATTTAAGGTAAGCATAAGGGTACCTACGTCCTAGCTGTTATATACTTAATCTGCCATTTAAGGGTACCTGTCATATATACATAGTTCTCTAGTTAAAGGCCTGCAGTTTGACCCCGTCCAATTGTAAAGATTTATACTTTACTACCTGTTCCATGTGATTAGTGGCTTGTATCAACAATGTAGCAGTACATTCAGTATAATTTGGCGTATGTAGGTATTTTCTAACGGTTAATATGCACGATCACTCTGTGAGCTGAGAATTAGTCAAAATGAGGCCCTGACAATTTAAGTAAACGTATATTATTGATTGTAAAGAAAATTGATAGTTATGAGTATTCAAACTACATAATCCAGATCAGCCCAGGGACATAGATTACATGTTATGTAGGTGCCTCATCAGCCGTAGCGTAATCACTGAGACTGATAATTTGTATGCATGTATATAATATATGTGTATGGGCCGGAGGCCTTGAATTACGAATAAACTGTTAAACTGATCAGGATCTATGTTGTTTGTAAGGTCGGAGTTTCGTCACTTTCATATTCTGTTCTGTCACTTTCATGTATCATCTGGTTTAAAAAGGCCGCCAGATTATATGTATGTATATAATATGTATGTATTTATATGAATAAACTATATGTGTTCGTTATATGGTAACCTTCATACTTCATTTAATTATATATCTACAGTATTATTCGCAAGTTTTCTGTTATATTTTAAATATTTCTCTGTGTCAGTGTGTGTTTACCGATATTGATGCTACATAATAATCACAGTGAATGCTATGAGTACATGTATAATATTATAATTATAATCTCTTGAACATACGAGTATTACACATATTCTGCCGATTTCTACAAGATGCCATTGAGTAAAATAACAATGTATGTAACTGATGAGCAGAGAAAAGAATTGCTGACTTTCTTGCAAAATAAGAACTGGGACGTAGAGATGGAAATAGAAGAAACAGCCACCGCCATGCCCGTTGCAGAGGCTGCTTACGTACCTCCCCCTATGCCTCAGCATGCTGAAGGTGTTGCTGAGTGTCCACTGTGCTTGTGTTCCCCTTGCATAATAAATGAACAGAACAAACAACTTTGGTGGCCTGCTAATAATCGTCCACCACATAATCTAAATTCACATGAGAGAAAGCTTCTATACAGGAGGTTTTGGGCAATGCTATATAATTGTGGCGCATGGAAAGATGTCAGATATATAGAGAGAAAAGTAGCGGCTAGAAGAGGAGACTGTACTTGGCATAAGAGGGAACTGATGCCTGAATGTGTGGTACAGCAATGCAGGAACTGGCTGCCTAACCCGCGCAACCAGCCTTATTTGGGCCATAAGTGGAGTTGAATTGTTTATACCAGTTGTAAGTACTATAAAAATACAGAACTTCAATTTCAGCAATTTATAACCTCTGATATGTACGTGGGTCATAATAGATATAAGTGGTGCTCATGTATTAGATGTATACCATGCAGGGCCTCGCATGTGGCAAATACGATGTGCGTCGACCGTCAGATTTGTACCGCTATTCCTCGTGTGTTTAGTGCGTCGACCGTCAGATTTGTACCGCTATTCCTCGTGTGTTTAAGGTCAAATATAGGTCAACCTGCAGACCTTTAAGGCAAATAGTAGATGACCTTTCATAATATATACTCTGTCAAAATAGGCCAGAAAAATAAATACCTGTGTTTACTGTTTCATGCAAGACAAAAATAGGGCCGGGCTGTAGGGATTTTTTTACCCATACATACTCCAGGGTTCATTCTAGGTCAGAAGTTTTGGGAGAAGTGAGAAAGCGTGCGCTTCCTTAAATGGTGTTCTTTAATATACTTTTGAAAAATAGGGTTAAAATGCACAGTACAACAACCATTAAATACAACATTTGAATAGAAGGCGTGCTTTATAATGGGCCAGTGTATCTTACTAGACAAAATTTTGTTTGAAAATCGTAAAAACCAAAAAATGTTTGGGTTTTTTTTAGGGAGAAGTGGGGCCCCCAGAGGTCAGGGTCCCTAGGGCGACAATTTCGCCCACATCGCCCTCTAAAATGTTCCCTGATCTCTCTAGGGCACAGAAAAATGTGCAAACAAAATTTTGAATTTTTTTAAACTTAATACAAAAAATCAGGGTTGGGGATGGGTGTGTAAAAAACCGGGTTGGTCAGGAAACTGTAAACACAGGGTGTGTGTTTTATTTGGCCTAAAAGAACAATTACCGTAACAATATCAGACTGCTTCACTACCGCTAATAATATATTATTACACATTCCTGTATTGTTTTTAATTAATTAAATAGTAAAAATGTTGCTAACTTAATTATACGCCATGCTACTGTTGTTTGATGTAGTGACCTGTCACAATGGTTCAACTATCATGGTCGACTGTTGTTAAAGTGTCATGTGGACACGACATCATCGTACCTTCTGCTTAATAATGATTGTTAATTAGGTCAACATTTTACCTTACTGTTTGTCACTCATTAGAGATATAGATGTCTATGTACTTGGGTGGATCATGTTTTATATATATATTGATTCCATGTTGGTGTTCACTATATAAGGGTGTTATTTACATAGATAATTGCTTCTAGATAGCTGCTATACACTTTCATTTGATGCTGTTTTGTGTAACAGATCTAGATTGACATTTGAAAAGCAGGCAACATGTAGCACAAGTTCTTGGATAATTACTTAAATGGAGTAACTAGCACAGCCGGAAACTGTAGTCAACTTCGGATTGGAATAATTATTAGACAGTATTTCTGGTAAGAGACTTAAATTACTTGGTCTCCCATTGTGAATTATTTTGTGATTGTTTTGAGACCCTCGGCCAGTATTTGTTACGGTCAGCATACGTGGGTTTCTTTCATCATGGGAGGTGGGGGATGTATTGTTTCGCTGGCTTAGCCGTCGTACAATGTAAGTAGTTAACCAGTACTAAGCAATGTGTGCAAGGTACCTTGCTGAAGGACACTACACATTATGCGGACTGACCCGATTATCGAACCCCGGAACCTGATTAGTCGAAATCCTACGCTCTACCACTGGATCACGGATGCAGAGATTATTAGAAACAAAGACTAATGGTATTATAAGAAAAGACTAATGGTCTAGAGCTTGTATGTACACATAAGCATCCATTTGTGTGAATTTCCATCCGTCCGTCTCTCAAAAAGTTTGTCTTGATGAGATCTCATAAGCCTTTTGTTGGGTTTCAACAAGACTTGGAGGGAATGGGCAGTACGAAGTCTAGTTGTGCATGACATAATCGTGTTCTGCTCGGCCCATATATGATGAAGCTACACCTCTTGAAAGCAAATGTATGGAATAAAGATAGCACTGACTCACTGGTCTGCTAATCCAACCCTTTGCCAAATTTCAGTGATGCTAGCGATAGTGCTGACTCGCTGTTCTGCTAATCCAACCCGTTGCCAGATTTCAGTGATGCTAACAATAGCGCTGACCCGCTGTTCTGCTAATCCAACCAGTTGCCAGATTTCAGTGATGCTAATGATAGCGCTGACCCGCTGTTCTGCTAATCCAACCCGTTGCCAGATTTCAGTGATGCTAACGATAGTGCTGACCCGCTGTTCTGCTAATCCAACCCGTTGCCAGACTTCAGTGATGCTAACGATAGCGCTGACCTGTTGGTCTGCTAATCCAACCCGTTGCCAGATTTCAGTGATGCTAACGATAGCGCTGACCCATTGTTCTGCTAATCCAACCCGTTGCCAGATTTCAGTGATGCTAACGATAGCGCTGACCCATTGTTCTGCTAATCCAACCTGTTGCCAGATTTCAGTGATGCTAACGATAGCGCTGACCCATTGTTCTGCTAATCCAACCCGTTGCCAGATTTCAGTGATGCTAATGATAGCGCTGACCCGCTGTTCTGCTAATCCAGCCCTTTGCCAGACTTCAGTGATGCTAATGATAGCGCTGACCCATTGGTCTGCTAATCCAACCTGTTGCCAGATTTCAGTGATGCTAACGATAGCGCTGACCCGCTGTTCTGCTAATCCAACCTGTTGCCAGATTTCAATGATGCTAACGATAGCGCTGACCTGTTGGTCTGCTAATCCAACCCATTGCCAGATTTCAGTGATGCTAACGATAGCGCTGACCCATTGTTCTGCTAATCCAACCCATTGCCAGACTTCAGTGATGCTAACAATAGCGCTGACCCACTGTTCTGCTAATCCAACCCTTTGCCAGACTTCAGTGCTGCTAATGATAGCGCTGACCTGTTGGTCTGCTAATCCAACCCATTGCCAGATTTCAGTGATGCTAACGATAGCGCTGACCCGTTGGTCTGCTAATCCAACCCGTTGCCAGATTTCAGTGATGCTAATGATAGTGCTGACACGTTGGTCTGCTAATCCAATCAGTTGCCAGACTTCAGTGATGCTAATGATAGCGCTGACCCGTTGGTCTGCTAATCCAACCTGTTGCCAGATTTCAGTGATGCTAACGATAGCGCTGACCCACTGTTCTGCTAATCCAACCAGTTGCCAGATTTCATTGATGCTAACGATAGCGCTGACACGTTGGTCTGCTAATCCAATCAGTTGCCAGACTTCAGTGATGCTAACGATAGCACTGACCCGCTGTTCTGCTAATCCAGCCTTTTGCCATACTTCAGTGATGCTAATGATAGCGCTGACCCATTGGTCTGCTAATCCAACCTGTTGCCAGATTTCAGTGATGCTAACGATAGCGCTGACCCGTTGGTCTGCTAATCCAACCCTTTGCCAGATTTCAGTGATGCTAATGATAGCGCTGACCCGTTGGTCTGCTAATCCAACCAGTTGCCAGATTTCAGTGATGCTAACGATAGCGCTGACCCATTGGTCTGCTAATCCAACCCTTTGCCAGACTTCAGTGATGCTAACGATAGCGCTGACCCGCTGTTTTGCTAATCCAACCCTTTGCCAGACTTCAGTGATGCTAACAATAGCGCTGACCCGCTGTTCTGCTAATCCAACCCTTTGCCAGACTTCAGTGATGCTAATGATAGCGCTGACCCATTGGTCTGCTAATCCAACCTGTTGCCAGATTTCAGTGATGCTAATGATAGCGCTGACCCGCTGTTCTGCTAATCTAACCTGTTGCCAGATTTCAATGATGCTAACGATAGTGCTGACCCGCTGTTCTGCTAATCCAACCCGTTGCCAGACTTCAGTGATGCTAACGATAGCGCTGACCTGTTGGTCTGCTAATCCAACCCGTTGCCAGACTTCAGTGATGCTAACGATAGCGCTGACACGTTGGTCTGCTAATCCAATCAGTTGCCAGACTTCAGTGATGCTAACGATAGCGCTGACCCGCTGTTCTGCTAATCCAACCCTTTGCCAGACTTCAGTGATGCTAACGATAGCGCTGACCCGCTGTTCTGCTAATCCAACCCTTTGCCAGATTTCAGTGATGCTAACGATAGCACTGACACGTTGGTCTGCTAATCCAACCCTTTGCCAGATTTCAGTGATGCTAATGATAGCACTGACCCGCTGTTCTGCTAATCCAACCAGTTGCCAGATTTCAGTGATGCTAACGATAGCGCTGACCCGCTGTTCTGCTAATCCAACCAGTTGCCAGATTTCATTGATGCTAACGATAGCGCTGACACGTTGGTCTGCTAATCCAATCAGTTGCCAGACTTCAATGATGCTAACGATAGCGCTGACCCGCTGTTCTGCTAATCCAACCCGTTGCCAGATTTCAATGAGGCTTACCCTCTATGATCGGTACCCAGAATTAGTTTATACCAATTTATTTTAGCTCAATTGCGAAACAAGTTCTTACAGCTTATATTAATCACTTTCGACACCTTATTCCTGATGGAATCCATCGCCATGAGGGAGAGAGAATAGGCAATGTGGAATTTAAATGCCTTGCTTGCCTAATGGCACAATCGTAACGGCTCCAGTGGGGCTCGAACTCCGGGCCTTTCGCACCTGAAGCGAACGCAATACCACTGCGCTATCACGATCGCTCGGTGCATTTCCAGATATGAACAATACTATGCTTGAAGAGATTGATCAGTACCCCCCCCCCACCCCAAATTCATATAATGCTCATAATGATCATGTTGGAGGTTATGATAAGAGCATCTCTGGTTGGAGGCAATTTTCGATATTAAGCACATCTCTCATTGGAGGCTATTTTGGTATAATGTACATATTTGGTTGGAGGGTAGTTTGATATATGCACATATTTGGTTGGAGGGTAGTTTGATATAATGCACATATTTGGTTGTAGGGTAGTTTGATATAATGCACATATTTGGTTGTAGGGTAGTTTGGTATAATGCACATATTTGGTTGGAGGGTAGTTTGATATAATGCACATATTTGGTTGGAGGGTAGTTTGGTATAATGCACATATTTGGTTGGAGGGTAGTTTGGTATAATGCACATATATGGTTGGAGGGTAGTTTGATATAATGCACATATTTGGTTAGAGGGTAGTTTGATATAATGCACATATTTGGTTAGAGGGTAGTTTGATATAATGCACATATTTGGTTGGAGGGTAGTTTGGTATAATGCACATATTTGGTTAGAGGGTAGTTTGGTATAATGCACATATTTGGTTGTAGGGTAGTTTGATATAATGCACATATTTGGTTGGAGGTTAGTTTGGTATAATGCACATATTTGGTTGGAGGGTAGTTTGGTATAATGCACATATTTGGTTGGAGGGTAGTTTGGTATAATGCACATATTTGGTTGGAGGGTAGTTTGGTATAATGCACATATATGGTTGGAGGGTAGTTTGATATAATGCACATATTTGGTTAGAGGGTAGTTTGATATAATGCACATATTTGGTTAGAGGGTAGTTTGATATAATGCACATATTTGGTTGGAGGGTAGTTTGGTATAATGCACATATTTGGTTAGAGGGTAGTTTGGTATAATGCACATATTTGGTTGTAGGGTAGTTTGATATAATGCACATATTTGGTTGGAGGTTAGTTTGGTATAATGCACATATTTGGTTGGAGGGTAGTTTGGTATAATGCACATATTTGGTTGGAGGGTAGTTTGATATAATGCACATATTTGGTTGGAGGGTAGTTTGGTATAATGCACATATTTGGTTGGAGGGTAGTTTGGTATAATGCACATATTTGGTTGGAGGGTAGTTTGGTATAATGCACATATTTGGTTGGAGGGCAGATTGATTTAATGCACATATTTGGGTTGAAGTTATTTTTGCTATATAGCACATGATCTCTCACTTGAGGCTAAAGAATAAATTTTCTTTATTTTACAATGATTGCGAAACAAGCTGCAAGAACTATCTATTAATTACTCTCGTTGGCGCTGATGATGGCGTATTTGTGGTCATTCGTGTGGGAGGAAACCTGAATACCCGGAGAAAACCCACCTGTCTGATCTGGCGACCACCATCTCACATATTTCTTGGTCCGGGGATCGAACCCGAGTTACATTAGTGAGAAGTGAGCGCACTAATCACTGCGCTAGTCGGACAGCCGTGCACGTAAACGAACCAGAGGAGTTTCTGGAATGGGTCTCTGTCTGTATCATTGCACTATCCTCCAAGATATCATGGCCATCTCTTGTTGGGAGACTATTTTGATGTAATACAGCCTATTTAGATATAATGCACAGCTCTAGTTCAAGGCTTTTGTGAGATAATGCGCATCTCTTGTTGGAGGCTAATATTATATAAAGCAAATGGTTCAAGGCTATTTTGGTATTATAATGCACATCTCTGGTTCCAGGCTATTTTGGTATTATAATGTACATCTCTGGTTCCAGGCTATTTTGGTATTATAATGCACATCTCTGGTTCCAGGCTATTTTGGTATTATAATGCACATCTCTGGTTCCAGGCTATTTTGGTATTATAGTGCACATCTCTGGTTCCAGGCTATTTTGGTATTATAATGCACATCTCTGGTTCCAGGCTATTTTGGTATTATAATGCACATCTCTGGTTCCAGGCTATATTGGGAGATCATTGCTTGAAAACATCCAGTTTAATTGCTCAACACACTGCTGTGTTGTCTTTCTTAAAACCACTCACTTTGTTCCTTGTTTTTTCCCTTTGGCTATGTATTGACATTTCCTTAATAAACAAGAAGACAAAAATAGACATTTGTCCTGTGTTCACTACATAATTAGACCGTTAATGCTATTTTTAGGTCACATGGTGGCTTTCTTGGCAAATAAAACCAATCATTAAATGACAATAATTACCCAGTCAATACATAATTGATGGGGTGTAGCTATATGTGAGAATGGTAAGCATCGGTACTTGCTGAGATTTTTATTCAAACAAATCTTCAAACAAAAAAACCATTGAAACCGTCTGTGAATAGAAATATTGTGTTGCTAAAGACATACATGTTATTTACATATAGTAGGTGAAGATTATTGACTGATTATTGACTGAGATAGTTCTGTGACACTATTAACCCTTTCAACACCACAGACCTCTAAATTGGCTTACAAAAAAGTGTAGATCCAGATGAGCCGGCTCCGTCTCATCAGGATCTGCACTTTTTTCAAGTAATATAACTATTTTTAGAATTCTTTTTACCCATTTTGATAAATGAACTGATCCAAATGTAATTTTGTTATTAATTTATTGGTCTAAAAATATCATGGACCAGTCCATGTCAGTTACTTGGTGTTGAATGGGTTACAGACATACATGTTATTTACATATAGTATGTGAAGATTATTGACTGATTATTGACTGAGATAGTTCTGTGACACTACTAACTGAAAAACGTTTCTATTATGGGTTTGCAGCAAACATCACTCATTATAGGGCATGAGAGATGGATCATGTCGGTATAATGAGAGAATACATGTAGGTATAATGGGAGAATACATGTAGGTATAATGGGAGAATACATGTAGGTATAATGGGAGAATACATGTAGGTATAATGGGAGAATACATGTAGGTATAATGAGAGAATACATGTAGGTATAATGGGAGAATACATGTAGGTATAATGGGAGAATACATGTAGGTATAATGAGAGAATACATGTAGGTATAATGAGAGAATACATGTAGGTATAATGAGAGAATACATGTAGGTATAATGAGAGAATACATGTAGGTATAATGGGAGAATACATGTAGGTATAATGGGAGAATACATGTAGGTATAATGGGAGAATACATGTAGGTATAATGGGAGAATACATGTAGGTATAATGGGAGAATACATGTAGGTATAATGGGAGAATACATGTAGGTATAATGGGAGAATACATGTCGGTATAATGGGAGAATACATGTAGGTATAATGGGAGAATACATGTAGGTATAATGGGAGAATACATGTAGGTATAATGGGAGAATACATGTAAGTATAATGGGAGAATAGTTTACATGGCATTTTGCATTTCTTAACCCTAAACCCATTCAACACCAAGTAACTGACATGGACTGGTCCATGATATTTTTAGACCAATAAATTCATAAGAAGATTACATTTGGAGCAGTTCATTTATTAAAATAGGTAATTTTGTCTAATATTGTAATATTACTGGCAAAAAGTGCAGATCCTGATGAGACATATGGATCTACATTTATTGTAAGCCTATTTAGAGGTCTGTGGTGTTGAAAGGGTTAACCTGCCAAATAAATTGGACGGAATGTGCAAACAACGTAGATCCAGAACAGCTGTGGCATAGCGCCGCATCTGATCAGGATCTATGTTGTTTGCTATTCAGACAAGTGTTTTAGCTCCACTGTCCCGATAGCAAACATTATAGACCCTGATCAGACGGCATGTTCTGTGTTGTCTGATATGGCTTTATACTGTTTGCAAAAGTGACTTTAGTTGTAATTGGCAGGTTACGGGTTAAATTGGGGTCATCGACGAAGTACAAAATTAAATCGCTGATTGAAGGCAATGAGATTCAGATCTGATATTAATATACAGACCCCTAGATTCTATTTTAATAGTCATGTGGATATTTACTGTATTTATCAATGTATAGCACGCACTTACATTTTGGCACAAACTTGGGGGGGGAATGGAGTTCCGATGTATAACGCGCACATGGAAATACCAATTCCACATGTTTGGGCACCGCAACCAAGCCAGTACGAGTATTCACCAGAATGGTGTCAGTACTATATCAGAAGTTTGTTTTGGGTTGTCTCCCTTGCATCATTAATTCAGCTTCTGACAATATCATGCAGAATCATATACATGTGTTTGTTATTGGTTGCCCTGCCCCCCTTGCATCATTAATTCAGCTTCTGACAATATCATGCAGAATTATATACATGTGTTTGTTATTGGTTGTCCCCCTTGCATCATTAATTCAGCTTCTGACAATATCATGCAGAATCATATATATGTGTTTGTTATTGGTTGTCCCCCTTGCATCATTAGTTCAGCTTCGGACAATATCATGCAGAATTATATACCTGTGTTTGTTATTGGTTGTTTCCCTTGCATCATTAGTTCAGCTTCTGACAATATCATGCAGAATCTTATTCCTGTGTTTGTTATTGGTTGTCTCCCTTGCATCATTAGTTCAGCTTCTGACAATATCATGCATAATCTTATTCCTGTGTTTGTTATTGGTTGTCTCCCTTGCATCATTAGTTCAGCTTCTGACAATATCATGCAGAATCTTATTCCTGTGTTTGTTATTGGTTGTCTCCCTTGCATCATTAGTTCAGCTTCTGACAATATCATGCAGAATCTTATTCCTGTGTTTGTTATTGGTTGTCCCCCTTGCATCATTAATTCAGCTTCTGACAATATCATGCAGAATCTTATATATGTGTTTGTTATTGGTTGTTTCCCTTGCATCATTAATTCAGCTTCTGACAATATCATGCAGAATCTTATATATGTGTTAGTTATTGGTTGTTTCCCTTGCATCATTAATTCAGCTTCTGACAATATCATGCAGAATCTTATATATGTGTTTGTTATTGGTTGTTTCCCTTGCATCATTAATTCAGCTTCGGACAATATCATGCAGAATCTGATGCATGTATAAATGTGAAGCGTGTAGAAATGTGAAGGATAGCTAGCTCATTTGAATATAATATGTTTAGTTTGAATTATTGTGTATAAATGTGAAACTTGGCTATTCTATTTCAGATATATTGATTGTGGTTTTGAAGCTGTTATCTTGAGACAAGATTTATTAGACATTCAGATATAACTATATATATTATAATGTAACAGCTGTTTTAGTAGGTCATCAATTAACTGCTGCCTATAGCATTTTTATGTGATCTGCTGAAGGTTTTCTACTGTACTGGGCTGAATTAGAAACTGTATACGGTACTTAAACAACTTAATTGATCCTTAGATTAAGTATTAATGTTAACAGATCAGAACTTTTTGTCATGTTTGCACATTTTTCCCAGCTATGCACAATAGGATCTAAAAATACATGAGTGGTGATTATTTTATGAAATTGGTGAGGTTTAGAGAAAAATTTCAAAATGCGTTTCATAAAATATGGTATGAAATTACCACAAGTATAAGATACTTTTTTATCGCATTACCATATAACATTCATTATAATCATATTGTTTCGACTTTAATTTTGGCACCAAGTGTCAGCGTAAATTGTCATGACATCACTAAATTGTCATAATGTCACTAAATTGTCATGACATCACTAAATTGTCATGATGTCACTAAATTGTCATGACATCACTAAATTGTCGTGGTGTCACTAAATTGTCATGACATCACTAAATTGTCGTGACATCACTAAATTGTCATGATGTCACTAAATTGTCATGACATCACTAAATTGTCATGACGTCACTAAATTGTCATGACATCACTAAATTGTCATGATGTCACTAAATTGTCATGACATCACTAAATTGTCATGACGTCACTAAATTGTCATGACATCACTAAATTGTCATGATGTCACTAAATTGTCATGACGTCACTAAATTGTCATGACGTCACTAAATTGTCATGACGTCACTAAATTGTCATGATGTCACTAAATTGTCATGACGTCACTAAATTGTCATGACATCACTAAATTGTCATGACGTCACTAAATTGTCATGACGTCACTAAGTTGTCATGACATCACTAAGTTGTCATGACATCACTAAATTATCATGACATCATTACGCAAAGCAGCGCTATAATTATGTCGAGACTTCTGTTAAATCTTCGTTTGTCTTACCATTAACGCTATGTACCAATGACGTTTCTTCTTTATGATATTTGTAATACATTATAACGCCCGATGCACAGCAAATTGCAAGAATTCAAGTAGAAATATGCATAATTTAAAGTTGAAATTTACAAATTATAAGGATTATTCTTTCAACCAATCAGAATACTTCCAGGTTGTATTAAAACGTGTGCACATATCAGAAAATATGTGATGGCTGTATTACACTGAATGTGATGGCTGTATTACACTGAATACAAGCACAAGTATGTAATAAATGTATATATATAAAAACACATGAAATTTATCAACGGAAATATATGCTGATGATGGTGGCTTGACCTGCTATATTAGATGCTCTCACTGGAAGATTCATGCAAATATGACCTCGCAAATTCATGCAAATATGACCTTGGAAATTCATGCAAATATGACCTCGCAAATTCATGCAAATATGACCATGCAAATTAATTCAAATATGACCTTGGAAATTCATGCAAATATGACCTTGGAAATGTATTCAAATATGACCTTGCAAATTCATGCAAATATGACCTTGCAAATTCATGCAAATATGACCTTGCAAATTCATGCAAATATGACCTTGCAAATTCATGCAAATATGACCTTGCAAATTCATACAAATATTCAACAACCATTTATAGAAGCTGTACACATTTCCAGAATCAATTCAATGGACTAATAATAGTGAGCTATGGGTAAGTTAGAGGCTAAGATTGATATTTCCCCATCAGTAGCTATGTGCTTCATATATATACTTCATGCGCAGACTCTGTTAGATGAGTACGCAGACTCTGTTAGATGAGTACGTGCACACTCAACCAGATGTCTAAGTGGTCGATCACCCTGTGTTTTATACTATTTGGAGCGAATATTTAAAGCAGCATTACATCGTATGAAATAAAAGATATTTGAAAAATTCAATTTTTACGTATGGGTAGCAATGCCGCTACACATTCTAACATTATACTTTGTATGCTTATGTTCATTTGGTAAACAGTGTTTTTTTGCGATAAAACAAACTAGAAACCGAAAGTAGGACTTTCCGAGTCGATCGGTCACACACTTGTTTATAATCAGAACCCATCGTCCGCACTTGTTTACATTCGGAATGCATCGTCCCCATTTGTCCCACGTTGTTGATTCATACCTCTGTTAGCTAAGTCTTTTAGGGACATTTCTACATCCCCGCGAGGGGTTCGACATTAGAGGAAGATAGATAGATAGTCTTTCATGTTCAACATATATACGTTGTTTTCTACATCCTCTGTTGTTTCACGCATGCGCGCTGTCCATGTTTAAAGTTTGTGTGTTGATAAACAAATTCGCGTATACGACAGTTTAAATTTATTGGAATTTTATCGTTTCTGAGCGACTATTTAGATTTTTGTAAACACATTAGTATTTATATTTTACCCAAAACATCCTTTATTACGATGTAATGCTGCTTTAATATAATGAGTATTTTCATATTGTAATTTACTGCATGCATTTTATTCGGCATGATTATCCTGCCATTTACGTATTTGTACACAGATCTGTAATAGTATCAAGATTAATAAGATGATATGAATATGAATATTATATGGTTATTAGTTTGCTCCAAATATTGAAAAACACCAGGTGACCGATTAGGTATTTTGTGGATACAGTAAAACCCCTCTAATCCAGACTTCTTCCGGACCAGGCAAGAGGTCTGGTTTAGATTGTGTTCCGGATTAGAGTGTTTTTTATATTTAATATTAATATTTAAAAATATGTATGACATACTATGATGTTACAGTATAACGTGTGTGAACACGGAAATAAAACAAACATAATAATTATACGCTTGTATAGAAAAGAGACATGTACGTGTTGTCATGAACTGTATAATTATGCACTTCTCTGCGAGTGCCTGTAAGTATACCAAACAACAATTAAATTGTAAACTATTATGCCATGAAATGTTTGTGTATATTATTTAGAAAGGAGAGGACAATCATAAGCTATACAGCTTTCTGTCCAATTCCTTATATCAGTTGTTGTAAATAATCATGTATTGACAGAAAATAAATATGTTTAAACTAAAAATTAATTTCAACTTTCATTTCGGCTATGTTAGGGTTAACATCATTTAGGAGGTCTTCCTTAACCCTTTCAACACCACAGACCTCTAAATAGGCTTACAAAAAGTGTAGATCCAGATGAGCCGGCTCGTGACGAGCCGTCTCATCAGGATCTGCACTTTTTGCCAGTGATATGACTATTTTTAGACATAATTACCCATTTTGATAAATGAACTTGTCCAAATGTGATTTTCTGATTCATTTATTGGTTTATGAATATCATGGACCAGTCCATGTGAGTGAGTTACTTGGTGTTGAATGGGTTAAATACACCTTTATTGTGAGCTTTTGCAAAGTATCAGATTTATTGATTTATTTTAGTTTGACCTGTTAGGTTAACATATTCCTACGCTTACACTATATACATGTACGCTTAAATTCATACGCCACAAATTGTTCAAAGCTTAAATATTGTAACCAAATCATTTTTAATCAGAATGAACAATTTTGTTCAGTGGAGAAACTGAAAACAACAATTTTAAATGTACTCATTACTCTATTATTTAAATGGTTAATACCAACATCCAGTCGTGTTTCCCGAGTGGAACACAAAATTACAATCAAGATCAATCAATATTATCACAAACTTACACTTTACAGCAAATTGATAAATTGAAACACATGCGTCCGTGGTCCAGTGGTAGAGCGTCGGATTTGGAATCGAACGGTCCCGGGTTCGATACTCGGTCAGGCCACGTATGTAGTGTTATTGAGCAAGGCACCTCATACACATTGCTTAGTACTGGTTAATCGATTAGGTCGGCTAAGCCTGCCCAGGAAAAATGTCTAGGTCCCTGAGAGGGGTTTGACATTAATGGAACATACATACATACATACAATGTCAACTACCCACCACTACGAAGGTAAACAATGGAATGTTGTCACGATTATGACAATACACACTGATTACATTCTTTTCTTTCATAATTGGCACATCTGGTTTAACCCTTTCCTTCATAGAGATTTAGGTTAATATACTATTTCAGGGATCATTCTAGAGGGCGATGTGGGCGAAATTGTCGCCCTAGGGACCCTGACTTCGCCCTCTGGGGGCCCCACTTCTCCCTAGTAAGATATACTGGCCCATTATAAAGCACTCCTTCTATTCAAATGTTGTATTTAATGGTTGTACTGTGCATTTTAAACCTATTTTGCAGAAGTATATTAAAGAACACCATTTAAGGAAGCAATCACGGGCTTTCTCACTTTTCCCAAACATTCTGACCTAGCATGAACCCTGCTATTTCATAGATATTTAGGTTAATATACTATTTCATAGAGATTTAGGTTAATATACTATTTCATAGAGATTTAGGTTAATATACTATTTCATCGAAATTTAGGTTAATATACTATTTCATAGAGATTTAGGTTAATATACTATTTCATAGAGATTTAGGTTCAAAATATTACGAAATTTCGTCTGGAATAGAGGAGTTTCAGATTAAATTTTTTTTTTTAAATACAAGGGGAAATTTGGGACCGGAGAAAATGTCCGATTTGGAGGGTTCGAGATTAGAGGGATTTTACTGTATATATATATATATATTATACCATGCAGCATGTGATAGCTTCTGTATTTATATATGAATAATTGATCTCTCATATTACAAACACTTTAGACTTGCTCTTTTGTGAATAGTTAAAGTTATATTTTGGATCACAACAAGATTTAAATGTTTGTCAATATAAGACAACATGCATCTACATATTAACAAGTTAATATTTGGACTTTAAATTTACGCCAATAAATTTACGCTAACTAATGTGATGCACCTGATTTCTGTGCAGACATTGAACATTGAGTCGTAATAAAGTGTGGCTTTAACCCTTTCAACACCACAGACCTCTAAATTGGCTTACAAAAAAGTGTAGATCCAGATGAGGCGGCTCGTGACGAGCCGTCTCATCAGGATCTGCACTTTTTTCAAGTAATATAACTATTTTTAGAAAAACAATTACCCATTTTGATAAATGAACTGATCCAAATGTAATTTTGTTATTAATTTATTGGTCTAAAAATATCATGGACCAGTCCATGTCAGTTACTTGGTGTTGAATGGGTTAATTCTTTGCCTACTAGCTTTTGAAAATGACAGTCATGAAATTGTGTTGTAACGAATTATCGGCTGCTACAATTATTTGAACTATTTATAGCTTTTACTTTACCTAGCATACAGAGACTTAACATAAAAGGTGAAATTCATAAAAACTATTTATAAACACCAACAGGAAGAACCTATTCCTTAGAGATGGAACATTTGAACATTTATTTTAGACAATTTTAGGAAATAGTACATAATTTTGTATACTGTTATTGTTATACAGTAGGCTTTTAATGGACACTAAGTGGATAAATAAATATGAAGGTAAGACCGTATCAACTGATATCCTTTCCCGTTAATTTGTGGAAGTCGTGATAGAGCCGTGGTAGTGGATTCACTTCAGGTGCAAAAGGCCTGAATTTTGAGCCCAGCAGCGAACAATTGGATTCAAATGACATTTTCTCATGAACCAATCAAGTAGAAATGTTTCCATCCGGCGTTCATGAACAATTGGATTCAAATGACTTCCTTTCATGACCAATCAAGTAGAAATGTTTCCACCCGGCGTCCATGAACAATTGGATTCAAATGACTTCCTTTCATGACCAATCAAGTAGAAATGTTTCCATCCGGCGTTCATGAACAATTGGATTCAAATAACTTCTTCTCATGAACCAATCAAGTAGAAATGTTTCCATCCGGCGTTCATGAACAATTGGATTCAAATGACTTCCTTTCATGACCAATCAAGTAGAAATGTTTCCATCCGGCGTCCATGAACAATTGGATTCAAATAACTTCTTCTCATGAACCAATCGAGTAGAAATGTTTCCACCCGGCGTCCATGAACAATTGGATTCAAATGACTTCCTTTCATGACCAATCAAGTAGAAATGTTTCCACCCGGCGTCCATGAACAATTGGATTCAAATGACTTCCTTTCATGACCAATCAAGTAGAAATGTTTCCACCCGGCGTCCATGAACAATTGGATTCAAATAACTTCTTCTCATGAACCAATCAAGTAGAAATGTTTTCACATTTGGTTCGTAATTTCCTTACAACGTCACATACCAATTTTGTTCAAATGAGGTCATTAGGTTCAAAACTAGGTCACTAGGTGACGGTCAAGGAAAAACGATAAAGAATATCATAAACCAATAGTTGGAATGTTGCCAAATAAGGGGCTCAGTGTTTATTTATTCTGTTAGAATGTGGTCAGTTGGGTCAAACACTAGGACTTTAATGGTCAACTTGAAGCAAAAACCATTACATGACTTCTTCTCATCAACCAATTGTGACATTACTTCTTCTCATCAACCAATTGTGACATTACTTCTTCTCATCAACCAATTGTGACGTTACTTCTTCTCATCAACCAATTGTGACATTACTTCTTCTCATCAACCAATTGTGACATTACTTCTTCTCATCAACCAATTGTGACATTACTTCTTCTCATCAACCAATTGTGACATTACTTCTTCTCATCAACCAATTGTGACATTACTTCTTCTCATCAACCAATTGTGACGTTACTTCTTCTCATCAACCAATTGTGACATTACTTCTTCTCATCAACCAATTGTGACATTACTTCTTCTCATCAACCAATTGTGACGTTACTTCTTCTCATCAACCAATTGTGACATTACTTCTTCTCATCAACCAATTGTGACATTACTTCTTCTCATCAACCAATTGTGACGTTGCTTCTTCTCATCAACCAATTGTGACATTACTTCTTCTCATCAACCAATTGTGACGTTACTTCTTCTCATCAACCAATTGTGACATTACTTCTTCTCATCAACCAATTGTGACGTTACTTCTTCTCATCAACCAATTGTGACATTACTTCTTCTCATCAACCAATTGTGACATTACTTCTTCTCATCAACCAATTGTGACATTACTTCTTCTCATCAACCAATTGTGACATTACTTCTTCTCATCAACCAATTGTGACATTACTTCTTCTCATCAACCAATTGTGACAATGTGGCTTAATTTGATCAGTACCGGTAGTATGTATAATTAAAGTAATAACTTGTAATGATAGTGAGGCAGATAGCTAACATTCTTGTGAAGACCCATTATGTGCTTAGTTAGTATGTTTTGCATACCAAGATATTCTAAGGAGCAGTTGATTCTAAATCATCATATTACTTACATGTACGTGCTTTGTCTGAAATTTTGTGTCCGCCTCCGTGGTCGAGTGGTTAAGGTCGCTGACTTGTATACCACTGTAACCTATCATCACTGATGGTCACGGGTTCGAGCCCCGCTCAGGCCGTGTCTCATTTATAAGAAAAAGTTGGCAGTTTCTTACGGAGGTTGGTGCACCCAAGTACTGGTTAACCGCTGGAGCATGCCCAGGAAAGGTGTTGTTAGGTAAGCTGTCCGCTGGCGATATAGCCCAAAATGGTGCTGATGCAGGCATAAAACCCGAAATGTAACAGTAACTGAATTTTTGTCTGCGACACTTTTGTCGCCAATTGAAGAAAAAAAATGGAGCCAATTTGAAAAAACTTGGAGCCAACTATTAAATTATTATTATTTGAAGCATGTGGAAAATGAATGACCTGATTGTCGTCCATGTATATAAAAATCATATTTTCATAGTTTAATAATCCAACAAACATAGTATTACACGTAACTATGTACCGGTACATCCTACAGTCATACTATCCACAACAAATTAAACCCCCATGTGTCAATAATATGAGCAAATACACAATATCAAAATGTCAGCTGTGTATCGGGGATCCCAAATTGCGTAGCACCACATTAGCATGGAGAGTTCCGACAAGGGGACAGTCATGCTTTTAGTGTGAAGATGGGAATATTGTCTGTTTTCACGGTTTACAATTATTATTTGCAAATTTCTTCTGTCTGTTCTTCTAATAGAGTGCTTATCATTAATCAATTAGTAGTGTAATTATGAGCAACGTGTCATTGCCTGCCTTTGTTAATTGGAGCCAAATCATGACAACTGTTGGTCACCTCACCCCATGGTCTGTCTGCATGGGGCCATTCTTTTGTGTTTGAATCTTACTTGATTGAAAATTAAACAATGTGATTTAACTACAATTTATTGATTCTGTTAGATATAAACAAATTATGCAGAAAATAGAAGTGTCCGGATAATGGGCCCGACCAATCTTCTCTTGAATTTTAATTGGCATTTTAAGTTACCCCTTTTGGAGCCTCACTATCGGCATTTACCTGCGTTAATATTAGTTGTTTTGTGTTATTCGATATATGACGAGCGGACCTATTTATTGATGTAAAACAAATGATGGTGCAGCATAAACGTTTAAAGTTATGATTGAATAACATTGTGGTTTGGACGGAAAAGAATTGCTGACCAGTAAAGTGGCTTTATTAGACTGGTGAAGTCGGAAATACTCCTTTCATGTGCATATTGATTACACCAGCAGCTGTTGTTTGAATGTAATTTTACACAGGATAAAGATGCGACTTTTACTTATAATTTATGCACATAACTTTATACGGACGTATGCATTCATACTATTGGTCATACAGGTTTAGTATAAGTTTGTGCACATTTTTATAAGACAACATTTCACATGCTAGCTTTGCTCTCACTTCTATCTGAGTTGCTGTCAGTTCTCACTATTCTACATGGAGGAAGAAGTCACTTCTCCCTCAAATATTAGGCATCCCCAATAGTAGGGCCACGTCAGTCCAGGCATTCTCAATAGTAGGGCCACGTCAGTCCAGGCATCCCCAATAGTAGGGCCACGTCAGTCCAGGCATCCCCAATAGTAGGGCCACGTCAGTCCAGGCATTCTCAATAGGCTATGAAGTGTGTACAAGCAACCATAGCCTAGGCATTATACACAAGCTATAAAGTGTGTACAAGCAACCATAGCCTAGGCATTATACACTAGCTATAAAGTGTGTACAAGCAACCATAGCCTAGGCATTATACACAAGCTATAAAGTGTGTACAAGCAACCATAGCCTAGGCATTATACACAAGCTATAAAGTGTGTACAAACAACCATAGCCTAGGCATTATACACAAGCTATAAAGTGTGTACAAGCAACCATAGCCTAGGCATTATACACAAGCTATAAAGTGTGTACACGCAACCATAGCCTAGGCATTATACACAAGCTATAAAGTATGTACAAGCAACCATAGCCTAGGCATTATACACAAGCTATAAAGTGTGTACAAGCAACCATAGCCTAGGCATTATACACAAGCTATAAAGTGTGTACAAGCATCAATAGCCTAGACATTATACACTAGCTATAAAGTGTGTACAAGCAACCATAGCCTAGGCATTATACACATGCTATAAAGTGTGTACAAGCAACCATAGCCTAGGCATTATACACAAGCTATAAAGTGTGTACAAGCAACCATAGCCTAGGCATTATACACAAGCTATAAAGTATGTACAAGCAACCATAGCCTAGGCATTATACACAAGCTATAAAGCATGTACAAGCAACCATAGCCTAGGCATTATACACAAGCTATAAAGTGTGTACACGCAACCATAGCCTAGGCATTATACACAAGCATGCTGTGACGGCTATTTTCTCTTTAAATATCAAGAGTTTCATTGATTAAGTTTTGAAAATATTTGTTCAGGCGCTTCTCACAGGAGTCGATTCTCACAGGAGACATCCTGGTTCTTATTGATGCACATGTATTTTATGCAAACAGACGGATATGTAGTCCAGTGGTAACACGCTGGACTGGTAATCCAGGCATCGCAGGTTCGATCCCCCGTCTGACCCTAATAAAATTAACAGTCTTTCAGATGGGACGTTAAACTGAGGTCTCGTGTCGGTGCTGTACACCGTGCACGTAAAAGAACCAGAGGAGATCCCTTGCACTATCCTCCAAAATCTAAAATAACTAATCTCTTCAGGAGGCATCGCTCATATGGGCAACCGGTAGCGACGATAAATAAACGTAAAAACACACCTTATGCAAACAATGGTCTCTGTCCCCAATGCATAAACAGGTCAATAATAATGTGTCTTTTGATGTCAGAATTTGTATGAAATAGTATTTACACTTCTGTTGTCTGTCTGGCTATTTGCAGATTGCATATTATTGTCCACTCCATAATTCTCAAGCTGTTGTGGGTTTGAGCAGGAGGTCAATTTTGAAATCACTTTGTACAACTGTTCACCATCTGAGGACACTGTGCCACTTTCTGCCACTGTTGGGTCAAGGACATAATAATTATCATACGAGGTCAGATGTTATATTGACTGTGTTTCGTGTCATGCAGATCCATAACAGCAGTTTATAATGTATACGATATTAAAAATAGCGAATACTTTCTAATCAAGGCACCAGTATTTCATTAAAAAACATTGAGTTTCTAATCAAGGCACCAGTATTTCATTCAAAAACATTGAGTTTCTAATCAAGGCACCAGTATTTCATTCATAAACATTGAGTTTCTAATCAAGGCACTAGTATTTCATTCAAAAACATTGAGTTTCTAATCAAGGCACCAGTATTTCATTCAAAAACATCAAGCTTTTAATCAAGGCACCAGTATTTCATTCAAAAACATTGAGTTTCTAATCAAGGCACTAGTATTTCATTCAAAAACATTGAGTTTCTAATCAAGGCACCAGTATTTCATTCAAAAACATCAAGTTTTTAATCAAGGCACCAGTATTTCATTCAAAACATCAAGTTACTAATCAAGGCACCAGTATTTCATTCAAAAACATCAAGTTTCTAATCAAGACAACAGTATTTCATTCAAAAACATAAAGTTTCTAATCAAGGCATCAGTATTTCATTCAAAAACATCAAGTTTCTAATCAAGGCATCAGTATTTCATTCAAAAACATCAGGTTTCTAATCAAGGCATCAGTATTTCATTCAAAAACATCAAGTTTCTAATCAAGGCACCAGTATTTCATTCAAAAACATCAAGTTTATATCAAGACATCAGTATTTCATTCAAAAACATCAAGTTTCTAATCAAGGCAACAGTATTTCATTCAAAAACATCAAGTTTCTAATCAAGGCACCAGTATTTCATTCAAAACATCAAGTTTCTAATCAAGGCACCAGTATTTCATTCAAAAACATCAAGTTTCTAATCAAGACAACAGTATTTCATTCAAAAACATAAAGTTTCTAATCAAGGCATCAGTATTTCATTCAAAAACATCAAGTTTCTAATCAAGGCATCAGTATTTCATTCAAAAACATCAAGTTTCTAATCAAGGCATCAGTATTTCATTCAAAAACATCAAGTTTCTAATCAAGGCACCAGTATTTCATTCAAAAACATCAAGTTTCTAATCAAGACATCAGTATTTCATTCAAAAACATCAAGTTTCTAATCAAGGCAACAGTATTTCATTCAAAAACATCAAGTTTCTAATCAAGGCATCAGTATTTCATTCAAAAACATTGAGTTTCTAATCAAGGCATCAGTATTTCATTCAAAAACATCAAGTTTCTAATCAAGGCACCAGTATTTCATTCAAAAACATCAAATTTCTAATCAAGGCATCAGTATTTCATTCAAAAACATTGAGTTTCTAATCATGGCATCAGTATTTCATTCAAAAACATTGAGTTTCTAATCAAGGCAACAGTATTTCATTCAAAAACACCAAGTTTCTAATCAAGACAACAGTATTTCATTCAGAAACATAAAGTTTCTAATCAAGGCATCAGTATTTCATTCAAAAACATCAAGTTTCTAATCAAGGCACCAGTATTTCATTCAAAAACACCAAGTTTCTAATCAAGGCATCAGTATTTCATTCAAAAACATTGAGTTTCTAATCAAGGCAACAGTATTTCATTCAAAAACATCAAGTTTCTAATCAAGGCAACAGTATTTCATTCAAAAACATCAAGTTTCTAATCAAGGCATCAGTATTTCATTCAAAAACATCAAGTTTCTAATCAAGGCAACAGTATTTCATTCAAAAACATTGAGTTTCTAATCAAGACAACAGTATTTCATTCAAAAACATCAAGTTTCTAATCAAGGCATCAGTATTTCATTCAAAAACATTGAGTTTCTAATCAAGGCAACAGTATTTCATTCAAAAACATAAAGTTTCTAATCAAGGCACCAGTATTTCATTCAAAAACACCAAGTTTCTAATCAAGGCACCAGTATTTCATTCAAAAACATCAAGTTTCTAATCAAGGCAACAGTATTTCATTCAAAAACATCAAGTTTCTAATCAAGGCAACAGTATTTCATTCAAAAACATCAAGTTTCTAATCAAGGCATCAGTATTTCATTCAAAAACATTGAGTTTCTAATCAAGGCATCATTATTTCATTCAAAAACATCAAGTTTCTAATCAAGGCACCAGTATTTCATTCAAAAACATCAAGTTTCTAATCACGGCACCAGTATTTCATTCAAAAACATCAAATTTCTAATCAATGCATCAGTATTTCATTCAAAAACATTGAGTTTCTAATCAAGGCATCAGTATTTCATTCAAAAACATCAAGTTTCTATTCAAGGCACCAGTATTTCATTCAAAAACATCAAATTTCTAATCAAGGCATCAGTATTTCATTCAAAAACATTGAGTTTCTAATCATGGCATCAGTATTTCATTCAAAAACATTGAGTTTCTAATCAAGACAACAGTATTTCATTCAAAAACATAAAGTTTCTAATCAAGGCACCAGTATTTCATTCAAAAACACCAAGTTTCTAATCAAGGCATCAGTATTTCATTCAAAAACATCAAGTTTCTAATCAAGGCAACAGTATTTCATTCAAAAACATCAAGTTTCTAATCAAGGCAACAGTATTTCATTCAAAAACATCAAGTTTCTAATCAAGGCATCAGTATTTCATTCAAAAACATTGAGTTTCTAATCAAGGCATCTGTATTTCATTCAAAAACATCAAGTTTCTAATCAAGGCACCAGACAACAACACAGTATTTCATTCAAAAACATCAAGTTTCTAATCAAGGCAACAGTATTTCATTCAAAAACATCAAGTTTCTAATCAAGGCAACAGTATTTCATTCAAAAACATCAAGTTTCTAATCAAGGCAACAGTATTTCATTCAAAAACATCAAGTTACTAATCAAGGCAACAGTATTTCATTCAAAAACATCAAGTTTCTAATCAAGGCAACAGTATTTCATTCAAAAACATCAAGTTTCTAATCAAGGCATCAGTATTTCATTCAAAAACATCAAGTTTCTAATCAAGGCACCAGTATTTCATTCAAAAACATCAAGTTTCTAATCAAGGCAACAGTATTTCATTCAAAAACATTGAGTTTCTAATCAAGGCAACAGTATTTGATTCAAAAACACCAAGTTACTAATCAAGGCACCAGTATTTCATTCAAAAACACCAAGTTATTAATCAAGGCATCAGTATTTCATTACAAAACACCAAGTTTCTAATCAAGGCAAGGTAGGCCGGTATTTCATTAAATAACAGCAACATTGCTTCCATGTTGTCTTGTTTGTGTATATATTGACATTTCGCTGCTTTAGTTCTGTCCTTATACCTGCTGTATGGAGCAAAGTGTAAACTTGTGATTGGTCACATGTAAGATAATGTATGACCAAATCATGGGTACATTATACAGCTCAGAATGAGAGGAGCATGAAGTATGAAGAACACATGCTGCTGCACACCTGCAATGCCATGATATCTTTACATCAGTTAGTGTGAGCTATGTAATATTTATAGTGTAGCTTGAATACAGGCAAACCTGTGTTAGTTTGTTACCTCAATTAAGCAGCCAATCTGTATTAAGCATCCAGTTTCCAGATATGTTATATTATTATACATTTGCCCTCTATTAAGCAGCCACCTGTGCTAAGCAGCCACTTTCTGTGATTCCCTTGGCTGGCTGCTTTTATAAGACAGGTTGGAGTGAACGTGTATGTGCAAATCATGGTGTTTCTCGAAGACTGTATTGCCTGAGAGTACAGAATAAATTTGCATAAACTCGAGAAATGTACTAAAACACGCCTACCAATCGCAAATCCATCGGTGTAATCACAACATTGACGCCTCCGTGTTCGAGTGGTTACGGTCGCTGACTTGTATACCACTGTAACCTATCATCACTGATGGTCACTGGTTCGAGCCCCGCTCAGGCCGTGTCTCATTTATATGAAAAAGTTGGCAGTTTCTTACGGAGGTTGGTGCACCCAAGTACTGGTTAACCGCTGGAGCCTGCCCAGGAAAGGTGTTGTTAGGTAATCTGCCCGCCGGCGATATAGCCCGAAATGGTGCTGATGCAGGCGTAAATCCCGAAATATAACATAACACAACATTAACGCTCACAGGCGGTACACTGTCCGGAAACGACAAAGTGTCAAAGTTGACATTTTTCTATTGTATTTTTAGTAATACTGGTAGTAGTTTTCCAAATTCGTGGAATGTCATACTTTAGGCAGTTCAAACAAACAAACCATACAGCAAGATAACTTCAAGTAAAGTACAGTCTGGAACATGTTACCACTTCTGAAGTGATGCAAAATTTGGTAATTAACTCTTTGCATGCTGGGTAAAATATAGGCCATAAATAGTTCAAATATTGTAGCAGACGTCAAAACATTAATGCGTTTTTCTTATTTGTAATTGAAAACTCAGTTGAAATATATCATGGAATTTCTTTAGAATTGTGTGGTTATGACACAATGCGAATGTGGTTATGACACAATGCAAATGACATTGCATGACGTATATGACTCGTTATTTTCACCGCTCACATGCATGTCAGGACAGGGCAAAATCATCTGTTTGGAAGATATAAGAAGAATGCGATAGAATAAAGATATTCAGATCTGTGACATTTATGTATAGGATATACGCCGAAAACGATCCAATATGTAAAATATTGGACTGTATGAGGTGCGTATCGCCGAATCGTTTGAAGACAGTACAAATATTTTACATATTGGATCCGTTTGAGGCTTATATCCTACTTAAAACATACACGTATACACAACAATATCCTACTAATTAAAATTGTTAATTTCGTACATTTACGTTTAGTATTTTATATAATACTCTGGCCTTTTGACACCAGTCCAATATTAATAATAATTGACTGCAAGTACAAAGGTATGACGTCATGACAGTGTTTTAAATAGTTCTAATCTTCAATCAGGTATTTGCTTTTAGAAGTTACCTGACGAACGATCGACCTTTGTACATTTTGCATTTAGAGGATTATGATTTACTGTGATTTCCATATTGCTAACTACCCGACAGTAACTTGACTGTGACAGACATGACTGTATGAAGAAATCAAGAAAGTTGCCAAAGGTTCCTAAGCATACTAATTCTCGCCTATTTTAAACTAATTTATTCGCCGTCAAACCACTTAACCCTTTCAACACCACAGGCCTCTAAATCGGCTTACAAAAAGGTGTAGATCCAGATGAGCCGGCATCTTTAAGAGAAACATTATCCATTTTGATAAATGAACTGGTCCAAATGTAATTTTCTTATTGATTTGGTCTGAAAATATGATGCACCAGTCCATGTCAGTTACATTGTGTTGAAGAGTTAAACCATTAATTGACCAGTGCTTTTACGTTTTGGTTTTTAAAAATTGTTGTGTGTTATAATATAAGTGCAATACGAAACCAGTCAGCATAAATGTTTTTAGATGATTGTAAAGTGTCCTGTGTGGTAAGCCAATCCAATTTTTATTTCCTTTTTTAATATAAGATCAGGATATATTTTTCTGGGCTTATCAGTCATTGGTTAATCTTGAATGTCTTCCTACTATTTAACTTGGCTCATTAAGTACAGTGCTTAAGTTTTTATATTCTCTTTGTTTATAGGACTTTATAAATATTGCTCATGCATAATGTTACCGATACTACACACCCCAGTAGACTGGTACAGTGGCAACGCGTGTATAGACGCGGTATATTGCTCATGCATAATGTTACCGATACTACACACCCCAGTAGACTGGTACAGTGGCAACGCGTGTATAGACGCGGTATATTGCTCATGCATAATGTTACCGATACTACACACCCCAGTAGACTGGTACAGTGGCAACGCGTGTATAGACGCGGTATATTGCTCATGCATAATGTTACCGATACTACACACCCCAGTAGACTGGTACAGTGGCAACGCGTGTATAGACGCGGTATATTGCTCATGCATAATGTTACCGATACTACACACCCCAGTAGACTGGTACAGTGGCAACGCGTGTATAGACGCGGTATATTGCTCATGCATAATGTTACCGATACTACACACCCCAGTAGACTGGTACAGTGGCAACGCGTGTATAGACGCGGTATATTGCTCATGCATAATGTTACCGATACTACACACCCCAGTAGACTGGTACAGTGGCAACGCGTGTATAGGCGCAGTATATTGCTCATGCATAATGTTACCATACTACACACCCAGTAGACTGGTACAGTGGCAACGCGTGTATAGACGCGGTATATTGCTCATGCATAATGTTACCGATACTACACACCCCAGTAGACTGGTACAGTGGCAACGCGTGTATAGACGCGGTATATTGCTCATGCATAATGTTACCCATACTACACACCCCAGTAGACTGGTACAGTGGCAACGCGTGTATAGACGCGGTATATTGCTCATGCATAATGTTACCGATACTACACACCCCAGTAGACTGGTACAGTGGCAACGCGTGTATAGACGCGGTATATTGCTCATGCATAATGTTACCGATACTACACACCCCAGTAGACTGGTACAGTGGCAACGCGTGTATAGACGCGGTATATTGCTCATGCATAATGTTACCGATACTACACACCCCAGTAGACTGATACAGTGGCAACGCGTGTATAGACGCGGTATATTGCTCATGCATAATGTTACCGATACTACACACCCCAGTAGACTGGTACAGTGGCAACGCGTGTATAGACGCGGTATATTGCTCATGCATAATGTTACCGATACTACACACCCCAGTAGACTGGTACAGTGGCAACGCGTGTATAGATGCGGTATATTGCTCATGCATAATGTTACCGATACTACACACCCCAGTAGACTGGTACAGTGGCAACGCGTGTATAGACGCGGTATATTGCTCATGCATAATGTTACCGATACTACACACCCCAGTAGACTGGTACAGTGACAACGCGTGTATAGACGCGGTATATTGCTCATGCATAATGTTACCGATACTACACACCCCAGTAGACTGGTACAGTGGCAACGCGTGTATAGACGCGGTATATTGCTCATGCATAATGTTACCGATATTACACACCCCAGTAGACTGGTACAGTGGCAACGCGTGTATAGGCGCGGTATATTGCTCATGCATAATGTTACCGATACTACACACCCCAGTAGACTGGTACAGTGACAACGCGTGTTTAGACGCGGTTTGTTTGTAATGGAAGCAACCGAAGTGCTTGTGTTTTACGTTTATTTATCGTCGCTACCGGTTGCCCATATGAGCGACGCCTCCTGAAGAGATTAATCATTTTAGATTTTTGGAGGTAATGGTAAATGATAATGGTAATGGATAGTTAATGTAATTAAAATTGAGCAGAAGGAATTTACTCTTAACTCTTTGCATGCTTGAGCTGCGAAAACAACAGCAAAATAAGTCATGGAATGACGTGGCATATTTCCAGAGATTTCAGTTACAAATAAAAAACAAAAATACTTTAATGAATTATCGCTGTCTGCCACAATTATTTCAACTAATTATGACCATTATTTTACCCAGCATGTTGATTTATTCAACTGCTGTTTTCCGAAATATAACATATGAATATGTGTGTGACCCTTTGAAAAGTACAGGTAAATCTGTATGGATGCTCCATGCTCAACATAATTATTGTTTTCAACAATAGATGATGTTTAATGCATATTTGTATCATTAACACAGTTTTTCAATTTATTTTGTATTTTAAAAGCATAATCATACTCAGCTTTCTCAATGCGGCAGTCTAGCAGGGTGGCCATTAATCTAAACTTTAGTGCCTGTAATACTCACTGTGTGATGGTGGTGACCACAAACAATGTGGAAGTCTAGCAGGGTGGCCATTAATCTAAACTTTAGTGCCTGTAATACTCACTGTGTGATGGTGGTGACCACAAACAATGTGGCAGTCTAGCAGGGTGGCCATTAATCTAATCTTTAGTGCCTGTAATACCCACTGTGTGATGATGGTGACCACAAACAATGTGGAAGTCTAGCAGGGTGGCCATTAATCTAATCTTTAGTGCCTGTAATACCCACTGTGTGATGGTGGTGACAACAAACAATGTGGCAGTCTAGCAGGGTGGACATTAATCTAAACTTTAGTGCCTGTAATACTCACTGTGTGATGGTGGTGACCACAAACAATGAGGCAGTCTAGCAGGGTGGACATTAATCTAAACTTTAGTGCCTGTACCACTGTGTGATGGTGGTGACCACAAACAATGTGGCAGTCTAGCAGGGTGGCCATTAATCTAAACTTTAGTGTCTGTAATACCCACTGTGTGATAGTGGTGACCACAAACAATGAGGCAGTCTAGCAGGGTGGACATTAATCTAACTTTAGTGTCTGTAATACCCACTGTGTGATAGTGGTAACCACAAACAATGTGGCAGTCTAGCAGGGTGGCCATTAATCTAAACTTTAGTGCCTGTAATACCCACTGTGTGATGGTGGTGACCACAAACAATGTGGCAGTCTAGCAGGGTGGCCATTCCCTAAACGTTAGTGCCTGTAATACCCACTGTGTGATGGTGGTGACCACAAACAATGCGGCAGTCTAGCAGGGTGGCCATTAATCTAAACTTTAGTGCCTGTAATACACTACCCACTGTGTGATGGTGGTGACCACAAACAATGTGGCAGTCTAGCAGGGTGGCCATTAATCTAAACTTTAGTGCCTGTAATACCCACTGTGTGATGGTGGTGACCACAAACGCCATCATTTCCATATTTAAATTTCTACTTGCAGAATAGATGTGTATTCCATATTGATCTTAAATTCTGTTGACCTATGCTATATAAGTATTCTGTAGCTACCTATACTATATAAGTATTCTGTAGCTACCTATACTATATAAGTATTCTGTAGCTACCTATACTATATAAGTATTCTGTAGCTACCTATACTATATAAGTATTCTGTAGCTACCTATGCTATATAAGTATTCTTAGCTACCTACTATATAAGTATTCTGTACTACCTATACTATATATATTCTGTAGCTCCAACATATAAGTATTCTGTAGCTACCTATACTATATAAGTATTCTGTAGCTACCTATACTATATAAGTATTCTGTAGCTACCTATGCTATATAGTATTCTGTAGCTACCTATACTATATAAGTATTCTGTAGCTACCTATGCTATATAATATTCTGTAGCTACTATATATAAGTATTCTGTAGCTACCTATGCTATATAAGTATTCTGTAGCTACCTATGCTATATAAGTATTCTGTAGCTACCTATGCTATATAAGTATTCTGTAGCTACCTATGCTATATAAGTATTCTGTAGCTACCTATACTATATAAGTATTCTGTAGCTACCTATGCTATATAAGTATTCTGTAGCTACCTATACTATATAAGTATTCTGTAGCTACCTATGCTATATAAGTATTCTGTAGCTACCTATGCTATATAAGTATTCTGTAGCTACCTATGCTATATAAGTATTCTGTAGCTACCTATGCTATATAAGTATTCTGTAGCTACCTATACTATATAAGTATTCTGTAGCTACCTATACTATATAAGTATTCTGTAGCTACCTATACTATATAAGTATTCTGTAGCTACCTATACTATATAAGTATTCTGTAGCTACCTATACTATATAAGTATTCTGTAGCTTAATCTACCTTTCATTTTTCAACTGCTGGACTGTAATATTTTAATTTCTATTTACAGAATGTTGTAATATAGATAGTAAATATACTGTATGCTCAAATTTTAATTCATGTTTTAATTTCTTAATTATCGAATGTTGCAATATGGACGGTAATAACTATATTCTCAAATTAATTCAGGTTTTAATTTCTAATTATCGATTGTTGTAATATGGACATTAATCTATTAATTAGTGAAAATGACTAGCTGTATTCTCAAATTAATTCAGGTTTTAATTTCTAATTATCGAATGTTGCAATATGGACGGTAATAACTATATTCTCAAATTAATTCAGGTTTTAATTTCTAATTATCGAATGTTGCAATATGGACATTAATAGATTGTATTTTCAAATTAGTTTAATTTCTAATTACAGAATGTTGTAATAATTCGACTTTAATCTATAATTATTGATATAGACTGTATTCTCAAACTATTTCAGGTTTAAAATTCCATAAATTTTACAGAACGTTGAGATATATACTTTGTGACTGTATTCTCAAATTAGCGCAAGTTTTAATTTCCAAATTTTGTAATATGAGCTGTTTTCTCAAATTAATCCTGGATGGATTTCCTGGTTTTAAAATTTAATTATAAAACATTGTGATATAGACTGAATTCCACCTCATGCCAATGGGGGGGGGGGGACATTTAAAATATTTATCGAGAGTAAGGAAGGAAAACTCACAGCTCTCAAGGTGGAATATATTATAACCAAGGTCCGGAGTTCGAGCCCCGCTGGAGCCGTTACGATTGTGCCCTTAGGCAAGGCATTTAAATTCCACGTTGCCTCTTCTCTCTCCCTCGTGGCGATGAATTCTATCAGGAATGAGGTCTCGAGAGTGATTAATATAAGTTGAAATAACTTGTTTCGCAATCGAGCTAAAATAAATTTGTATAAACTAAGGTGGAATATTTGCATTTTTTGTACTTGGTTACAAGTGTGATATTTCAGGCCCGTAGCTAGGAGGTCGGAGTGGTCCATAATTCCCAGAGGTCCACTTGTTCATGCACTCCACAGTTACTATAATAATATTGATGCAAGCAACACCTGGGAATAGTTTATAAGAGTCTGAACTCTCTCTATATGCTCCCCCCTAGCGGCCTCAGTCCCTTCTCGATACGACCCCCCCCCCATAAAAAAAGCATGCTAAGGGCCTGTAATTCAGATTTTTATTTCTAATTGTAGAAAATTGTCTACTATACATGTAGTTATAATGCAGGGATCATTCTAGAGGGCGATGTGGGCGAAATTGTCGCCCTAGGGACCCTGATTTCGCCCTCTGGGGGCCCCACTTATCCCTAATAACAAATATAAAAATTTGTTGGTTTTTACGATTTTCAAACAAAATTTTGTCTAGTAAGATAGATAGATAAAAGCACTCCTTCTATTCAAATGTTGTATTTAATGGTTGTACTGTGCATTTTAACCCTATTTTGCAGAAGTATATTAAAGAACACCATTTAAAGAAGCGATCACGCGCTTTCTCACTTCTCATTTTCTAGTCTTATTTCCTAGTTATTGAATGATGTTATATATAAACAAAAATATAATGTATTCAAGTCTTAACAATTTGAATTGCAGAATTTTCTGATGTTGACCTGACTGTATACAAGGCAATAAGTGATTACGGTCATTGACACTTCAAATCCCTAGCCTGTTTTTGTCTTCTCTGTAGGTTCAAATCCCACCTGGGGGTCAAAATTCTTTCATATGAGGAAGCTATCCAGCTGGCTTGTTAAAAGGTTGGTGGTTCTACCAAGGTTGGGCGACGTGCCTGAAATAATGCTCGGAGGGGAACAGGGGGTCTTGGATCCTCCACCAATAACACAGCTGGTGAGGTGTCATATGACATTTTGCTGTCGATGCAATCTAACTCCCCAAAAACATGCTGTAATCTCAAGTTAATCCAGGTTTTATTTTCTAATCATACTTAGAATGTTGGAAATTTAATTTTGACAACGATTGCGATGCAAGTTGTGGCAACCTACCGTATATAGTGATAACTCTAGTTGGCGCAGATGCAGGCGTATGTGGCCCTTTCGTGTGGGCGGAATTTTTCATTGTACCTTGAGAAAACCCAGCTGTACGATCTGGAAACCATCGTACCGATCCGATACTTCTAAGGCCGAGGATCAAACCCCCAAGTTGCATTGATGAGAATTGAGCGTGCTATATTATAACCACTCTATTTTCTAACATACGGTAGTTAATGTGGCTAATTTCTATTTGCAGAGTGTTATGATGCAGACTGTATCTGTGTTTTAATTACTAATTGCGAATGTTGTGACACAGACTGTATCTGTGTTTTAATTACTAATTGCAAATGTTGTGACACAGACTGTATCTGTGTTTTAATTACTAATTGCAATTGTTGTGACACAGACTGTATCTGTGTTTTAATTACTAATTGCAAAATGTTGTGACACAGACTGTATCTGTGTTTTAATTTCTAATTGCAAATGTTGTGACACAGACTGTATCTGTGTTTTAATTTCTAATTGCAAATGTTGTGACACAGACTGTATCTGTGTTTTAATTTCTAATTGCAAATGTTGTGATGCAGACTGTATCTGTGTTTTAATTTCTAATTGCAAATGTTGTGACGCAGACTGTATCTGTGTTTTAATTTCTAATTGCAAATGTTGTGACGCAGATTGTATCTGTGTTTTAATTTCTAATTGCAAAATGTTGTGACGCAGACTGTATCTGTGTTTTAATTTCTATTTTCAGAATGTTGTGACACAGACTGTATCTGTGTTTTAATTTCTATTTTCAGAATGTTGTGACACAGACTGTATCTGTGTTTTAATTTCTATTTTCAGAATGTTGTGACGCAGACTGTATCTATGTTTTAATTACTATTTTCAGAATGTTGTGACACAGACTGTATTCGTGGGTTCAAGTTTTCCATGCCATCACAGGATGTGTGTAGCGGGCATGTCCATCCGGGTATGCAATCCACTTGTAATGTGATGGAGGAGGACAAACCTGTGCTACATGGGGTGAACATACGTGCTGCCACACCCGAAAGGCTCATTGATTTGTGTGTGGAAAGTTTTGGTATGTTTCATTCTTATCCAAATCATAGGCTTTAATTTAACGCGTCTGATCAGGATCTATGTTGTTTGCTATTCAGTGTTTTAGCTCCACTATCAGAATAGCAAACAGCATAGAGCCTGATCAGACGGCATGTTCTGTGCCATCTGATCTGACTCTATGCTGTTTGCAAATGTGATTTTTATCTGTCGCTAGTTGTTCTGTGCCATCTGATTTGGCTCTATGCTGTTTACAAATGTGATTTTTATCTGTCGCTAGTTGTTCTGTGCCATCTGATCTGACTCTATGCTGTTTGCAAATGTGATTTTTATCTGTCGCTAGTTGTTCTGTGCCATCTGATCTGGCTCTATGCTATTTACAAATGTGATTTTTATCTGTTGCTAGTTGTTCTGTGCCATCTGATCTGACTCTATGCTGTTTGCAAATGTGATTTTTATCTGTCGCTAGTTGTTCTGTGCCATCTGATTTGGCTCTATGCTATTTACAAATGTGATTTTTATCTGTTGCTAGTTGTTCTGTGCCATCTGATCTGACTCTATGCTGTTTGCAAATGTGATTTTTATCTGTCGCTAGTTGTTCTGTGCCATCTGATCTGGCTCTATGCTATTTACAAATGTGATTTTTATCTGTTGCTAGTTGTTCTGTGCCATCTGATCTGGCTCTATGCTATTTACAAATGTGATTTTTATCTGTTGCTAGTTGTTCTGTGCCATCTGATCTGGCTCTATGCTGTTTGCAAATGTGATTTTTATATGTCGCTAGTTGTTCTGTGCCATCTGATCTGACTCTATGCTGTTTGCAAATGTGATTTTTATCTGTCGCTAGTTGTTCTGTGCCATCTGATCTGGCTCTATGCTATTTACAAATGTGATTTTTATCTGTTGCTAGTTGTTCTGTGCCATCTGATCTGGCTCTATGCCATTTACAAATGTGATTTTTATCTGTTGCTAGTTGTTCTGTGCCATCTGATCTGGCTCTATGCTATTTACAAATGTGATTTTTATCTGTTGCTAGTTGTTCTGTGCCATCTGATTTGGATCTATGCTGTTTACAAATGTGATTTTTATCTGTCGCTAGTTGTTCTGTGCCATCTGATCTGACTCTATGCTGTTTGCAAATGTGATTTTTATCTGTCGCTAGTTGTTCTGTGCCATCTGATCTGGCTCTATGCTATTTACAAATGTGATTTTTATCTGTTGCTAGTTGTTCTGTGCCATCTGATTTGGCTCTATGCTGTTTACAAATGTGATTTTTATCTGTCGCTAGTTGTTCTGTGCCATCTGATCTGGCTCTATGCTGTTTGCAAATGTGATTTTTATATGTCGCTAGTTGTTCTGTGCCATCTGATCTGACTCTATGCTGTTTGAAAATGTGATTTTTATCTGTCGCTAGTTGTTCTGTGCTGTCTGATCTGGCTCTATGCTGTTTACAAATGTGATTTTTATATGTCGCTAGTTGTTCTGTGCCATCTGATCTGACTCTATGCTGTTTGCAAATGTGATTTTTATCTGTCGCTAGTTGTTCTGTGCTGTCTGATCTGGCTCTATGCTGTTTACAAATGTGATTTCAAGCTAGCATGCAAAGGGTTAATGCTTGTGTAACCATTACAACAAAATTACTGTTTGCTGCTAATTAACCCATTCAACACCAAGTAACTGACAGGGACTGGTCCATGATATTTTTAGACCAATAAATTAATAAGAAAATTACATTTGGACTAGTTCATTTATTAACCCTTTCAACCCCACAGGCCTCTAAATAGGCTTATGAAAAGTGTAGATCCAGATGAGCCGGCTCGTGACTAGCCGTCTCATCAGGATCTGCACTTTTTTGCCAGTAATAATTATTACTATTTTTAGATAAAATTACCCATTTTGATAAATGAACTGGTCCAAAGGTAATTTTCTTATTAATTTATTGGTCTGAAAATATCACGCACCAGTCCATGTCAGTTACTTGGGGTTGAATGGAATTGAAAAAACACAATGAAGGATAGGGGTAAGGGGTTGGTGGTGTATAGTGTGCAGCGAATCCATCTATTATGAAAATAAGTCAGTATTTCATTACATTTTAATTGAAGATATTCAGAACTGCAACAAATGTTCTTTATTTCTCCTCAAAACATGCTTCTAATTGTCTCAGCGATTTAGGCTTTCAAAATTTTCCGTGGGAGATGGCCCCTATCTTAACCCCTTCAACACCAAGTAACTCACATGGACTGGTCCATGATATTCATAAACCAATAAATGAATCAGAAAATCACATTTGGACAAGTTCATTTATCAAAATGGGTAATTATGTCTAAAAATAGTCATATCACTGGCAAAAAGTGCAGATCCTGATGAGACGGCTCGTCACGAGCCGTCTCATCTGGATCTACACTTTTTGTAAGCCTATTTAGAGGTCTGTGGTGTTGAAAGGGTTAATGGTGCCAACACATATATCGAGGCCAAGCTACGCCCCTGATGGTTCTTCATTATTGTGTCAGTCTGGGTTGGCCTCCGTGATCGAGTGATTACGGTCGCTGACTTGTATACCACTGTAACCTATCATCACTGATGGCCACGTGTTCGAGCCCCTCTCAGGTTGTGTCTTATTTATATGAAAAGGTTGGCAGTTTCTTATGGAAAGTATCAAGCACCAAGTACTGGCTAACCGCTGGAGCCTGCCCAGGAAAGGTGTTGTTAGGTAAACTGTACGCTGGCGATATAGCCCAAAATGATGCTGATGCAGGCGTAAAACCCGAAAAAAACAACAAATATGTGTCAATCTGGAAATTATGAATAAGTTTTTTTCTAGTCAGACTGAGGAGCCAAAGTCAATAGTTGATGACAGTTACCATGTCCACCTAATAATGAATATATACATATAATGGTCTGTCTGGGGTATATATTTGTCATGTCATATTTGTCCATGTAGGAATTTAAAATATCTTCATATAAATCTAATGATCACCATATTAAAACGATTGTGGTTCGCAAGAACCAGACATTTAACTTGAAGGTCAATGTCACACTAGAGGTGAAAGGTATAGCCTACTTAAGACACAACTATGGTATCTATGTGTCAAATTCTTTCATGTGAAAAGGTTATTCTGCTGGGTTGCTATATCGGGGTTCTATTCACTTGTCTGACTTTTACTGAAGTGCTGTTCAGGTGGACTCCAATAACTCAAATTATATCTAGCTATGGAATGATGTTATAACAAATTAATTTATAATGTACTGTCCACCAATAACAGCTGGACAATTAAATTAACATTCTTTCAGGTGGGACTTTAGACTGAGGTCTCGTGTCGGTGCTTTACACCGTGCATGTAAAGGAACCAGAGGAGACTCTGGAATGGGTCTCTGTCTGTATCATTGCACTATCCTCCAAAAATCTAAAATTACTAATCTCTTAGGAGGCGTCACTCATATGGTTAACCGGTAGCGACGATAATTAAACGTAAAACACATAGCTGGACAGTTGCCTATGACATGAGCTGTTGGTGCAATTTTAAACCCAAACAAACAAACAAACGTGTTTCAAATGTTGACGATCATGAGATATTTGCTTAATATTAAGGTCAAGGTCGCACATACAGTTAATTTGTTTTTAAATGTCTTACCGGTAGTAATAATTTGAAACATTGTTTGTTCAACAGTTTATATCCTGTTTTCTTTACTTCTTTGAAGAAAAATATCGAGAGTTGAAAGAGAAAACAAGACACGTCGAATAAACAAGACACGTCATATGGTCGAATAAACAATAACAGTCATATGCACAAATAATTTATGTTATACTATGGTCTCTTTTTATAGTGCACAGGTATGTTCATCTAGTGTTCAGGTATGTTCATCTAGTGTTCAGGTATGTTCATCTAGTGTTCAGGTATGTTCATCTAGTGTTCAGGTATGTTCATCTAGTGTTCAGGTATGTTCATCTAGTGTTCAGGTATGTTCATCTAGTGATCAGGTATGTTCATCTAGTGTTCAGGTATGTTCATCTAGTGTTCAGGTATGTTCATCTAGTGTTCAGGTATGTTCATCTAGTGTTCAGGTATGTTCATCTAGTGTTCAGGTATGTTCATCTAGTGTTCAGGTATGTTCATCTAGTGTTCAGGTATGCTCATCTAGTGTTCAGGTATGTTCATCCAGTGATCAGGTATGTTCATCTAGTGTTCAGGTATGTTCATCTAGTGTTCAGGTATGTTCATCCAGTGATCAGGTATGTTCATCTAGTGTTCAGGTATGTTCATCTAGTGTTCAGGTATGTTCATCCAGTGTTCAGGTATGTTCATCTAGTGTTCAGGTATGTTCATCTAGTGTTCAGGTATGTTCATCTAGTGTTCAGGTATGTTCATCTAGTGTTCAGGTATGTTCATCTAGTGTTCAGGTATGTTCATCTAGTGTTCAGGTATGTTCATCTAGTGTTCAGGTATGTTCATCTAGTGTTCAGGTATGTTCATCTAGTGTTCAGGTATGTTCATCTAGTGTTCAGGTATGTTCATCTAGTGTTCAGGTATGTTCATCTAGTGTTCAGGTATGTTCATCTAGTGTTCAAGTATGTTCATCTAGTGTTCAGGTATGTTCATCTCGTGCACAGGTATGTTCATCTAGTGTTCAGGTATGTTCATCTAGTGTTCAGGTATGTTCATCTAGTGTTCAGGTATGTTCATCTAGTGTTCAGGTATGTTCATCTAGTGTTCAGGTATGTTCATCTAGTGTTCAGGTATGTTCATCTAGTGTTCAGGTATGTTCATCTAGTGTTCAGGTATGTTCATCTAGTGCAATCATCTAGTGTCATCTAGTGTTCAGGTATGTTCATCTAGTGTTCAGGTATGTTCATCTAGTGTTCAGGTATGTTCATCTAGTGTTCAGGTATGTTCATCTAGTGTTCAGGTATGTTCATCTAGTGTTCAAGTATGTTCATCTAGTGTTCAGGTATGTTCATCTCGTGCACAGGTATGTTCATCTAGTGTTCAGGTATGTTCATCTCGTGCACAGGTATGTTCATCTAGTGTTCAGGTATGTTCATCTAGTGTTCAGGTATGTTCATCTAGTGTTCAGGTATGTTCATCCAGTGTTCAGGTATGTTCATCTAGTGTTCAGGTATGTTCATCTAGTGTTCAGGTATGTTCATCTAGTGTTCAGGTATGTTCATCTAGTGTTCAGGTATGTTCATCTAGTGTTCAGGTATGTTCATCTAGTGTTCAGGTGTGTTCATCTCGTGCACAGGTATGTTCATCTAGTGTTCAGGTATGTTCATCTCATGCACAGGTATGTTCATCTAGTGTTCAGGTATGTTCATCTCGTGCACAGGTATGTTCATCTAGTGTTCAGGTATGTTCATCGCATGCACAGGTATGTTCATCCAGTGCGCAGGTATGTTCATCTCATGCACAGGTATGTTCATTTAGTGTTCAGGTATGTTCATCTCATGCCCACGTATGTTCATCTAGTGCACAGGTATGTTCATCTCGTGCACAGGTATGTTCATCTCATGCACAGGTATGTTCATCTCATGCACAGGTATGTTCATCTAGTGCACAGGTATGTTCATCTCATGCACAGGTATGTTCATCTAGTGCACAGGTATGTTCATCTAGTGCACAGGTATGTTCATCTAGTGCACAGGTATGTTCATCTCATGCACAGGTATGTTCCTCTAGTACACAGATATGTTCATCTCATGCACAGGTATGTTCGTCTCATGCACAGGTATGTTCCTCTCGTGCACAGGTATGTTCATCTCGTGCATGCACAGGTATGTTCATCTAGTGCACAGGTATGTTCATCTAGTGCACAGGTATGTTCATCTCGTGCACAGGTATGTTCCTTTAGTGCACAGATATGTTCATCTAGTGCACAAGTATGTTCATCTAGTGCACATGTATGTTCATCTCATGACAGGTATGTTCATCTTGTGCACAGGTATGTTCATCTTGTGCACAGGTATGTTCATCTCATGCACAGGTATGTTCATCTCATGCACAGGTATGTTCATCTAGTGCACAGATATGTTCATCTAGTGCACAGGTATGTTCATCTCATGCACAGGTATGTTCATCTTGTGCACAGGTATGTTCATCTCGTGCACAGGTATGTTCATCTCATGCACAGGTATGTTCATCTCGTGCATGCACAGGTATGTTCATCTAGTGTTCAGGTATGTTCATCTAGTGTTCAGGTATGTTCATCTAGTGTTCAAATATGTTCATCTAGTGTTCAGGTATGTTCATCTCGTGCACAGGTATGTTCATCTAGTGTTCAGGTATGTTCATCTCGTGCACAGGTATGTTCATCTAGTGTTCAGGTATGTTCATCTAGTGTTCAGGTATGTTCATCTAGTGTTCAGGTATGTTCATCCAGTGTTCAGGTATGTTCATCTAGTGTTCAGGTATGTTCATCTAGTGTTCAGGTATGTTCATCTAGTGTTCAGGTATGTTCATCTAGTGTTCAGGTATGTTCATCTAGTGTTCAGGTATGTTCATCTAGTGTTCAGGTATGTTCATCTAGTGTTCAGGTGTGTTCATCTCGTGCACAGGTATGTTCATCTAGTGTTCAGGTATGTTCATCTCGTGCACAGGTATGTTCATCTAGTGTTCAGGTATGTTCATCTCGTGCACAGGTATGTTCATCTAGTGTTCAGGTATGTTCATCGCATGCACAGGTATGTTCATCCAGTGCGCAGGTATGTTCATCTCATGCACAGGTATGTTCATTTAGTGTTCAGGTATGTTCATCTCATGCCCACGTATGTTCATCTAGTGCACAGGTATGTTCATCTCGTGCACAGGTATGTTCATCTCATGCACAGGTATGTTCATCTCATGCACAGGTATGTTCATCTAGTGCACAGGTATGTTCATCTCATGCACAGGTATGTTCATCTCGTGCACAGGTATGTTCATCTAGTGCACATGTATGTTCATCTCATGACAGGTATGTTCATCTTGTGCACAGGTATGTTCATCTTGTGCACAGGTATGTTCATCTCATGCACAGGTATGTTCATCTCATGCACAGGTATGTTCATCTAGTGCACAGATATGTTCATCTAGTGCACAGGTATGTTCATCTCATGCACAGGTATGTTCATCTTGTGCACAGGTATGTTCATCTCGTGCACAGGTATGTTCATCTCATGCACAGGTATGTTCATCTCGTGCATGCACAGGTATGTTCATCTAGTGTTCAGGTATGTTCATCTAGTGTTCAGGTATGTTCATCTAGTGTTCAAATATGTTCATCTAGTGTTCAGGTATGTTCATCTCGTGCACAGGTATGTTCATCTAGTGTTCAGGTATGTTCATCTCGTGCACAGGTATGTTCATCTAGTGTTCAGGTATGTTCATCTAGTGTTCAGGTATGTTCATCTAGTGTTCAGGTATGTTCATCCAGTGTTCAGGTATGTTCATCTAGTGTTCAGGTATGTTCATCTAGTGTTCAGGTATGTTCATCTAGTGTTCAGGTATGTTCATCTAGTGTTCAGGTATGTTCATCTAGTGTTCAGGTATGTTCATCTAGTGTTCAGGTATGTTCATCTAGTGTTCAGGTGTGTTCATCTCGTGCACAGGTATGTTCATCTAGTGTTCAGGTATGTTCATCTAGTGTTCAGGTATGTTCATCTCGTGCACAGGTATGTTCATCTAGTGTTCAGGTATGTTCATCTCGTGCACAGGTATGTTCATCTAGTGTTCAGGTATGTTCATCGCATGCACAGGTATGTTCATCCAGTGCGCAGGTATGTTCATCTCATGCACAGGTATGTTCATTTAGTGTTCAGGTATGTTCATCTCATGCCCACGTATGTTCATCTAGTGCACAGGTATGTTCATCTCGTGCACAGGTATGTTCATCTCATGCACAGGTATGTTCATCTCATGCACAGGTATGTTCATCTAGTGCACAGGTATGTTCATCTCATGCACAGGTATGTTCATCTAGTGCACAGGTATGTTCATCTAGTGCACAGGTATGTTCATCTAGTGCACAGGTATGTTCATCTCATGCACAGGTATGTTCCTCTAGTACACAGATATGTTCATCTCATGCACAGGTATGTTCATCTCATGCACAGGTATGTTCCTCTCGTGCACAGGTATGTTCATCTCGTGCATGCACAGGTATGTTCATCTAGTGCACAGGTATGTTCATCTAGTGCACAGGTATGTTCATCTCGTGCACAGGTATGTTCATCTAATGCACAGGTATGTTCCTTTAGTGCACAGATATGTTCATCTAGTGCACAGGTATGTTCATCTAGTGCACATGTATGTTCATCTCATGACAGGTATGTTCATCTTGTGCACAGGTATGTTCATCTCATGCACAGGTATGTTCATCTCATGCACAGGTATGTTCATCTAGTGCACAGATATGTTCATCTAGTGCACAGGTATGTTCATCTCATGCACAGGTATGTTCATCTTGTGCACAGGTATGTTCATCTCGTGCACAGGTATGTTCATCTCGTGCACAGGTATGTTCATCTCGTGCATGCACAGGTATGTTCATCTAGTGCACAGGTATGTTCATCTCATGCACATGTATGCTCATCTAGTGCACAGGTATGTTCATCTCATGCACAGGTATGTTCATCTCATGCATGCTCATCTAGTGCACAGGTATGTTCATCTAGTGCACATGTATGTTCATCTCATGCACAGGTATGTTCATCTAGTGCACAGGTATGTTCCTCTAGTGCACAGGTATGTTCATCTAGTGCACAGGGTATGTTCCTTTAGTGCACAGGTATGTTCATCTAGTGCACAGGTATGTTCATCTAGTGCATAGGTATGTTCATCTCATGCACAGGTATGTTCATCTAGTACACAGGTATGTTCATCTAGTGCACAGGTATGTTCATCTAGTGCACAGGTATGTTCATCCAGTGCACAGGTATGTTCCTCTAGTGCACAGGTATGTTCATCTAGTACACAGGTATGTACATCTAGTGCACAGGTATGTTCATCTCAATTGCACAGTCATTCATATATATGATTTACCTACTTGGACCGCATTCAAGTCCACACATAAAAGCTAAACTGTTTTGGATAAAGCTTTTAATGGGGCTCTCATAATACCTTACTTTCGAAATGAGACAATTATTCTACCCTGGATGCATTACAAACACTGTCTCACGATGACTATATTACAATTCTGCTGATGAGTGTTTACTAATGTTGATCAGATATCTGTTTCGATTCACGGTCCGATCAAGTATTATATCTCTGTTTTTAAATTAACTGTACCATCCATACTCACCTGTAAGGCGATCTCACCCTACTTTGGTCCTGAAATCTGTGGGTTTTGGCATGCACTCGCATATAAGACGGGTTGATAAAATGAATATCATGCACACGTATAAATTGCATGTTTGGCCAGCACAAGGTGAATAAGTGTCAGAGTGCCTTCGTTTCTAAAACCTAATTACCGATACCATTTAATATACAGTCTACAATCGTTATGTCAAAGTCGGTTATGTCGAATTCTCCGGTTATCTCGAAGTCGGATCAAAGTCCCGTTTCAGACACTATCATTGTACATATAACTGGCTCCTTTATATCGAATTTCGTTAGTCAAACTTCGGTTATGTCATGTCTGTTCGGTCCAACGGATTTCGGCAGATGTAGACTGTTTATTTTTAGCACTCACTAATAAGACGGGAAGCCAATTTAAGACCATAATCTGGTGGTAAAATACTCGTGTTATAGTCGGGTATGGACGATACTACTATTGATGCTTTTTGTCTCACGTGTTATAGTCGAGTATGGACGATACTACTATTGATGCTTTTTGTCTCACGTGTTATAGTCGAGTATGGACGATACTACTATTGATGCTTTTTGTCTCGCGTGTTATAGTCGAGTATGGACGATACTACTATTGATGCTTTTTGTCTCACGTGTTATAGTCGAGTATGGACGATACTACTATTGATGCTTTTTTTCTCACGTGTTATAGTCGGGTATGGATGGTACTACTATTGATGCTTTTTGTCTCACGTGTTATAGTCGGGTATGGACGATACTACTATTGATGCTTTTTGTCTCACGTGTTATAGTCGGGTATGGATGGTACTACTATTGATGCTTTTTTTCTCATCTGACTCAATTATGTCTTTCAGTTTTGACTAAAAAAGTTTAAACTTTATTTATTTTACAACAATTGCGAAGCAAATTTTAACAACTTATATTAATCACTCTCGTTGGCGCGGATGAAAGCGTCAATGTGGTCATTCTTGTCAGAGGAAACCGGAGTACCCGGAGAAAACCCACCTGTCCGAGTTGGCAACGACCTTACCATCTCATATACTTCCCGGTCTGAGGATCGAACCCGGGCTGCATTGGTGAGAAGCAAGTGCGCTAACCACTGCGCTAATCGGACAGACTAATAAATTTACCTTCATATACCATAATACCATAACAATCACCTATAGTTTATACAGATTTATGTTAGCGCGATTGCGTAACAAGTTCTTACAACTTATCATTAATCACTCCCGAGACATCATTCGTGATGGAATCCATTGCCACAAGGGAGAGAGAAGAGGCAACGTGGAATTTAAATGCCTTACCTAAGGGCACAATTGTATCGGCTCCAGCGGGGCTCGGGCCTTTTGCACTTGCGCTGTCACGACTTTCCACCTAATGGTTAAGCGATACCGTCACGCCAGCATTGTGATATGTATGCTGAAAATAATGATAAAAGCAAATAAAACTGTTTAACCCATTCAACCTCAAGTAACTGACATGGACTGGTGCATTCAACCCCAAGTAACTGACATGGACTGGTGCATTCAACCCCAAGTAACTGACATGGACTGGTGCATTCAACCCCAAGTAACTGACATGGACTGGTGCATTCAACCCCAAGTAACTGACATGGACTGGTGCATTCAACCCCAAGTAACTGACATGGACTGGTGCATTCAACCCCAAGTAACTGACATGGACTGGTGCATTCAACCCCAAGTAACTGACATGGACTGGTGCATTCAACCCCAAGTAACTGACATGGACTGGTGCATTCAACACCAAGTAACTGACATGGACTGGTGCATTCAACCTCAAGTAACTGACATGGACTGGTGCATGATATTAACCCATTCAACCCCAAGTAACTGACATGGACTGGTGCATGCTATTTTTAGACCAATAAATTAATAAGAAAATTACCTTTAGACCAGTTCATTTATCAAAATGGGTAATTTTATCTAAAAATAGTAAAATTATTACTGGCAAAAAGTGCAGATCCTGATGAAACGGCTCGTCATGAGCTGGCTCATCTGGATCTACACTTTTTGTAAGTCTATTTAGAGGCGCCTGTAGTGTTGAAAGGGTTAATTGATGCTATGCATATTGCTTATGTAGATTAATATGTAGAATAATAACAATGTGTACAGTTTAATTGCCTATCTACCTGGTGCCTGGCATCATTGCTGTCATTAAAACAAATTGGGAAGTAATTATGTTAAAGACAAGACCATACTCCTCAACTACCGGACTTAATTTTTAGCATTACCGATTTCCTAAATACGAATCAGAATTTTAAGGCCGGATCGGTGATTAACCCGTAACCTGTTATTCACGACTAAAGTCGCTTTTGCAAACAGCATAGAGCGAGATCAGACGGCACAGAATGATCTATGCTATTTGCTATTCGGATAGTGGAGCTAAATCACTTGTCGTTGCGGCTGATCTGGATATACTACCGGTAGTTTGTTGTTTGCACGTTCCGTCCAATTTATTCGGCGGGCTACGGGTTAAGTATTAGCATGCTGACTATGCTCGGATTATAGAGAAACGTTATTTAGATACATTCATCCCATAATTAGGTAAAAAGAAAAGATAAGAAAGAAAAAAACAAATAAATAAAAGAGAAAAATAAAAACATAAATAAAATAATATCGAGATACGCGACAACCGTATCCCAGATTCAACGATACAATATACCGGTATATCGTTGCATCTCTACCACCAGAGGCTGTAAGGCAGTACATATTTTGGGTAAAAGGGAGGACAAGTTCTAAATTATATAGGTCTGCCTGCCGAAGATAATAAAAAAAAATAAAAAAAATAAAAATAAACGGGCTCTGCCCTGCCATTTTGCTCTAGAAAAAGCCCTAAGACAACTTCTCGGGCTTTTGCTTAAGTATAGTGCATTATTATCAAAGCTATTATTTTCTATTTCAGGGGATGATGGGGTCATCATAGAGGACAGCAAGTATCCAAATGTGATGTTCCTTATGCACAAATGGTACATTTCATCATCGGAGGATCTTGCACAGTCATTTGTTAATTTGTATCCTTTTTGTTGGCTACACCCATGTCCCTCTTATGACATTATGTACGTTTGTATTGCTAGTCCACCTGAACATATTACCTCAAGATGAGGGGGTATTTTTGTCTCGCCCGCTTTAGTGGAAAGTGAGACTAGTCGGTCATCTTTCCAGTGATGGAGCTGTCAACAATTGCATATAACTAAAACAACGTCAAATATTGATGATTTGATAACTTGCATACTGTTTCACTGGATTGTTCCCTGCCAAGACAAGACCCTAACACCCCCCACCCCCCAATAATTACATTGAACTGACCAAAAATAGTATGATTTCAGAAATGAGTCATGGATAAAAAGAAAAACACTCAAACATAATTTCTCAAAAAACGTCTTAACTTAAGCAGTTTCACATCGGAGAACTAATTCTCTACACCCGCAGTAGGTCCACACCCTACCAGTGACCTTGAAAATAGGTTACCAGTGACCTTGAAAATAGGTCACGCATCATTTTCAGAAATTATTTATGTGTCAAAAAAATCTCAAACATTATTTTTCAGAAAACATCAAAGTATTGCTTTGAAACTTCGCATACACTAATTCTGAACACCAACAGTCAATCGCCACCCTACAACTGATCTAGAACTTGAAATTTGGCAGTCATAAAAGAAACAATAGCGTCCTTGAAATATTTCTATATTTGGTTATGTAGAATCCATACAGCTCTCTCTATCAAATATGTTGAAATGGGGTCACTAGGTCAAATAAAAGGTGACCCTATGAACAAATCTTCTGATGAAACCAATGGGTGGAATGTGGATTCAGCCCTCTTGTTGTGAGTAGATTCAGCCCTGTTGTTGTGAGTAGATTCAGCCCTCTTGTTGTGAGTAGATTCAGCCCTCTTGTTGTGAGTAGATTCAGCCCTGTTGTTGTGAGTAGATTCAGCCCTGTTGTTGTGAGTAGATTCAGCCCTCTTGTTGTGAGTAGATTCAGCCCTGTTGTTGTGAGTAGATTCAGCCATGTTGTTGTGAGTAGATTCAGCCCTCTTGTTGTGAGTAGATTCAGCCCTCTTGTTGTGAGTAGATTCAGCCCTCTTGTTGTGAGTAGATTCAGCCCTGTTGTTGTGAGTAGATTCAGCCCTGTTGTTGTGAGTAGATTCGGCCGTCTTGTTGTGAGTAGATTCAGCCCTCTTGTTGTGAGTAGATTCAGCCCTCTTGTTATGAGTAGATTCAGCCCTCTTGTTATGAGTAGACTCGGCCATCTTGTTGTGAGTAGATTCAGCCCTCTTGTTGTGAGTAGATTCAGCCCTCTTGTTGTGAGTAGATTCAGCCCTCTTGTTGTGAGTAGATTCAGCCCTCTTGTTATGAGTAGATTCAGCCCTCTTATTGTGAGTAGATTCAGCCCTGTTGTTGTGAGTAGATTCAGCCCTCTTGTTGTCAGTAGATTCAGCCCTGTTGTTGTGAGTAGATTCAGCCCTCTTGTTGTGAGTAGATTCAGCCCTGTTGTTGTGAGTAGATTCAGCCCTGTTGTTGTGAGTAGATTCAGCCCTGTTGTTGTGAGTAGATTCAGCCCTGTTGTTGTGAGTAGATTCAGCCCTCTTGTTGTGAGTAGATTCAGCTCTGTTGTTGTGAGTAGATTCGGCCATCTTGTTGTGAGTAGATTCATCCCTCTTGTTATGAGTAGATTCAGCCCTCTTGTTGTGAGTAGATTCAGCCCTCTTGTTGTGAGTAGATTCATCCCTCTTGTTATGAGTAGATTCAGCCCTCTTATTGTGAGTAGATTCAGCCCTGTTGTTGTGAGTAGATTCAGCCCTCGTGTTGTCAGTAGATTCAGCCCTGTTGTTGTGAGTAGATTCAGCCCTCTTGTTGTGAGTATATACAGCTCTGTTGTTGTAAGTAGATTCAGCCCTGTTGTTGTCAGTAGATTCAGCCCTCTTGTTGTCAGTAGATTCAGCTCTGTTGTTGTAAGTAGATTCAGCCCTCTTGTTGTGAGAAGATTCAGCCCTGTTGTTGTGAGTAGATTCAGCCCTGTTGTTGTGAGTAGATTCAGCCCTGTTGTTGTGAGTAGATTCAGCCCTGTTGTTGTGAGTAGATTCAGCCCTGTTGTTGTGAGTAGATTCAGCCCTGTTGTTGTGAGTAGATTCAGCCCTCTTGTTGTGAGTAGATTCAGCTCTGTTGTTGTGAGTAGATTCGGCCGTCTTGTTGTGAGTAGATTCAGCCATCTTGTTGTGAGTAGATTCAGCCCTGTTGTTGTGAGTAGATTCAGCCCTGTTGTTGTGAGTAGATTCAGCCTTGTTGTGAGTAGATTCAGCCCTTTTGTTGTGAGAAGATTCAGCCCTCTTGTTGTGAGTAGATTCAGCCCTCTTGTTGTGAGTAGATTCAGCCCTGTTGTTGTGATTACATTCAGCCATCTTGTTGTGAGTAGATTCAGCCCTGTTGTTGTGAGTAGATTCAGCCCTCTTGTTGTGAGTAGATTCAGCCCTCTTGTTGTGTGTAGATTCAGCCCTCTTGTTGTGAGTAGATTCAGCCCTCTTGTTGTGAGTAGATTCAGCCCTCTTGTTGTGTGTAGATTCAGCCCTCTTGTTGTGAGTAGAATCAGCCCTCTTATTGTGAGTAGATTCAGCCCTGTTGTTGTGAGTAGATTCAACCCTCTTGTTGTGAGTAGATTCAGCCCTGTTGTTGTGAGTAGATTCAGCCCTCTTGTTGTCAGTAGATTCAGCCCTGTTGTTGTCAGTAGATTCAGCCCTCTTGTTGTGAGTAGATTCAGCTCTGTTGTTGTAAGTAGATTCAGCCCTCTTGTTGTGAGAAGATTCAGCCCTGTTGTTGTGAGTAGATTCAGCCCTGTTGTTGTGAGTAGATTCAGCCCTGTTGTTGTGAGTAGATTCAGCCCTGTTGTTGTGAGTAGATTCAGTTCTGTTGTTGTGAGTAGATTCAGCCCTGTTGTTGTGAGTAGATTCAGCCCTCTTGTTGTGAGTAGATTCAGCTCTGTTGTTGTGAGTAGATTCGGCCGTCTTGTTGTGAGTAGATTCATCCCTCTTGTTGTGAGTAGATTCAGCTCTGTTGTTGTGAGTAGATTCGGCCGTCTCGTTGTGAGTAGATTCATCCCTCTTGTTATGAGTAGATTCAGCCATCTTGTTGTGAGTAGATTCAGACCTCTTGTTGTGAGTAGATTCAGCCCTGTTGTTGTGAGTAGAATCGGCCGTCTTGTTGTGAGTAGATTCATCACTCTTGTTGTGAGTAGATTTGGCCGTCTTGTTATGAGTAGATTCAGCCCTCTTGTTATGAGTAGACTCGGCCATCTTGTTGTGAGTAGATTCAGCCCTCTTGTTGTGAGTAGATTCAGCCCTGTTGTTGTGAGTAGATTCAGCCCTGTTGTTGTGAGTAGATTCAGCCCTGTTGTTTTGAGTAGATTCAGCCCTCTTGTTGTAAGTAGATTCAGCCCTCTTGTTGTGAGTAGATTCAGCCCTGTTGTTGTGAGTAGATTCAGCCCTCTTGTTGTGAGTAGATTCAGCCCTGTTGTTGTGAGTAGATTCAGCCCTCTTGTTGTGAGTATATACAGCTCTGTTGTTGTAAGTAGATTCAGCCCTGTTGTTGTCAGTAGATTCAGCCCTCTTGTTGTCAGTAGATTCAGCTCTGTTGTTGTAAGTAGATTCAGCCCTCTTGTTGTGAGAAGATTCAGCCCTGTTGTTGTGAGTAGATTCAGCCCTGTTGTTGTGAGTAGATTCAGCCCTGTTGTTGTGAGTAGATTCAGCCCTGTTGTTGTGAGTAGATTCAGCCCTGTTGTTGTGAGTAGATTCAGCCCTCTTGTTGTGAGTAGATTCAGCTCTGTTGTTGTGAGTAGATTCGGCCGTCTTGTTGTGAGTAGATTCAGCCATCTTGTTGTGAGTAGATTCAGCCCTGTTGTTGTGAGTAGATTCAGCCCTGTTGTTGTGAGTAGATTCAGCCTTGTTGTGAGTAGATTCAGCCCTTTTGTTGTGAGAAGATTCAGCCCTCTTGTTGTGAGTAGATTCAGCCCTCTTGTTGTGAGTAGATTCAGCCCTGTTGTTGTGATTACATTCAGCCATCTTGTTGTGAGTAGATTCAGCCCTGTTGTTGTGAGTAGATTCAGCCCTCTTGTTGTGAGTAGATTCAGCCCTCTTGTTGTGAGTAGATTCAGCCCTCTTGTTGTGAGTAGATTCAGCCCTCTTGTTGTGAGTAGATTCAGCCCTCTTGTTGTGAGTAGATTCAGCCCTCTTGTTGTGAGTAGATTCAGCCCTGTTGTTGTGAGTAGATTCAGCCCTCTTGTTGTGAGTAGATTCAGCCCTGTTGTTGTGAGTAGATTCAGCCCTCTTGTTGTCAGTAGATTCAGCCCTGTTGTTGTCAGTAGATTCAGCCCTCTTGTTGTGAGTAGATTCAGCCCTGTTGTTGTGAGTAGATTCAGCCCTGTTGTTGTGAGTAGATTCAGCCCTGTTGTTGTGAGTAGATTCAGCCCTGTTGTTGTGAGTAGATTCAGTTCTGTTGTTGTGAGTAGATTCAGCCCTGTTGTTGTGAGTAGATTCAGCCCTCTTGTTGTGAGTAGATTCAGCTCTGTTGTTGTGAGTAGATTCAGCCGTCTTGTTGTGAGTAGATTCATCCCTCTTGTTGTGAGTAGATTCAGCTCTGTTGTTGTGAGTAGATTCGGCCGTCTCGTTGTGAGTAGATTCATCCCTCTTGTTATGAGTAGATTCAGCCATCTTGTTGTGAGTAGATTCAGCCCTCTTGTTGTGAGTAGATTCAGCCCTGTTGTTGTGAGTAGATTCAGCCCTCTTGTTGTGAGTAGATTCAGCCCTCTTGTTGTGAGTAGATTCAGCCGTCTTGTTATGAGTAGATTCAGCCCTGTTGTTGTGAGTAGATTCAGCCCTCTTGTTGTGAGTAGATTCAGCCCTCTTGTTGTGAGTAGATTCAGCCCTGTTGTTGTGAGTAGATTCAGCCCTGTTGTTGTGAGTAGATTCAGCCCTGTTGTTTTGAGTAGATTCAGCCCTCTTGTTGTAAGTAGATTCAGCCCTCTTGTTGTGAGTAGATTCAGCCCTGTTGTTGTGAGTAGATTCAGCCCTCTTGTTGTGAGTAGATTCAGCCCTCTTGTTGTGAGTAGATTCAGCCCTGTTGTTGTGAGTAGATTCAGCCATGTTGTTGTGAGTAGATTCAGCTCTGTTGTTGTGAGTAGATTCAGCCCTCTTGTTGTGAGTAGATTCAGCCATCTTGTTGTGAGTAGATTCAGCCCTCTTGTTGTGAGTAGATTCAGCCCTGTTGTTGTGAGTAGATTCAGCCCTGTTGTTTTGAGTAGATTCAGCCCTCTTGTTGTAAGTAGATTCAGCCCTCTTGTTGTGAGTAGATTCAGCCCTGTTGTTGTAAGTAGATTCAGCCATCTTGTTGTGAGTAGATTCAGCCCTGTTGTTGTGAGTAGATTCAGCCCTCTTGTTGTGAGTAGATTCAGCCCTGTTGTTGTGAGTAGATTCAGCCATGTTGTTGTGAGTAGATTCAGCTCTGTTGTTGTGAGTAGATTCGACCATCTTGTTGTGAGTAAGTAGATTCAGCCCTCTTGTTGTGAGTAGATTCAGCCCTCTTGTTGTAAGTAGATTCAGCCCTCTTGTTGTGAGTAGATTCAGCCCTCTTGTTGTGAGTAGATTCAACCACCTTGTTGTGAGTAGAATCAGCCCTCTTGTTGTGAGTAGATTCAGTCCTGTTGTTGTGAGTAGATTCAGCCCTCTTGTTGTCAGTAGATTCAGCCCTGTTGTTGTCAGTAGATTCAGCCCTCTTGTTGTGAGTAGATTCAGCTCTGTTGTTGTAAGTAGATTCAGCCCTCTTGTTGTGAGAAGATTCAGCCCTGTTGTTGTGAGTAGATTCAGCCCTGTTGTTGTGAGTAGATTCAGCCCTGTTGTTGTGAGTAGATTCAGCCCTGTTGTTGTGAGTAGATTCAGCCCTGTTGTTGTGAGTAGATTCAGCCCTCTTGTTGTGAGTAGATTCAGCTCTGTTGTTGTGAGTAGATTCGGCCATCTTGTTGTGAGTAGATTCATCCCTCTTGTTGTGAGTAGATTCGGCCGTCTTGTTTTGAGTAGATTCATCCCTCTTGTTATGAGTAGATTCAGCCCTGTTGTTGTGAGTAGATTCAGCCCTGTTGTTGTGAGTAGATTCAGCCCTGTTGTTGTGAGTAGATTCAGCCCTCTTGTTGTGAGTAGATTCAGCCCTGTTGTTGTGAGTAGATTCAGCCCTCTTGTTGTGAGTAGATTCAGCCCTGTTGTTGTGAGTAGATTCAGCCCTGTTGTTGTGAGTAGATTCAGCCCTGTTGTTTTGAGTAGATTCAGCCCTCTTGTTGTAAGTAGATTCAGCCCTCTTGTTGTGAGTAGATTCAGCCCTGTTGTTGTGAGTAGATTCAGCCCTCTTGTTGTGAGTAGATTCAGCCCTCTTGTTGTGAGTAGATTCAGCCCTGTTGTTGTGAGTAGATTCAGCCATGTTGTTGTGAGTAGATTCAGCCCTGTTGTTGTGAGTAGATTCAGCCCTGTTGTTGTGAGTAGATTCAGCCCTGTTGTTTTGAGTAGATTCAGCCCTCTTGTTGTAAGTAGATTCAGCCCTCTTGTTGTGAGTAGATTCAGCCCTGTTGTTGTGAGTAGATTCAGCCCTCTTGTTGTGAGTAGATTCATCCCTCTTGTTATGAGTAGATTCAGCCCTCTTATTGTGAGTAGATTCAGCCCTGTTGTTGTGAGTAGATTCAGCCCTCGTGTTGTCAGTAGATTCAGCCCTTTTGTTGTGAGTAGATTCAGCCCTCTTGTTGTGAGTATATTCAGCTCTGTTGTTGTAAGTAGATTCAGCCCTCTTGTTGTGAGAAGATTCAGCCCTGTTGTTGTGAGTAGATTCAGCCCTGTTGTTGTGAGTAGATTCAGCCCTGTTGTTGTGAGTAGATTCAGCCCTGTTGTTGTGAGTAGATTCAGCCCTGTTGTTGTGAGTAGATTCAGCCCTGTTGTTGTGAGTAGATTCAGCCCTGTTGTTGTGAGTAGATTCAGCCCTGTTGTTGTGAGTAGATTCAGCCCTGTTGTTGTGAGTAGATTCAGCCCTGTTGTTGTGAGTAGATTCAGCCCTCTTGTTGTAAGTAGATTCAGCCCTCTTGTTGTGAGTAGATTCAGCCCTGTTGTTGTGAGTAGATTCAGCCCTCTTGTTGTGAGTAGATTCAGCCCTCTTGTTGTGAGTAGATTCAGCCCTGTTGTTGTGAGTAGATTCAGCCATGTTGTTGTGAGTAGATTCAGCTCTGTTGTTGTGAGTAGATTCAGCCCTCTTGTTGTGAGTAGATTCAGCCCTCTTGTTGTGAGTAGATTTGGCCCTGTTGTTGTGAGTAGATTTGGCCATCTTGTTGTGAGTAGATTTGGCCATCTTGTTGTGAGTAGATTCAGCCCTCTTGTTGTGAGTAGATTCAGCCCTGTTGTTGTGAGTAGATTCAGCCCTGTTGTTTTGAGTAGATTCAGCCCTCTTGTTGTAAGTAGATTCAGCCCTCTTGTTGTGAGTAGATTCAGCCCTGTTGTTGTAAGTAGATTCAGCCATCTTGTTGTGAGTAGATTCAGCCCTGTTGTTGTGAGTAGATTCAGCCCTCTTGTTGTGAGTAGATTCAGCCCTGTTGTTGTGAGTAGATTCAGCCATGTTGTTGTGAGTAGATTCAGCTCTGTTGTTGTGAGTAGATTCGACCATCTTGTTGTGAGTAAGTAGATTCAGCCCTCTTGTTGTGAGTAGATTCAGCCCTCTTGTTGTAAGTAGATTCAGCCCTCTTGTTGTGAGTAGATTCAGCCCTCTTGTTGTGAGTAGATTCAACCACCTTGTTGTGAGTAGAATCAGCCCTCTTGTTGTGAGTAGATTCAGTCCTGTTGTTGTGAGTAGATTCAGCCCTCTTGTTGTCAGTAGATTCAGCCCTGTTGTTGTCAGTAGATTCAGCCCTCTTGTTGTGAGTAGATTCAGCTCTGTTGTTGTAAGTAGATTCAGCCCTCTTGTTGTGAGAAGATTCAGCCCTGTTGTTGTGAGTAGATTCAGCCCTGTTGTTGTGAGTAGATTCAGCCCTGTTGTTGTGAGTAGATTCAGCCCTGTTGTTGTGAGTAGATTCAGCCCTGTTGTTGTGAGTAGATTCAGCCCTGTTGTTGTGAGTAGATTCAGCCCTCTTGTTGTGAGTAGATTCAGCCCTGTTGTTGTGAGTAGATTCAGCCCTCTTGTTGTGAGTAGATTCATCCCTCTTGTTGTGAGTAGATTCAGCCCTGTTGTTGTGAGTAGATTCAGCCCTCTTGTTGTGAGTAGATTCAGCCCTCTTGTTATGAGTAGATTCAGCCCTGTTGTTGTGAGTAGATTCAGCCCTCTTGTTGTGAGTAGATTCAGCCCTGTTGTTGTGAGTAGATTCAGCCCTCTTGTTGTGAGTAGATTCAGCCCTCTTGTTGTGAGTAGATTCAGCCCTCTTGTTGTGAGTAGATTCAGCCCTGTTGTTGTGAGTAGATTCAGCCATGTTGTTGTGAGTAGATTCAGCTCTGTTGTTGTGAGTAGATTCAGCCCTGTTGTTGTGAGTAGATTCAGCCCTGTTGTTTTGAGTAGATTCAGCCCTCTTGTTGTAAGTAGATTCAGCCCTCTTGTTGTGAGTAGATTCAGCCCTGTTGTTGTGAGTAGATTCAGCCCTCTTGTTGTGAGTAGATTCAGCCCTCTTGTTGTGAGTAGATTCAGCCCTGTTGTTGTGAGTAGATTCAGCCATGTTGTTGCGAGTAGATTCAGCTCTGTTGTTGTGAGTAGATTCAGCCCTCTTGTTGTGAGTAGATTCATCCCTCTTGTTATGAGTAGATTCAGCCCTCTTATTGTGAGTAGATTCAGCCCTGTTGTTGTGAGTAGATTCAGCCCTCGTGTTGTCAGTAGATTCAGCTCTTTTGTTGTGAGTAGATTCAGCCCTCTTGTTGTGAGTATATTCAGCTCTGTTGTTGTAAGTAGATTCAGCCCTCTTGTTGTGAGAAGATTCAGCCCTGTTGTTGTGAGTAGATTCAGCCCTGTTGTTGTGAGTAGATTCAGCCCTGTTGTTGTGAGTAGATTCAGCCCTGTTGTTGTGAGTAGATTCAGCCCTGTTGTTGTGAGTAGATTCAGCCCTCTTGTTGTGAGTAGATTCAGCCCTCTTGTTGTGAGTAGATTCAGCCCTGTTGTTTTGAGTAGATTCAGCCCTCTTGTTGTTAGTAGATTCAGCCCTCTTGTTGTGAGTAGATTCAGCCCTGTTGTTGTGAGTAGATTCAGCCCTCTTGTTGTGAGTAGATTCAGCCCTCTTGTTGTGAGTAGATTCAGCCCTGTTGTTGTGAGTAGATTCAGCCATGTTGTTGTGAGTAGATTCAGCTCTGTTGTTGTGAGTAGATTCAGCCCTCTTGTTGTGAGTAGATTCAGCCCTCTTGTTGTGAGTAGATTTGGCCCTGTTGTTGTGAGTAGATTTGGCCATCTTGTTGTGAGTAGATTTGGCCATCTTGTTGTGAGTAGATTCAGCCCTGTTGTTGTGAGTAGATTCAGCCCTCTTGTTGTGAGTAGATTCAGCTCTGTTGTTGTGAGTAGATTCAACCATCTTGTTGTGAGTAGAATCAGCCCTCTTATTGTGAGTAGATTCAGCCCTGTTGTTGTGAGTAGATTCAACACTCTTGTTGTGAGTAGATTCAGCCCTGTTGTTGTGAGTAGATACAGCCCTGTTGTTGGGAGTAGATTCAGCCCTCTTGTTGTGAGTAGATTCAGCCATGTTGTTGTGAGTAGATTTGGTCATCTTGTTGTGAGTAGATTCAGTCCTGTTGTGAGTAGAGTCAGCCCTGTTGTTGTGAGTAGATTCAGCCCTGTTGTTGTGAGTAGATTCAGCCCTGTTGTTGTGAGTAGATTCAGCTCTGTTGTTGTGAGTAGAGTCAGCCCTGTTGTTGTGAGTAGAGTCAGTCCTGTTGTTGTGAGTAGATTCAGCCCTCTTGTTGTGAGTAGATTCAAATGAACGACTAGTATCTATCTGAGCCTCATGTTGAGTACAGTCAAACCTGTCTTAGGCAGCCAGCCAAGGGAATCACAGAATGTGGCTCCTTAGCACAGGTTGCTGCTTAATAGAGGTGAAATATATAACAAAACAACATATATGGAATCTGGAAACTGGCTGCTTAGTACAGGTTGGTTGCTTAATGGAGATGACCACTTACACAGGTTTGACTGTAATTGCTGTCAGATGAAACATGTGATTTGTCTGTTTATATAGCCAGTAGTAAGCATAGGATGCACCATATTATTTCATCTTAACACGGACAATTAGATACCAGAACTGTGAAGAAGCCATTGTATGTCCTTGCCCCAAATGTTCCCATCTACCATCGCAACCACTGTGTCCAGTCCAAATCTACAAAGCCAAAATATGCTACGCTGTGAGGTAAGTGCGTGAGTTTATAATTACACAATTAATAACCTTGCAACTTGTGGCAGTCGTCATGAACAGGAATCTGACTTTAACTCTTTGCATGCTGGGTAAAATAAAGTCTATAAATAGTTCAAATAATTGTAGCAGCCGACAGTCTGCCTCCGTGGTCGAGTGGTTGATGTCGCCGACTTGTATACCACTGTAACCTATCATGGTTCGAGTCCCGCTCAGACTGTGAACCAAGTACTGGTTGATAGATCATTGATAGACTGGTGGGCACGGGTTCGAGCCCCGCTCAAACCGCATCTTTCGGAGGTTGGTGCACCAAATACTGGTTCACCGCTGGAGCCAGCCCTCTCCAAAGGTGTTGTTCGGTAAACTGCCCGTCAATTCATTATTGTGTTTTTCTTAGTTCTATCTGAAAACTCTGGAAACTGGAAATTGTCATGGAATTTCTTTAGAATTGTGCCGTTGACTATTTTTTTCAAAGCTAGCATGGAAATAAGGCGATGAACTGTTATTGTTACTCTAAATGCAGAAGCAAACAAGACTATGTATGATGACAGCAGACACGAAGTTGATGTATTCATGCACTGCAATATAGCTTGTACTATACATATCATACCAGTTACTGTTGATACATGTGATTCAAAGCAAAATATTTACATCGCTATTACATTTCCTTACATGGATATATGTGCCCTGATTTTATACAATTTCGTGTGAGGGTTTCCAACTAATGATATGCAGCTGACATGCGCACTCGCTGTTATTGCCATGCACATTTGCAGCGTTCGTCGCGAGAAAAGGCATGTCTTACAGTTACGCTGTTCCAAGGATGATCTAATCAGATCAGATCCCTGCCACACGATAAGTCGCAAATCTGGACTATACACCTTTTAATTGGAAAATGTGAATTTTTGTCTTTGTCTCATTGAAAAGAATTATTAAATGTAAATATAAGTAATGAATCGCGAGTTAATAATTTCCATTGGGGTATGAACTACATTGGGGGTGTTTAAAGTTACCGTGGATGCCTTCAGCCTTCGGCCCCCACACACTTTAAACACACTCAATGTAGTTCATACCCCAAAGGAAACTATTAACTCACGATTCATTCCTTCAAATGAAATGGTCTCATTACAGAAACGGGTGCATTTGTGAGAATTACAGCATTTTGGTCTACTTTTGTAACCACCACATACTGTTGTGATATCCGCAACAATTGTCACATAGCCATTCAAGCATACCAGAGTAGTCAATTGTCACATAGCCGTTCAAGCATACCAGAGTAGTCAATTGATTTCCCATAGGATTTCTTGTAATCCGATGACAAGTCTATAAACTGTGAAGTTATTCTGGTCTGTTTGTAGCAAGTTTGTCTAGTCTGTTTGTAGCATGTGCCAAACCATGTATACTGAGTCACACATATATGCCATGTATACTGAGTCACATCTATGTCATGTATACGGAGTCACATCTATGCCATGTATACTGAGTCACATCTATGTCATGTATAATGAGTCACATATATGCCATGTATACAGAGTCACATCTATGCTATATATACTGAGTCACATCTATGTCATGTATACTGAGTCACATATATGCCATGTGTACTGAGTCACATCTATGTCATGTATACTGAGTCACATATATGCCATGTGTACTGAGTCACATCTATGTCATGTATACGGAGTCACATCTATGCCATGTGTACTGAGTCACATCTATGTCGTGTATACTGAGTCACATATATGCCATGTGTACTGAGTCACATCTATGTCATGTATACTGAGTCACATATATGCCATGTGTACTGAGTCACATCTATGTCATGTATACGGAGTCACATATATGCCATGTGTACTGAGTCACATCTATGTCGTGTATACTGAGTCACATATATGTTGTGTATACTTAATCACATCTATGCTGTGTATACTGAGTGACATATATGCCGTGTATTCTGAGTCACATCTATGCCGTGTATTCTGAGTCACATCTATGCCGTGTAGTCTGAGTCACATCTATGCCGTGTATACTGAGTTACATCTATGCCGTGTATACCGAGTCACATCTATGCCGTGTATACTGAGCTACATCTATGCCATGTATACTGAGTTACATCTATGCCATGTATACTGAGTCACATATATGCCATGTATAATGAGTCACATATATGTCATGTATATGGAGTCACATATATGTCATGTATACTGAGTCACATATATGTCATGTATACTGAGTCACATCTATGTCATGTATACGGAGTCACATCTATGCCATGTGTACTGAGTCACATCTATGTCGTGTATACTGAGTCACATATATGCCATGTGTACTGAGTCACATCTATGTCATGTATACGGAGTCACATCTATGCCATGTGTACTGAGTCATATCTATGTCGTGTATACTGAGTCACATATATGCCATGTGTACTGAGTCACATCTATGTCATGTATACTGAGTCACATATATGCCATGTGTACTGAGTCACATCTATGTCATGTATACGGAGTCACATATATGTCATGTGTACTGAGTCACATCTATGTCATGTATACGGAGTCACATATATGCCATGTGTACTGAGTCACATCTATGTCGTGTATACTGAGTCACATATATGTTGTGTATACTTAATCACATCTATGCTGTGTATACTGAGTCACATATATGCCGTGTATTCTGAGTCACATCTATGCCGTGTATTCTGAGTCACATCTATGCCGTGTATTCTGAGTCACATCTATGCCGTGTATACTGAGTTACATCTATGCCATGTATACTGAGTTACATCTATGCCGTGTATACTGAGTTACATCTATGCCGTGTATACCGAGTCACATCTATGCCGTGTATACTGAGTCACATATATGCCATGTATACTGAGCTACATCTATGCCATGTATACTGAGTCACATCTATGCCATGTATACGGAGTCACATATATGCCATGTGTACTGAGTCACATCTATGTCATGTATACTGAGTCACATATATGTCATGTATACTGAGTCACATATATGTCATGTATACTGAGTCACATCTATGTCATGTATACGGAGTCACATATATGTCATGTATACTGAGTCACATCTATGTCATGTATACTGAGTTACATCTATGTCATGTATACTGAGTTACAGTCACATATATATCATGTATACTGAGTTACATCTATGCCATGTATACTGAGTCACATATATGCCGTGTATACTGAGTTACATATATGTCATGTATACTGAGTCACATCTATGCCATGTATACTGAGTCACATATATGCCGTGTATACTGAGTTACATATATGTCATGTATACTGAGTCACATATATACCGTGTATACTGAGTTACATCTATGCCGTGTATACGGAGTCACATATATGCCATGTATACTGAGTCACATATATGCTGTGTATACTGAGTTACATCTATGCTGTGTATACTGAGTTACATCTATGCCATGTATACTGAGTCACATATATGCCATGTATACTGAGTTACATCTATGCCATGTATACTGAGTCACATATATGCCATGTATACTGAGTTACATCTATGTCGTGTATACTGAGTTACATATATGCTGTGTATACTGAGTCACATCTATGCCGTGTATACTGTCATAGAGTAGTATTAACCAGGTTGATTGCAACATTGGAATATGACATTGCAGGGTTCATTCTAGGGCAGAATTTTTGAGAGAAGTAAGAAAGCTCGACCGCATCCTTAAATGGTGTTATTTAATAAATTTCAACAAAATATGGTTAAAATGCACAGTATGACTGACCATTAAATAGTGTTTTATAATGGGCCAGTGTATCTTACTGGACGAAATTTTGTATGAAAATTGTAAAACATAAATAAATTTAAATTCGTTGTCTAAATATTTGTGATGAATCGTAACCACGTGATTTTTTCTATCAGACTAGTTTCTTATTGAAACATTTAAATTTGTTTCAGTATTGGCACCTTTTTTCTGGATTGAGATTTTTGTTTGGCAATTTCAGGTTGAAATTGATTGAAAATTGACTGCACTTTATATGACATTATGGTCGCTTATCAAAACACATGAAACACGTTTGGCAGAATTGTTTACGGCGATTTGAAAGTGGTCACATATATTGACACAAAGGATGCTTAATACACGTAATCCCATAATTATGAGCAAGTTAGACTGTATTTTTAAACAAAACAAGTCTTTTGTCACTCATGTGAAATATCCCTGATTTGTATGAGGGTAGAGTTGGTGCAAATACGTCATTGAATTGTGAACAGTTGAAGGAGATTACATGTACAGCCATTTGTCGCGTCTCATTGCCTGGCAAACAACCTATATATTGTGTATTGTTCAGTTCTCTCTGGACTGGATTTCTATATGTGTGTCAGATATTGATCCAGTCTGTGACACAGTCAGACAAGGCAACTATCTAACAAGCTTCTCAGAGAAAGTGGATTTCATTAGATATTATTTGATCATAATAGCAAAGCTCCAAAACATGGCTTTGCGGGCTCTCTGGCATCGGAAATAGAATAGGTCAAACGTTGGTGTACATGTACATCAGCATTTAGACAATTTGTTCAAATTTTATTCTGTCAAAAAGTAAAAGCCTACGTATGTATGGATACAAATCTAGAATTTCGGGAATTTGATCATTGCGGAGTGTATTTTTCATTGAATATAATTACATATATTAATTAACGTTTCTTAGTTTGCATAGTTTATTTTAGCTCAATTGCGAAACAAGTTTGTAAAACTTATATTAACCCATTCAACCCCAAGTAACTGACATGGACTGGTGCATGCTATTTTTAGACCAATAAATTAATAAGAAAATTACCTTTGGACCAGTTCATTTATCAAAATGGATAATTTTATCTAAAAATAGTAATAATTATTACTGGCAAAAAAGTGCAGATCCTGATGAGACGGCTCGTTACGAGCCGGCTCATCTGGATCTACACTTTTCATAGGCCTATTTAGAGGCCTGTGGGGTTGAAAGGGTTAATCACTCTCGATACCTCATTCCTGATGGAATCCATCGCCACTAGGGAGAGAGAAGAGGCAATGTTTAATTTAAGTGCCTTGCCTTAAGTACACAATCATAACGGCTACAGCTGGACTCGAACTCCGGGTCTTTCACACCTGAAGCGAACGTGCTATCACATAGTTTGCAGTGAACTTAAAGCTCACAGTGAACAATATCTGGTGCAATTAAGTTGTTTTTCTAATGTATCTATAGAGATGACCACTAACACAAGTTTGACCGTGTATCCCCCACAATTGTGTTGGAGGAATTGTGTTGGAGATGATCACTAACACAAGTTTGACTCTGTATCCCCCACAATTATGTTGGAGATGACCACTAACACAAGTTTGACCGTGTATCCCCCACAATTGTGTTGGAGGAATTATGTTGGAGATGACCACTAACACATGTTTGACCGTGTATCCCCCATAATTGTGTTGGAGATGATCACTAACACATGTTTGACCGTGTATCCCCCATAATTGTGTTGGAGATGATCACTAACACATGTTTGACCGTGTATCCCCCATAATTGTGTTGGAGATGACCACTAACACATGTTTGACCGTGTATCCCCCATAATTGTGTTGGAGATGATCACTAACACATGTTTGACCGTGTATTCCCCACAATTATGTTGGAGATGACCACTAACACATGTTTGACCGTGTATCCCCCACAATTGTGTTGGAGATGACCACTAACACATGTTTGACCGTGTATCCCCCACAATTATGTTGGAGATGACCACTAACACATGTTTGACCGTGTATCCCCCACAATTGTTTTGGAGATGACCACTAACACAAGTTTGACCGTGTATCCCCCACAATTGTTTTGGAGATGACCACTAACACAAGTTTGACCGTGTATCCCCCACAATTGTGTTGGAGGAATTGTGTTGGAGATGACCACTAACACATGTTTGACCGTGTATCTCCCACAATTGTGTTGGAGGAATTGTTTTGGAGATGACCACTAACACAAGTTTGACTGTGTATCCCCCACAATTGTGTTGGAGGAATTGTTTTGGAGATGACCACTAACACAAGTTTGACCGTGTATTCCCCACAATTGTGTTGGAGATGACCACTAACACAAGTTTGACCGTGTATCCCCCACAATTGTGTTGGAGGAATTGTGTTGGAGATGACCACTAACACATGTTTGACCGTGTATCCCCCACAATTGTGTTGGAGGTGACCACTAACACAAGTTTGACCGTGTATCCCCCACAATTGTGTTGGAGATGACCACTAACACATTTTTGACCATGTATCCCCCACAATTGTTTTGGAGATGACCACTAACACAAGTTTGACTGTGTATCCCCCACAATTGTGTTGGAGGAATTGTTTTGGAGATGACCACTAACACAAGTTTGACCGTGTATTCCCCACAATTGTGTTGGAGATGACCACTAACACAAGTTTGACCGTGTATCCCCCACAATTGTGTTGGAGATGACCACTAACACATTTTTGACCATGTATCCCCCACAATTGTTTTGGAGATGACCACTAACACAAGTTTGACCGTGTATCCCCCACAATTATGTTGGAGGAATTGTTTTGGAGATGACCACTAACACATGTTTGACCGTGTATCCGCCACAATTATGTTGGAGGAATTGTTTTGGAGATGACCACTAACACAAGTTTGACCGTGTATCCCCCACAATTGTGTTGGAGAAATTGTTTTGGAGATGACCACTAACACATGTTTGACCGTGTATCCCCCACAATTGTGTTGGAGGAATTGTTTTGGAATCACGATACATGTATGTCCAACCGTCTGTGTGTTACTCTAGTACTAGTATCTCTTACTTTTAAGGTACTTTTGTTTTTTTTAACGTCGCTACCGGTTTCCCATATGAGCGACCAGCAGTTTACCTAACAACATCCTTCCTGGGCAGGCTACAGCGGTTGTTAACCAGTACTTGGTGCACCAACCTCCGTATGAAACTGCCAACTTTTTCATACATTGTATAAAGAGACACATATTAAACTTGCAAGGAATGATTCTTGGATGAAGCTCTTTCAAATTTGTACAAATAGTCTTGATCCACTCTGGTTGCCATGGAAACTATAAGACAAAATACTTTATGAATCTTCTTCCGATATTTCAAAATAATGTTGCCTGAATGATAATTGGTCGACCGATCTAAACAAAACTTGTTGATTCATAGCATAATATGGCCGGTATGTTGGGAACTTTGAACCTGATTTCAAAATAATTTAACTAAAAGTGACATACATAGGTGAAAAAACAAATTTCTACAGAATGTAATTTCCTATTATATAGTATAATGTTTTCTCCAAATATTTGCCACAGAATCTGAGTATTTCAACTAATAACAATTAAAGTCATAAATTATGTTAATAGGGGTCAACATTCATACATCATACAACGCTTGTATCCTGAATAAGAATATTTATTTTTAGAACTAATCTGATTTTAATTATCTCTAAACAACAGTGTCACGCGCAGTATAGACTCCTATAATAAACTAACGTCTATTCCGGACGGAGTGTGGCTGACCGTTATATGAAATCCCAGTTTTTGAAAGTTTGTCGGCTGCAAAAAACACTGATTATTGATTGAATGTCAGTGTTCGAATTATTTACGAAGAGTTTGTAGTATGTACTAGCAATGCTCTTGCTACAATACTATTTATACATAAAAAATGCATTTTTCTTGCTTTTTGCGATGTAATGTCGCTTAATTTAAATGTTTTTCCATTTAGATTTTTTCGTTTAAAAATTGGGCAGCTTGTGCGTTATCGTGTACAAAAAAAACAAACTCATGTCTTTATCTCACAAAACAGCATGAAACATGGAATCGTGGACAACCGAAATAATACCACCTGCTTGACCTTACTTAAAGTTTGAATCCTATTGGGATGTCGAAATCTTACATGTAAAGTGATCTAGCTTACTTGCGGAAGGCCTGTGGTTCTACAGGGATTCCTGTCCGAGCCTGAAATACTGCTTGGAGGGGCGCTTGATGTCTCCCTCCACCAATATACCAGGATTCCTGTCCGAGTCTGACATACTGCCTGGAGGGGTGCTTGATGTCTCCCTCCACCAATATACCAGGATTCCTGTCCGAGCCTGAAATACTGCTTGTAGGGACGCTTGATGTCTCCCTCCACCAATATACCAGGATTCCTGTCCGAGCCTGAAATACTGCTTGTAGGGACGCTTGATGTCTCCCTCCACCAATATACCAGGATTCCTGTCCGAGCCTGAAATACTGCTTGTAAGGACGCTTGATGTCTCCCTCCACCAATATACCAGGATTCCTGTCCGAGTCTGACATACTGCTTGTAGGGACTTGATGTCTCCCTCCACCAATATACCGGGATTCCCGTCCGAGCCTGAGATACTGCTTGGAGGGATGCTTGATGTCTCCCTCCACCAATATACCGGGATTCCCGTCCGAGTCTGACATACTGCTTGGAGGGGCGCTTGATGTCTCCTTCCACCAATATACCGGGATTCCCGTCCGAGTCTGACATACTGCTTGGAGGGTGCTTGATGTCTCCCTCCACCAATATACCAGGATTCCTGTCCGAGTCTGACATACTGCTTGGAAGAGCGCTTGATGTCTCCCTCCACCAATATACCAGGATTCCCGTCCGAGTCTGACATACTGCTTGGAGGGGCGCTTGATGTCTCCCTCCACCCTCCACCAATATACCGGGATTCCTGTCCGAGTCTGACATACTGCTTGGAGGGGCGCTTGATGTCTCCCTCCACCAATATACCGGGATTCCTGTCCGAGCCTGAAATACTGCTTGGAGGGGCGCTTGATGTCTCCCTCCACCAATATACCAGGATTCCTGTCCGAGTCTGACATACTGCTTGGAGGAGCGCTTGATGTCTCCCTCCACCAATATACCAGGATTCCTGTCCGAGTCTGACATACTGCTTGGAGGGGTGCTTGATGTCTCCCTCCACCAATATACCAGGATTCCTGTCCGAGTCTGACATACTGCTTGTAGGGACGCTTGATGTCTCCCTCCACCAATATACCTGGATTCCTGTCCGAGCCTGAAATACTGCTTGTAGGGGCGCTTGATGTCTCCCTCCACCAATAACAACTGGGAGTTGCCAAATATTATGACCGAAGCTTTCTGGGGTGGCATTATCCCCAGTGACCCTAATATCGGTGAATACTAATAATCGGTGATATCAGAATAAATCCAAATGAACCACACATGTTCATTTTGTGCTTACTATTGACAATTTCCTTTGGATTTCTGCAACTGTCCATAGCAAAAACTAGCTGAAATGTCAATTCTTCGGGTAAATTTACCTTAATTTATTCAAAACTTGTTTTTTCCTCTTACACTCAGTTTGTATTCATGTTGTCAATATTTAGGTGAATTTCAATGACTTTGTTATCTATCGGCTGCATTTGACATTTGTAAGGTGTCCGCTACTCATGTGACGTCACATGATTGCCTTATATGGCATTTATTGCTATTGGTAGGAACTTGTGAGGCGAAATTTACATCGTCACCGGTTATTGGTATCACCGTGTAAATAAAAGATGGAGGCATGTGCTGTTGATTTCACTTTGTTTTTGATTTAATTACGATTATAACTCTTTGCACGTCAAATATTTCGTGCAATTTCATTAGAATTGTGTCGTAGCTACATAATTTTAATGAAAGTCTGTGACATACTACCAGAGTTTTCAGTTACAAATAAGAAAAAAACACATTAATGAATTGTCGTCTGCTATAATTATTTAAACTATTTATAGCGTTTATTTTACCCAGCATGCAAATAGTTAAACTAAACAGTTTTTTCAATTGATTTTCGTGTTCAGTTGTGTCAAAAAACGATTTATTATGCTGGGTTGCAAACGGTGGCTTAAAAGTAATAACTTACTGGTCAGTATCAACAAACAACCGTTCTGGTATATAACGTCTGGTTGGTGAGATACAAACAACCATGCTGGTATATAACGTCTGGTTGGTGAGATACAAACAACCATGCTGGTATATAATGTCTGGTTGGTGAGATGCAAACAACCGTGCTGGTATATAATGTCTGGTTGATGAGATACAAACAACCATGCTGGTATATAACGTCTGGTTGGTGAGATACAAACAACCGTGCTGGTATATAACGTCTGGTTGGTGAGATGCAAACAACCGTGCTGGTATATAATGTCTGGTTGATGAGATACAAACAACCATGCTGGTATATAACGTCTGGTTGGTGAGATACAAACAACCGTGCTGGTATATAACGTCTGGTTGGTGAGATACAAACAACCATGCTGGTATATAACGTCTGGTTGGTGAGATGCAAACAAACGTGCTGGTATATAACGTCTGGTTGGTGAGATGCAAACAACCGTGCTAGTATATAATGTCTGGTTGGTGAGATACAAACAACCATGCTGGTATATAACGTCTGGTTGGTGAGATGCAAACAACCATGCTGGTATATAACGTCTGGTTGGAGAGATACAAACAACCGTGCGGGTATATAACGTCTGGTTGGTGAGATGCAAACAACCATGCTGGTATATAACGTCTGGTTGGAGAGATGCAAAGAACCATGCTGGTATATAACGTCTGGTTGGTGAGATGCAAACAACCGTGCTGGTATATAACACTGGTTGGTGGGATACAAACAACCATGCTGGTATATAACGGCTGGTTGGTGAGATGCAAACAACCATGCTGGTATATAACGTCTGGTTGGTGAGATGCAAACAACCGTGCTGGTATATAATGTCTGGTTGGTGAGATACAAACAACCGTGCTGGTATATAACACTGGTTGGTGAGATGCAAACAACCGTGCTGGTATATAACGTCTGGTTGGTGAGATGCAAACAACCATGCTGGTATATAACACTGGTTGGTGAGATGCAAACAACCATGCTGGTATATAACATCTGGTTGGTGAGATGCAAACAACCATGCTGGTATATAACATCTGGTTAGTGAGATACAAACAACCGTGCTGGTATATAACACTGGTTGGTGAGATGCAAACAACCATGCTGGTATATAATGTCTGGTTGGTGAGATGCAAACAACCATGCTGGTATATAACACTGGTTGGTGAGATACAAACAACCATGCTGGTATATAACACTGGTTGGTGAGATACAAACAACCATGCTGGTATATAACGTCTGGTTGGTGAGATGCAAACAACCATGCTGGTATATAATGTCTGGTTGGTGAGATGCAAACAACCATGCTGGTATATAACACTGGTTGATGAGATGCAAACAACCATGCTGGTATATAACACTGGTTGGTGAGATGCAAACAACCATGCTGGTATATAACACTGGTTGGTGAGATACAAACAACCATGCTGGTATATAACTCTGGTTGGTGAGATGCAAACAACCATGCTGGTATATAACACTGGTTGGTGAGATGCAAACAACCATGCTGGTATATAACATCTGGTTGGTGAGATACAAACAACCATGCTGGTATATAACACTGGTTGGTGAGATGCAAACAACCATGCTGGTATATAACACTGGTTGATGAGATGCAAACAACCATGCTGGTATATAACACTGGTTGGTGAGATGCAAACAACCATGCTGGTATATAACACTGGTTGGTGAGATGCAAACAACCATGCTGGTATATAACATCTGGTTGGTGAGATACAAACAACCATGCTGGTATATAACACTGGTTGGTGAGATGCAAACAACCATGCTGGTATATAACACTGGTTGATGAGATGCAAACAACCATGCTGGTATATAACACTGGTTGGTGAGATGCAAACAACCATGCTGGTATATAACACTGGTTGGTGAGATGCAAACAACCATGCTGGTATATAACGTCTGGTTGGTGAGATGCAAACAACCATGCTGGTATATAACGTCTGGTTGGTGAGATGCAAACAACCATGCTGGTATATAACACTGGTTGGTGAGATGCAAACAACCATGCTGGTATATAACACTGGTTGGTGAGATGCAAACAACCATGCTGGTATATAACGTCTGGTTGGAGAGATGCAAAGAACCATGCTGGTATATAATGTCTGGTTGGTGAGATACAAACAACCATGCTGGTATATAATGTCTGGTTGATGAGGTACAAACAGGATACCTCAAAAAGTTGTTGATGGACTTTGATGAAACTTTGTGTATACATAGGGAGTTTGTCTATGAGGAAATTTAACCCTTTGCACGCTAGCGGCATATAAAATCACTTTTGTAAACAGCATACAGCCAGATCAGACAGCACAGAATGTGCCGTCTGATCAGGCTCTATGCTGTTTGTTATTCGGATAGTGGAGCTAAAACACTTGGCTGAATAGCAAACAACATAGATCCTGATCAGATGTGGCGTTTCGCTGCAGCTGATCTGGATCTATGTTGTTTGCAAATGTGATTTTATTTACTCGGCAGGCAAAGGGTTAATAAACTCCCTGTGCACAATTTATAAACTCTGATGACTACCTTCTGTCAGGGAAACAGCGTCATACAGACAGTTTGTTGATTAGTATCTAACGTTCACATATTCGTTGTATTTTCAGATACTGGATCCGTCAGTTCCCCGTTCAATTTGACCTTGACACCAAGCTACAATCTGTGATTAGAACCTTTGGATCGCTGGTACAGCAGACAGGAAACAGCACTTTTAAAGAACTCATCGACCTCTCCAAAGTGTAAGCTTACAGATAGTGCCAATTGTGTGTGCATCTGCTGTCTGATCCAGTTATACAAACAATAGAAAATTCCGTTGTGTAACGGATACGGTATCCACCTTGGAGTCTAGAGGTTGTGAGTTTGAGCTCCATCTGAACCACTGTGGCGCTGTGCTTATACAAGGCACTTATATCCACATTGCCTATTCTATCTCCCTCATGGTGATGGTTTGTGATGGTAATATTTCAGTCCCTATCTATTTATATAATATTTCAGTCCCTATCTATTTATATAATATTTCAGTCCCTATCTATTTATATAATATTTCAGTCCTTATCTTTTTATATAATATTTAAGTCCTTATCTATTTATATAATATTTCAGTCCCTGTCTATTTATATAATATTTCAGTCCTTATCTATTATATAATATTTCAGTCCTTATCTATTTATATAATATTTCAGTCTATTTATATAATATTTCAGTCCCTATCTTTTTATATAATATTTCAGTCTATTTATATAATATTTCAGTTCCTATCTATTTATATAATATTTCAGTCCCTATCTATTTATATAATATTTCAGTCCTTATCTATTTATATAATATTTCAGTCCCTGTCTATTTATATAATATTTCAGTCCCTATCTATTTATATAATATTTCAGTCCCTGTCTATTTATATAATATTTCAGTACTTATCTATTTATACAATATTTGTTTTAGCCCGTCTTATGATTGGATGAGAAGCATATCAGTTCGGAATCCTTCAATGCGGCACAATCGTAAAGTTTCCCTTGTGTTCAATCATCTGGAACCAGAGGAACTTGCAGACCACCTCACTTACTTGGAATATAGAGCGTTCAGAAGGATAAATGTAAGTCAGACCACCTCACTTACTGTCAGAAGGATTAATGTAAGTCAGACCACCTCACTTACTTTCAGAAGGATTAATGTAAGTCAGACCACCTCACTTACTTTCAGAAGGATTAATGTAAGTCAGACCACCTCACTTACTTTCAGAAGGATAAATGTAAGTCAGACCACCTCACTTACTTTCAGAAGGATTAATGTAAGTCAGACCACCTCACTTACTTGGAATATAGAGCGTTCAGAAGTATTAATGTAAGTCAGACCACCTCACTTACTGTCAGAAGGATTAATGTAAGTCAGGCCACCTCACTTACTTGGAATATAGAGCGTTCAGAAGTATTAATGTAAGTCAGACCACCTCACTTACTTTCAGAAGGATTAATGTAAGTCAGGCCACCTCACTTACTTGGAATATAGAGCGTTCAGAAGTATTAATGTAAGTCAGGCCACGTCACTTACTGTCAGAAGGATTAATGTAAATCAGGCCACCTCACTTACTGTCAGAAGGATTAATGTAAGTCAGACCGCCTCACTTACTTTCAGAAGGATTAATGTAAGTCAGACCACCTCACTTACTTTCAGAAGGATTAATGTAAGTCAGACCGCCTCACTTACTGTCAGAAGGATTAATGTAAGTCAGACCGCCTCACTTACTTTCAGAATGATTAATGTAAGTCAGACCACCTCACTTACTTTCAGAAGGATAAATGTAAGTCAGGCCACCTCACTTACTGTCAGAAGGATTAATGTAAGTCAGACCACCTCACTTACTTTCAGAAGGATTAATGTAAGTCAGACCACCTCACTTACTTTCAGAAGTATTAATGTAAGTCAGACCACCTCACTTACTTTCAGAAGGATTAATGTAAGTCAGACCACCTCACTTACTTTCAGAAGGATTAATGTAAGTCAGACCACCTCACTTACTTTCAGAAGGATTAATGTAAGTCAGACCACCTCACTTACTTTAAGAAGGATTAATGTAAGTCAGACCGCCTCACTTACTTTCAGAAGGATTAATGTAAGTCAGACCGCCTCACTTACTTTCAGAATGATTAATGTAAGTCAGACCACCTCACTTACTTTCAGAAGGATTAATGTAAGTCAGACCGCCTCACTTACTGTCAGAAGGATTAATGTAAGTCAGACCGCCTCACTTACTTTCAGAATGATTAATGTAAGTCAGACCGCCTCACTTACTTTCAGAATGATTAATGTAAGTCAGACCACCTCACTTACTTTCAGAAGGATTAATGTAAGTCAGACCGCCTCACTTACTGTCAGAAGGATTAATGTAAGTCAGACCGCCTCACTTACTTTCAGAAGGATTAATGTAAGTCAGACCACCTCACTTACTTTCAGAAGGATTAATGTAAGTCAGACCGCCTCACTTACTGTCAGAAGGATTAATGTAAGTCAGACCACCTCACTTACTTTCAGAATGATTAATGTAAGTCAGACCACCTCACTTACTTTCAGAAGGATTAATGTAAGTCAGACCGCCTCACTTACTGTCAGAAGGATTAATGTAAGTCAGACCACCTCACTTACTTTCAGAATGATTAATGTAAGTCAGACCACCTCACTTACTCTCAGAAGGATAAATGTAAGTCAGGCCACCTCACTTACTGTCAGAAGGATTAATGTAAGTCAGACCACCTCACTTACTTTCAGAAGGATTAATGTAAGTCAGACCACCTCACTTACTTTCAGAAGGATTAATGTAAGTCAGACCACCTCACTTACTTTCAGAAGGATTAATGTAAGTCAGACCACCTCACTTACTTTCAGAAGGATTAATGTAAGTCAGACTGCCTCACTTACTTTCAGAAGGATTAATGTAAGTCAGACCGCCTCACTTACTGTCAGAAGGATTAATGTAAGTCAGACCGCCTCACTTACTTTCAGAATGATTAATGTAAGTCGGACCACCTCACTTACTTTCAGAAGGATTAATGTAAGTCAGACCACCTCACTTACTTTCAGAAGGATTAATGTAAGTCAGACCACCTCACTTACTTTCAGAAGTATTAATGTAAGTCAGACCACCTCACTTACTGTCAGAAGGATTAATGTAAATCAGGCCACCTCACTTACTGTCAGACCGCCAATGTGCAGAAGTACATCTGAACCTTGTGCCTGCAACTCCTCCTATATCATGTATCGAAAGCGCATCTTTCGCGGCTCTCAGGTCCGGTGAGTTTCGTGAATCTTGTCTAGACTTTTTGGTCCTGTGAGTTTTGTACTGGACTATGTTGCAATATAGCTTATCTGAACCTTATGCGCCCCCAACTCCTCCGATAACTCATTCCAAATGAATTGAGAATAGGTCTACATATTCATCAACATCTAGTAAATGAGCGAACATTGTTTTGACTTTCAGATCAGATAACTTCTTCTCGAGTTATTCCCCTGTTGTTTATTAACGCTTTGCATGCTAGCGGAAGATAAAATCACTTTTGCAAACAGCATAGAGTCATATCTTCCATCTGATAAGCCTCTATGCTGCTTGCTATTCGGATAGTGGAGCACGCTGTGTTACGCCGCGGCTGATCTGGATCTATGTTGTTTGCTAATGTGATTTTATTTACTCAGCATGCAAAGGGTTAAAATATAGTACATCTGAACCTTGCGGCCTCAAAATATCATGTATGGAAGAGCTTGATGTCACTACATTCAGGTCTGATAACTTCTTGTTTAGGTGTTTTTCCCATTTGTACTTCCCTATATCACAAACCATAATATCAATTAGCTCTGGCCTGGATGTTATAAAACTGTTCTCCAATCAAATACTCTGTCTTAAGCATCTGATTGGTTAAGCTTAGTGTAAATCTCAGAATCAACCAATCAAAACACTTGAGCTAGAGTTTGAGATAGGAGATAGCTTTATAACCTTCAAGCCAGCACCACATTTTGGTGTTTATGAAATTAATTAATACCCTTTGTGTACATTTATGCACAAAATCACCAGAAACGTTGCAACATGTGCTTTATTACAGTTAATAGTGTGATTAATTTGCATATAAATTATAGTTTGATTTTTGTATTTGACGAAATAAATTCTGAGGAGACTCGTGTTATATTTCAGGTCACTGATTTCAAGAACTATTCTGAGGAGACTCGTGTTATATTTCAGTTCACTGATTTCAAGAACTATACTGAGGAGACTCCTGTTATATTTCAGGTCACTGATTTCAAGAACTATTCTGAGGAGACTCCTGTTATATTTCAGGTCACTGATTTCAAGAACTATTCTGAGGAGACTCGTGTTATATTTCAGTTCACTGATTTCAAGAACTATACTGAGGAGACTCGTGTTATGTTTCAGTTCACTGATTTCAAGAACTATTCTGAGGAGACTCGTGTTATATTTCAGTTCACTGATTTCAAGAACTATGCAATGACAGCATCATTGAAAGACAATCCCAAGTTGGAGCGTTCTATAGCGTTATTTAATGGTCTGTCACAGTGGATACAGTGTATGGTTCTCAGTAAAACAACACCCCAACAGAGAGCAGATGTCATAGTCAAGTTCTGTAATGTTGCCAAGGTATTACACTGTAGACAAGTTAGTTGCCATGGTATTACACTGTAGTCAAGTTAGTTGCCATGGTATTACACTGTAGACAAGTTAGTTGCCATGGTATTACACTGTAGTCAAGTTAGTTGCCAAGGTATTACATTGTAGTCAAGTTAGTTGCCATGGTATTACACTGTAGTCAAGTTAGTTGCCAAGGTATTACATTGTAGTCAAAGTGTTACACTGTAGTCAAGTTCTGTAATGTTGCCAGGGTATTACACTGTAGTCAAGTTCTGTAATGTTGCCATGGTGTTACACTGTAGTCAAGTTCTGTAATGTTGCCATGGTGTTACACTGTAGTCAAGTTCTGTAATGTTGCCAAGGTGTTACACTGTAGTCAAGTTCTGTAATGTTGCCATGGTGTTACACTGTAGTCAAGTTCTGTAATGTTGCCATGGTAATATTCTAAGGCTTTTATGTTATTACTCTGTCACATTCTGAATTGTTGGTTCCACTGTGCTTCGAACTTGTCGGTCCTGTTAATAAATGTTCTAGTCATAGGTGGTTCGAGTCAAGGATAGTTAGTCTAGCGTTGGCTGTCCGATTAGCGCAGTGGTTAGTGCGCTCACTTCTCACCAATGTAACCCAGCATAGATACGCCCATGCAGCTCTGACATATAATCCTGGCACGGGTACTATGGGGTAAAACGTGGCCTAGTGTATTTTGACTAGGGTGCATGTTGGCCGCGTACATGTCAGAGCTGCATGGGCGTATCTATGCAATCGGCTGCCTATGGTTGATGTGTGTGTCTATCAATGGACCAATACTGCAAGAATTCAACCCTCAGCCTATATATGGCAAATGGCGGGAGCTACATCTCCGAAAATGTTCTCAAACACAGCAAAGCATGCCAAAGTTGTTGAGAAATAACTTACGAATTTATTGGCGGATATTTATTGGTAGGATAAGAGTTGTTTATATAAATATGGATAGAATAGCTACCATGATAATGATTGAGCTTAGTTACCCTCGCCTCCGGCGAACCATATGGAATAGCTACCATGATAATGATTGAGCTTAGTTACCCTCGCCTCCAGCGAACCATATGGAATAGATACCATGATAATGATTGAGCTTAGTTACCCTCGCCTCCGGCGAACCATATGGAATAGCTACCATGATAATGATTGAGCTTAGTTACCCTCGCCTCCGGCGAACCATATGGAATAGCTACCATGATAATGATTGAGCTTATTTACCCTCGCCTCCGGCGAACCATATGGAATAGCTACCATGATGATGATTGAGCTTAGTTACCCTCGCCTCCAGCGAACCATATGGAATAGCTACCATGATAATGATTGAGCTTAGTTACCCTCGCCTCCAGCGAACCATATGGAATAGCTACCATGATAATGATTGAGCTTAGTTACCCTCGCCTCCGGCGAACCATATGGAATAGCTACCATGATGATGATTGAGCTTATTTACCCTCGCCTCCTGCGAACCATATGGAATAGCTACCATGATGATGATTGAGCTTATTTACCCTCGCCTCCTGCGAACCATATGGAATAGCTACCATGATGATGATTGAGCTTATTTACCCTCGCCTCTGGCGAACCATATGGAATAGCTACCTACCATGATCGAAAAATCATTAATTAAATACATATTGATAGAATATTGCCAATTTCATGAGGTGTAAAAGACATGAGTTTACCTGTGGGAAAAGATCTGCCAATCAATAGGTGAGAGCAACTTTTGTCAACATTTCCATTGACATATGGTCCCTGGCACGTGGCTGTTAAAATATGTTCGAGGCAAAGGTGTTAATTGATGTAGTAATTGATTTCGTGATACCAGCGATCTGGTTAGAGAGAACCAGTTATTCGTGTTCGAATTATTGATGGTAGAACAATATGTATAATATAGAGATTATTGTCCGGGCACAGACGACGTGTTCGAGCATATGTGGGTGTTCTAGTTCAGCATGATTGAGGAAACGATGTTTGACTGTACATATCTGTTTATGTCCGCCTCCGTGGTCGAGTGGTTAAGGTCGCTGACTTGTATACCACTGTAACCTATCATCACTGATGGTCACGGGTTCGAGCCCCGCTCAGGCCGTTTCTCATTTATATGAAAAAGTTGGCAGTTTCTTACGGAGGTTGGTGCACCCAAGTACTGGTTAACTGTTGGAGCCTGCCCAGGAAAGGTGTTGTTAGGTAAACTACCCGTCGGCGATATAGCCCAAAATGGTGCTGATGCAGGCGTAAAACCCGAAATATAACATAACATATCTATTTATATATTTTTCAATATTTTCAGAAATTACGGGCTTTGCAAAACTTCAATTCTCTGATGGCAGTGGTTGGTGGTCTCACACACAGTGCCCTGGCCAGACTGTATAAAACTACGGCCTGCATACCATCAGAAACTCAAAAGGTAAGTCTAGAACAAATTGTTATTGCCGATAGCATGGCAAATTTTGAGTCAGTGGTTAATGGTCATTGTGGAATTGACTTTACATCGAATAAAATCAAACATATTGCAATATCTGGTGAAGCACTGTGTGTATAGTCATCAATTTGGTATACATGCAGGCCAATGAGGCAAATGAGGCACTCGCCTCGGTTAGAATTTGGCAAGTAACGACAGGTATAGGAAAACTCTAATAATCTTCAGCATAGACAAGGATCCACAAAATAATTCGGGGAAGGGTCGCCTCGATTATTTTCAGATTCTGGATACGGCACTAACATTTATCATGGTCTGTACATGATCTTATTGCAGGACTGCCAAATGCTTTTCATGAAAGAACTTGAGATTTTCTAAATAACAAAAATATAGCGTATGAATAATAATGAATATATTTAATGATTTAAGCATATGTAAGCCAGGCGACGATGGTTAAAAATGTATATGGAATGTGGCCAATTGAAGACGTTTTCTAGGTCAATCAGATAGCTTCTTTAATAAACCTGTGCTATAGCTTCTTTAATAAACCTGTGCTATAGCTTCTTTAATAAACCCGTGCTATAGCTTCTTTAATAAACTCGTGCTATAGCTTCTTTAATAAACCCGTGCTATAGCTTCTTTAATAAATCCGTGCTATAGCTTCTTTAATAAACCCGTGCTATAGCTTCTTTAATAAACCCGTGCTATAGCTTCTTTAATAAACCCGTGCTATAGCTTCTTTAATAAACCCGTGCTATAGCTTCTTTAATAAACCTGATCTATAGCTTCTTTAATAAACCTGTGCTATAGCTTCTGCTATATTCTTTAATAAACCCGTGCTATAGCTTCTTTAATAAACCTGTGCTATAGCTTCTTAAAAACCATGCTATAACTTCTTTAATAAACCCGTGCTATAGCTTCTTTAATAAACCCGTGCTATAGCTTCTTTAATAAACCCGTGCTATAGCTTCTTTAATAAACCCGTGCTATAGCTTCTTTAATAAACCCTCTATAGCCAAAAACCCGTGCTATAGCTTCTTTAATAAACCCGTGCTATAGCTTCTTTAATAAACCTGATCTATAGCTTCTTTAATAAACCTGTGCTATAGCTTCTTTAATAAACCCATGCTATAGCTTCTTTAATAAACCCATGCTATAGCTTCTTTAATAAACCCGTGCTATAGCTTCTTTAATAAACCTGTGCTATAGCTTCTTATATAAACCGATGCTATAACTTCTTTAATAAACCCGTGCTATAGCTTCTTTAATAAACCCGTGCTATAGCTTCTTTAATAAACCCGTGCTATAGCTTCTTTAATAAACCCGTGCTATAGCTTCTTTAATAAACCCGTGCTATAGCTTCTTTAATAAACCTGATCTATAGCTTCTTTAATAAACCTGTGCTATAGCTTCTTTAATAAACCCATGCTATAGCTTCTTTAATAAACCCATGCTATAGCTTCTTTAATAAACCCGTGCTATAGCTTCTTTAATAAACCTGTGCTATAGCTTCTTATATAAACCGATGCTATAACTTCTTTAATAAACCCGTGCTATAGCTTCTTTAATAAACCCGTGCTATAGCTTCTTTAATAAACCCGTGCTATAGCTTCTTTAATAAACCCGTGCTATAGCTTCTTTAATAAACCCGTGCTATAGCTTCTTTAATAAACCTGTGCTATGACTTCTTTAATAAACCCGTGCTATAGCTTCTTTAATAAACCCGTGCTATAGCTTCTTTAATAAACCCGTGCTATAGCTTCTTTAATAAACCTGATCTATAGCTTCTTTAATAAACCTGTGCTATAGCTTCTTTAATAAACCCATGCTATAGCTTCTTTAATAAACCTGTGCTATAGCTTCTTTAATAAACCCATGCTATAGCTTCTTTAATAAACCCGTGCTATAGCTTCTTTAATAAACCCATGCTATAGCTTCTTTAATAAACCCATGCTATAGCTTCTTTAATAAACCCGTGCTATAGCTTCTTTAATAAACCTGTGCTATAGCTTCTTTAATAAACCCGTGCTATAGCTTCTTTAATAAACCCGTGCTATAGCCTCTTTGATAAACCCGTGCTATAGCTTCTTTAATAAACCCGTGCTATAGCTTCTTTAATAAACCCGTGCTATAGCTTCTTTAATAAACCCGTGCTATAGCTTCTTTAATAAACCTGATCTTCTTTAATAAACCCGTGCTATAGCTTCTTTAATAAACCTGTGCTATAGCTTCTTTAATAAACCCGTGCTATAGCTTCTTTAATAAACCGTGCTATAGCTTCTTTAATAAACCGTGCTATAGCTTCTTTAATAAACCCGTGCTATAGCTTCTAAAAACCAACCAAAACCCAACCTTAATAAACCCGTGCTATAGCTTCTTTAATAAACCCGTGCTATAGCTTCTTTAATAAACCCGTGCTATAGCTTCTTTAATAAACCGTGCTATAGCTTCTTTAATAAACCCGTGCTATAGCTTCTTTAATAAACCCGTGCTATAGCTTCTTTAATAAACCCGTGCTATAGCTTCTTTAATAAACCCAACCAAAAACCCAACCAAAAACCAACCAAAACCCAACCAAAAACCCCAACCAAAACCAACCACATACTTCTTTAATAAACCTGCTATAGCTTCTTTAATAAACCCTGCTATAGCTTCTTTAATAAACCCTGCTATAGCTTCTTTATAAACCCGTGCTATAGCTTCTTTAATAAACCCGTGCTATAGCTTCTTTAATAAACCCGTGCTATAGCTTCTTTAATAAACCCTGCATACTTCTTTAATAAACCCGTGCTATAGCTTCTTTAATAAACCCGTGCTATAGCTTCTTTAATAAACCCGTGCTATAGCTTCTTTAATAAACCCGTGCTATAGCTTCTTTAATAAACCCGTGCTATAGCTTCTTTAATAAACCCGTGCTATAGCTTCTTTAATAAACCCGTGCTATAGCTTCTTTAATAAACCTGTGCTATAGCTTCTTTAATAAACCCGTGCTATAGCTTCTTTAATAAACCTGTGCTATAGCTTCTTTAATAAACCCGTGCTATAGCTTCTTTAATAAACCTGTGCTATAGCTTCTTTAATAAACCCGTGCTATAGCTTCTTTAATAAACCTGTGCTATAGCTTCTTTAATAAACCTGTGCTATAGCTTCTTTAATAAACCCGTGCTATAGCTTCTTTAATAAACCTGTGCTATAGCTTCTTTAATAAACCTGTGCTATAGCTTCTTTAATAAACCTGTGCTATAGCTTCTTTAATAAACCCGTGCTATAGCTTCTTTAATAAACCCGTGCTATAGCTTCTTTAATAAACCCGTGCTATAGCTTCTTTAATAAACCTGTGCTATAGCTTCTTTAATAAACCCTGCTATAGCTTCTTTAATAAACCCGTGCTATAGCTTCTTTAATAAACCTGTGCTATAGCTTCTTTAATAAACCGTGCTATAACTTCTTTAATAAACCCGTGCTATAGCTTCTTTAATAAACCCGTGCTATAGCTTCTTTAATAAACCCGTGCTATAGCTTCTTTAATAAACCCGTGCTATAGCTTCTTTAATAAACCCGTGCTATAGCTTCTTTAATAAACCTGTGTTATGACTTCTTTAATAAACCCGTGCTATAGCTTCTTTAATAAACCCGTGCTATAGCTTCTTTAATAAACCCGTGCTATGAAACTGGTTCTACCGAACTTGGATACAATAAACTGCGCAAGCTGAAAGGAAAGCGTTAACCAGTCGGCGCTAATGTCTGTTTCCATATTGGACATTTGGCCAAAGATTATTGCCCAATGATCTTTTTCTGGCTGTGGCGATCTAACACCTGAGAAACCGGATGAAGAAGAAAAAAGTGCCGAAAACCCCCCGATTTCCTGCGAAAATACTGAGATTTGACAAGCCTCCAATTGATGTTCGGGTCAATGGGTTGCAGTGTCCTTGACATTCAAAAACATTTTCGGCTCAATAATTTCTGACGTTTGATCATGACCCATACTCCATTGCACATAAAAGGCTCTGGGGAAACATCTGCTTCTCTTAAAAGTCAATTTCCAGCTCAGATATATTTTATGGAAATGTATTCTATGTGGCTTTCTGTGTATGATTTAACATGTCATATGGGCTGTAGGCTGTATAACACCTGTGTTTATAGTTATTACATGTCTGCAAACTGTTTCAAGGTCATGGCACAACTTTCTTATAAACATGGTCATATAGCAATGTCGTTGAATATCACAGAGGATTTTTTTAAAAATAGGAATTTTAAATTTATTGTATATCCATAAAATGTCTCACAATTTTCCAATTATTTTATATTGAAATGAAACGTGTTATTAAATTGTTAACTGAACAAAAGCCATCTTTCTGCTCTGCTCAGTGTAATAAGGGGTTATCTGTGTTTGTTAACTGAACAAATGCCATCTTTCTGCTCAGTGTAATAAGGGGTTATCTATGTTTGTTAACTAAACAAATGCCATCTTTCTGCTCAGTGTAATAAGGAGTTATCTGTGTTTGTTAACTGAACAAATGCCATCTTTCTGCTCAGTGTAATAAGGGGTTATCTATGTTTGTTAACTGAACAAATGCCATCTTTCTGCTCAGTGTAATAAGGAGTTATCTGTGTTTGTTAACTGAACAAATGCCATCTTTCTGCTCAGTGTAATAAGGGGTTATCTGTGTTTGTTAACTGAACAAATGCCATCTTTCTGCTCAGTGTAATAAGGAGTTATCTGTGTTTGTTAACTGAACAAATGCCATCTTTCTGCTCAGTGTAATAAGGGGTTATCTATGTTTGTTAACTGAACAAATGCCATCTTTCTGCTCAGTGTAATAAGGGGTTATCTATGTTTGTTAACTGAACAAATGCCATCTTTCTGCTCAGTGTAATAAGGGGTTATCTATGTTTGTTAATTGAACAAAAGCCATCTTTCTGCTCAGTGTAATAAGGGGTTATCTATGTTTGTTAACTGAACAAATGCCATCTTTCTGCTCAGTGTAATAAGGGGTTATCTATGTTTGTTAATTGAACAAAAGCCATCTTTCTGCTCTGCTCAGTGTAATAAGGGGTTATCTATGTTTGTTAACTGAACAAATGCCATCTTTCTGCTCAGTGTAATAAGGGGTTATCTATGTTTGTTAATTGAACAAAAGCCATCTTTCTGGTCTGCTCAGTGTAATAAGGGGTTATCTGTGTTTGTTAACTGAACAAATGCCATCTTTCTGCTCAGTGTAATAAGGGGTTATCTATGTTTGTTAACTGAACAAATGCCATCTTTCTGCTCTGCTCAGTGTAATAAGGGGTTATCTATGTTTGTTAACTGAACAAATGCCATCTTTCTGCTCAGTGTAATAAGGGGTTATCTGTGTTTGTTAACTGAACAAATGCCATCTTTCTGCTCAGTGTAATAAGGGGTTATCTGTGTTTGTTAACTGAACAAATGCCATCTTTCTGCTCTGCTCAGTGTAATAAGGGGTTATCTATGTTTGTTAACTGAACAAATGCCATCTTTCTGCTCAGTGTAATAAGGGGTTATCTGTGTTTGTTAACTGAACAAATGCCATCTTTCTGCTCAGTGTAATAAGGGGTTATCTGTGTTTGTTAACTGAACAAATGCCATCTTTCTGCTCTGCTCAGTGTAATAAGGGGTTATCTATGTTTGTTAACTGAACAAATGCCATCTTTCTGCTCAGTGTAATAAGGGGTTATCTGTGTTTGTTAACTGAACAAATGCCATCTTTCTGCTCAGTGTAATAAGGGGTTATCTGTGTTTGTTAACTGAACAAATGCCATCTTTCTGCTCTGCTCAGTGTAATAAGGGGTTATCTATGTTTGTTAACTGAACAAATGCCATCTTTCTGCTCAGTGTAATAAGGGGTTATCTGTGTTTGTTAACTGAACAAATGCCATCTTTCTGCTCAGTGTAATAAGGGGTTATCTATGTTTGTTAACTGAACAAATGCCATCTTTCTGCTCAGTGTAATAAGGGGTTATCTATGTTTGTTAACTAAACAAATGCCATCTTTCTGCTCTGCTCAGTGTAATAAGGGGTTATCTGTGTTTGTTAACTGAACAAATGCCATCTTTCTGCTCAGTGTAATAAGGGGTTATCTATGTTTGTTAACTGAACAAATACCATCTTTCTGCTCTGCTCAGTGTAATTAGGGGTTATCTATGTTTGTTAACTGAACACATGCCATCTTTCTGCTCAGTGTAATAAGGGGTTATCTGTGTTTGTTAACTGAACAAATGCCATCTTTCTGCTCTGCTCAGTGTAATAAGGGGTTATCTGTGTTTGTTAACTGAACAAATGCCATCTTTCTGCTCAGTGTAATAAGGGGTTATCTGTGTTTGTTAACTGAACAAATGCCATCTTTCTGCTCAGTGTAATAAGTGGAAGTATGTGAGATGGTACGGTGGTCGCCAGATCGGACAGGTTTGTTTTTCCGGGTACTCCTGTTTCCTCCCACACTAATGACTACATAGACGCTTTCATCCGCGCCAACGAGAGTGATTAATATAAGTTGCTAGAACTTGCTTCACAATTTTTGTAAAATAAAATAAATAAAGTCTAAACTTTAAGATAATTGACAAGGAAATGTGTTTTGTGTTTGATATGTGGGAAATATTGAACTCGGTGTAGAGCATGGTACCAATATATGCTTATATTGTGTTGTGTTCTTATTGCAATCCAAGCTAGACACGTGTTGCTCAGCATCAGCTGATTATGTGGTTTGACATTTACAGGAATGCTATGAATGCGAGTTCTGGTCGACAGTTGTCTAGAAATATATATCACAGTAGGTCAGCAAATGTTAGTAGAGAATGACATGATCACCTACATCTTGAAATTAATTTGTTCATCCAATACCATTTCTTTATACTTGTCATATTCATGAGATGTACCTCAGAAGCATGCCATAAATCCACGTTATTAGAACTAAAAATGTGTCTGTTGATAATATAGAAAAAGAAGAATTATGAAATGGGTACCAGAAAGAGAAGAGCTACTGAAATGGGTACCGTATATGTAGAGTGGTGGAACCTATGCTCGCTGTAAATCCTACATATCATGGCTTATAAAAAAGTTAAATGCACTTGCCGTATATTATTATTTTCTTAAGTCGTGAACACAACTTTCAAAAATTTGTTGCTGAAAATGTTAGCTTCATTACGTAACCATGCACCTCAATACAGCTATCGCAACGGCACCTGTTTCCATGGGGAACTAGATACTTTAGAGCATCTATGCACGGCGTACATGATTTTTTTTTATATATGCACAGGTAAATGTTGAATATATTATTTTGACTTAGTAACATCAATAACTAACAATATTACAACTCATCAGAAACTTTTTTTCTGGTTATTTGTACATTTTTCCCAATTCGGATTATTTACTGAAATGCTCATACCGGTAAACCACATCATTTCGGTGGAAAAAATTCTCCCAACAAGTTGACTATTCTACTGAACCAGTCAGGTGACAGTTGCACTAGGCTACTGGTATACTCAACGGAATGCTATTGAACCATGCTTCACCTCTGTCAGCGAAAATAGGTTGAAGCTATTTAAATATTTTATAGGAGCATAGGAATACGCCGAGCACTCTATAGTGGTTCCGCCACTCTAATGATATATGCAACCATGACTGAGAAGGGCAGTAACTAATGTTGCTAGAGAACTTGTGGCCCAACCCATTTGCTTTTCTTGAAATTGTCATGTTTTGCAATATATATATGCAAAATGAATTGAGCAATAAAATATGATTAAACTAAATCAAACACGACTGAGACTAAATCAAACACGACTGAGACTAAATCAAACAAGATTGAGACTAAATCAAACACGACTGAGACTAAATCAAACACGACTGAGACTAAATCAAACAAGATTGAGACTAAATCAAACACGACTGAGACTAAATCAAACACAACTGAGACTAAATCAAACACAATGTCAATTTTGACGTCGGAAAAGCCTGGATACAAAATTTAACACTCATTATTTTTCAATACATAAATACCTACAAAAAGCAGTAAAGTACTTGTTTTTATTGTGCTATATTATTGTATAACTATTCCTTTATGAAGACTGTTATAAGGTTTAAGATTTTAGTTCATAAATACTACTGGTTGCTATGGTATCACAATTTATTTTCCATTGCATGAAACATTCAATTTTACTTTCAATAATCATGGAACACTATAATATCTCAACACCTATTTCACCGCATTTGGCCCAATTATATCAGGCACAGTCACATTACAGTAGCTGGGATTAGTTTATACAAAATAATTTAGCTCGATTGCGAAACAAGTTCTTATAACTTATATTCATCACTCTCGAGACCTCATTCCTGATGGAATCCATCGCCACAAGGGAGAGAGAAGAGGCAATGTGGAATTTAAATGCCTTGCCTAAGGACACAATTGTAATGGCTCCAGCGGGGCTCGAACTCCAGGCCTTTCGCATCTGAAGCGAACTCACTACCATTGCGCTATCATGACTTCCACTAAACCGGGATTGAAGATGTATGCGCATATTTACTTATCTCATTTTTGTCTCGCCCACTTTATTGAAAAGTGAGGCTTAGCAGTCACTGTTCCTGTGACGCCGATGACAGTGACGACGCCGTCAAAAATTGCATATAATTAAAGTACCGTTTACAGATAATGCTTACATTGTGATAATTACATGCTGTTTCTAGGGGATGGTCCCTGTTCCACAAACAAGTCTCACCCACAAAGGTGACAATGAACCTGAATTTTGACAAAATAATGGTCTTTTTTTCCCCTCAGAAATATTTTACCTGTCAAAACAACCCTCAAGCATTATTATTTCTCAAAAATCGTATTGATTTGAATCTTAACATACGCATACAAGGACTAATTCTCAACACCAACAGTAAGTCCCTACTCTGCCAGCGAGTGGCCTTGAACTTGGCCAAAAATAGTATGATTTCAGAAATTATTTTTATAATTATGTCAAAACACCGCAAACATAATTATTTCTCAAAACCCGTCAAATTCTCAGCTCCCACACAATAGTGTGATGTGGGGATAGTGTTATATGTTATATTTCGGGTTTTACGCCTGCATCAGCACCATTTTGGGCTATATCGCCGGCGGGCAGTTTACCTGTGGGGATAGTGTGTTGCTATAGTAAATTATTGCAATGAAGAATTGATTTTGTGTTTTTCTTTTGCATTTTAGACGTTGATGGAACAAACAGAGCTTCTGTCATCCAACAACAACTTCAGTAACTACAGAAAAGTCTTTCATCAATGTACGGGATTTAAGATACCCATATTGTAAGTAACCGATTGCCCAGGTGGGTTATGTCTGTGTACTCCAGTTTCATCCCACATTCTTCACAATTCGTAATCAGTTTTACACCAAGCCACAGTACGTAATCTGCTACACATCTGTTTCAGGGATGTTCTCACAACATTTAATCTGGTTCAGGGATGTTCTCACAATATTTAATTGGTTCGGAGATGTTGTCACAGGATGTAGTCTGTTTCAAGGGTGATCTCACAATATAAAAACAGTTTCAGGGGTTATCTCACAATATAAAATCAGTGTCAGGGGTGTTCTCACAAGATGTAGTCTGTTTCAAGGGTGATCTCACAATATAAAAACAGTTTCAGGGGTTATCTCACAATATAAAATCAGTGTCAGGGGTGTTCTCACAAGATGTAGTCTGTTTCAGGGGTGATCTCACAATATAAAATCAGTGTCAGGGGTGTTCTCACAAGATGTAGTCTGTTTCAGGGGTGATCTCACAATATAAAATCAGTTTCAGGGGTTATCTCACAATATAAACTCAGTGTCAGGGGTGTTCTCACAAGATATAGTCTGTTTCAGGGGTGATCTCACAATATAAAATCAGTGTCAGGGGTGTTCTCACAAGATGTAGTCTGTTTCAGGGGTGATCTCACAATATAAAATCAGTGTCAGGGGTGTTCTCACAAGATGTATTCTGTTTCAGGGGCATTTTCGCATTATGTAATATGATCATAATAATTTATGTAATCTGTTTCAGGGGTGTTCTCACAATATGTCATATGTTTCAGGAATGTTCCCACAAGATGTAATCTGTTTCCCAGATGTTCCCACAAGATGTCATCTGTTTCAGGGGTGTTCTCACAGTATGTAATCTGTTTCAGGGGTGTTCTCACAAGATGTAATCTGTTTCAGGAATGTTCCCACAAGATGTAATCTGTTTCATGGATGTTCTCTCAAGATGTAATCTGTTTCAGGGGTGTTCTCACAGTATGTCATATGTTTCAGGAATGTTCCCACAAGATGTAATCTGTTTCCCAGATGTTCCCACAAGATGTCATCTGTTTCAGGGGTGTTCTCACAGTATGTCATATGTTTCAGGAATGTTCCCACAAGATGTAATCTGTTTCCCAGATGTTCCCACAAGATGTCATCTGTTTCAGGGGTGTTCTCACAGTATGTAATCTGTTTCAGGGGTGTTCTCACAAGATGTAATCTGTTTCAGGAATGTTCCCACAAGATGTAATCTGTTTCATGGATGTTCTCTCAAGATGTAATCTGTTTCAGGGGTGTTCTCACAATATGTAATCTGTTTCAGGAATGTTCTCACTAGATGTAATCTGTTTCATGGATGTTCTCTCAAGATGTAATCTGTTTCAGGGGTGTTCTCACAATATGTAATCTGTTTCAGGAATGTTCTCACTAGATGTAATCTGTTTCATGGATGTTCTCTCAAGATGTAGTCTGTTTCAGGGGTGTTCTCACAATATGTAATCTGTTTCAGGAATGTTCCCACAAGATGTAATCTGTTTCATGGATGTTCTCTCAAGATGTAATCTGTTTCAGGGGTGTTCTCACAATATGTAATCTGTTTCAGGAATGTTCTCACTAGATGTAATCTGTTTCATGGGTGTTCTCACAATATGTAATCTGTTTCAGGAATGTTCTCACAATATGTAATCTGTTTCAGGAATGTTCTCACTAGATGTAATCTGTTTCATGGGTGTTCTCACAATATGTAATCTGTTTCAGGGGTGTTCTCACAATATGTAATCTGTTTCAGGGGTGTTCTCACAATATGTAATCTGTTTCAGGAATGTTCTCACTAGATGTAATCTGTTTCATGTATGTTCTCAATAGATGTAATCTGTTTCATGGATGTTCTCACAATATGTAATCTGTTTCAGGGGTGTTCTCACAATATGTAATCTGTTTCAGGAATGTTCTCACTAGATGTAATCTGTTTCATGGATGTTCTCAATAGATGTAATCTGTTTCATGGATGTTCTCACAATATGTAATCTGTGTCAGGAATGTTCTCACAATATGTAATCTGTTTCAGGAATGTTCCCACAATATGTAATCTGTTTCAGGGGTGTTCTCACAATATGTAATCTGTTTCAGGGGTGTTCCCACAATATGTAATCTGTGTCAGGAATGTTCTCACAATATGTAATCTGTTTCAGGAATGTTCCCACAATATGTAATCTGTTTCAGGGGTGTTCTCACAATATGTAATCTGTTTCAGGGGTGTTCTTACTAGATGTAATCTGTTTCAGGGGTGTTCTCACAATATGTAATCTGTTTCAGGGGTGTTCCCACAATATGTAATCTGTTTCAGGGATGTTCTCACAATATGTAATCTGTTTCAGGAATGTTCCCACAATATGTAATCTGTTTCAGGAATGTTCCCACAATATGTAATCTGTTTCAGGAATGTTCTCACAATATGTAATCTGTTTCAGGGGTGTTCTCACTAGATGTAATCTGTTTCAGGGGTGTTCTCACAATATGTAATCTGTTTCAGGAATGTTCCCACAATATGTAATCTGTTTCAGGGGTGTTCTCACAATATGTAATCTGTTTCATGGATGTTCTCACACTATGTAATCTGTTTCAGGAATGTTCCCACAATATGTAATCTGTTTCAGGGGTGTTCATCTTAAGGACCTCATTCTTCTCCACACGGCGCTGCCTGATCGAGTGGAGGGGAACCTCGTTAACTTCCGTAAAATGGCTCAACTTTCACTCATTCTCCGCGAGTTAACCAAACTCCAAACTCATGACTCTATACCAGGAGTTTTCGCCAACATGGATCTCATCAACACCCTCAGGGTAGGCAACTGCTTCGACTTATGCCTGACTCTTGTCAATGAAATCTGCTTTGTTATCTCCCTTGATCTGTTTGGTCAGCAATTACTGATAAATGAAATGTTTTTACAATTAGCATTACCAGTATTTACTCCATTGAAGTAATGAATCCATACTATGCAACCTAAGGTTTTTCTAGAGCGGAATGACAGGGAGAGACACCCAGCCCAGCCTAGTCCTTTGGCCCCACCCTTTTGCCTTTAAAATATATTTTTTCATATGGTGCCTTCTGGCAGGCAGACCTATATAAACTCAACTCAATCTGCCTGTTTGAGCAACATATACTGCCCTACTGCCTCTTTGATCTAACATAATTAGCTGTCAATCACCGTAAGTTAGAAAGATTTTCTAGAGGGTAATCCCCAAATACACCATCAAGCACCTACCCCCTTTGCGGCTCGAAATGCACATGCCTCTTTTCTGACCCACCCTGCCCCTATTCTAACCAACCGTGCCCCTATTCTAACCCATCTTGCCCCTATTCTAACCCACCCTGCCCCTATTCTGACCCACCCTGCCCTATTCTAACCCACCCTGCCCCTATTCTGACCAACCCTGCCCCTATTCTAACCCACCCTGACCCTATTCTGACCCACCCTGCCCTATTCTAACCCACCCTGCCCCTATTCTGACCAACCCTGCCCCTATTCTAACCCACCCTGACCCTATTCTGACCCACCCTGCCCTATTCTAACCCAACCCTGCCCCTATTCTAACCCACCCTGCCCATATTCTGACCCACCATGCCCCATTCTAACCTACCTTGCCCCTATTCTAACCCACCATGCCCCTATTCTGACCAACCCTGCCCCCTATTCTACCACCTTGCCCCTATTCTAACCCACCATGCCCCTATTCTAACCTCCCTGACCCTTTTCTAACCCACCATGCCCTATTCTAACCCCCTGACCCTTTTCTAACCCACCCTAACCCCTATTCTAGCCCACCTTGCCCATTTCTAACCACCCTGCCCTATCGTAACCCACCCTGCCCCTTTTCTAACCCACCCTGACCCTTTTCTAACCCACCCTACCCCTATTCTAACCCACCATGCCCCTATTCTAACCCACCATGCCCCTTTTCTAACCCCTACCCCTATTCTAACCCACCTTGCCCCTATTCTAAACCACCCTGACCCTTTTCTAACCCACCCTACCCCTATTCTAACCCACCTTGCCCCTATTCTAACCCACCCTACCCCTATTCTAACCCACCTTGCCCCTATTCTAACCCATCCTCCCTATTCTAACCCACCTTGCCCTATTCTAAACCACCCTGCCCTATCGTAACCCACCCTGCCCTTTCTTCCACTCTAGAATACACCCTACAACCTGATACAACAAGCCATCTTTACTGGGAAATATTGATAAATAGGAAGTAGAAAATTGATTGAAATGACTGAAGATATGCATGGCCGTCACAATTGTATATAGAACAGAGTCCTCGGGTATATGGAGTGGTGTTTCTACATATATGCAGGGGCAGGGCCCGATATATATGCATGGCCGTCACTAATTGTATATAGAACAGAGTCCTCGGGTATATGGAGTGGTGTTTCTACATATATGCAGGGGCAGCGCCCGATATTTATGCATGGCCATCAGTAATTGTATATAGAACAGAGTCCTCGGGTATATGTATATATGCGTGGACATCACCTGGTATATGTATGTGCATTGCCGTTGCCAGGTATATATTATACAAGGCTGTCGCCAAATATGCATATACGTAGTAGTGAGGTCAGAGTACGAATAATGAATGATAAATATTTTAATAGTGTTGTTAACTAGTGGTCTTTCGTCACTATTATTAGGTGGGTGGGGAAATTACTTTTATTTACTTTGAGTCTTGAATCATGTAGATATATATTGAATATGTTTTCAGTTGTCTCTGGACATGCACTATACAGAGGACGAGATTTACGAGCTGTCCCTTGCCAGAGAACCCAGAAACTCCCTATCATCTGTAAGCTACACTACCTTCACTGTCTGTCTGTCTGTCTGTCTGTCTCTGTCTGTCTGTCTGTCTGTCTGTCTGTCTGTCTGTCTGTCTGTCTGTCTGTCTGTCTGTCTGTCTGTCTGTCTGTCTGTCTGTCTGTCTGTCTGTCTGTCTGTCTGTCTGTCTGTCTGTCTGTCTGTCTGTCTGTCTGTCTGTCTGTCTGTCTGTCTGTCTGTCTGTCTGTCTGTCTGTCTGTCTGTCTGTCTGTCTGTCTGTCTGTCTGTCTGTCTGTCTGTCTGTCTGTCTGTCTGTCTGTCTGTCTGTCTGTCTGTCTGTCTGTCTGTTATGAATTTGTCGTTCGCATGTCATTTATATTCCACATTGCCTTCTCTCTCTATATAAGTTATTTTCTATAAAATGCAAAATACCACTGATTTAAGGTCCAAGTTAGAGGGGTTCGTCTTATAATTGCTCACTTCTCATTAATGCAACCCAGATTCGATCCTCGGACCGGGAAGTATGTGATATGGTACGGAGGTCGCCAGCTCCGACAGTTAGATTTTCTCCGCATACTCCGGTTTCCTCCCACACGAATGACCACATATACGCTTTCATCCTCACCAATGAGAGTGATTAGTATAAGTTGTTAAAACTTGTTTCGCAATTGTTGTAAAATAAATAAAGTTTAAACCTTTTTTTTAAGGTGAGTATGTACGGTAGTATTGCTCTGATGTTGCATAAAACAATAAACTCAGCACCATCGAGTTTCTCATTTGTATATATTGACCCATTATAGATTTGTTGACCTCATTAAATCATGGATGTGTGTAATATAAATGCTGTTGTTTAGAAAGGACAAATGTTTGATCAATACCATTATTTGCTGAATTCACACGTTCTGTAATAGCAAATACAGTTATGTGGGTTTATTGTTTTGTTCACTTTGCAAACTGATGCGGTATGAAAGGCGGGTTCACACTTCCTATTAGCTAGCTGGATACTGTAAAACATTATCATTTTGCAAACACTTTATTTCGTGATTTTCACTATTTTGAACATTTTCAATTAATTCAACTTTTGAATTCGCCCCTCTGCAAAATCCGGCAATACAGTTCGTTTAAATCAGTCATCTCTGTATATCCTCACAGTACTCCGAAATCATTATATGTATTAATTGAAAGCTCAACTAACCAATCTTGCAACGTTAGACTACTAAGGAAAGAGATTTGAATAAGTTACCTGTGCTGGTGCGACTATTCCTGTGTTATGTACCATTCTTGAATAACATATTGTTTAAACTAAGTTTATAGCAATAATAATGGTTAACGGTAATAATTTGTGGATATTAGTCGTAGATCGAGGCGAATAATTTTCAATCAGTTTATTCTTAAAATATGAACACCAGTATAAGATGATGATTGAGCTTATTTATCCTCGCCTCCGGCGAACCATATGGGCGAGCGGACCAGTATAATGTGTGATGATCATTCAATATATTTTTACCACAATCTCATTTCAGTGGTGTGCAAATCAACCTGTTCACACAATAGCCTGTGTTATTTGGTTCCCTGCATAAATTGACTGTTTTATCGACTTCTGAGATTTGTGAAAACTGTCATTGTCCCCGTATGCTGGAGCCAGGCCCGTATCATATAAACTCATTTTCAGTGCCTTGATTAATATACAATTTACATAATATTACAACCTTGATATGAATATATGTCTGAACTTCGGAACACAACCTTTTTCTGTTGATCGATATTCGATGCTATTATGCACTTTCATATAAAAAGTAGACGAATAAAACACGGTAATCAATTTTATTATATTTATTATCCATTATTCACATAGTTATTACGCTATTGCACATAACAATAAAGATGGCGGTTGATGTATATCGCTAATTGTGTTGAATTTCAAGATTTTGATCAACTATACATATTTTCGGATATAACTACATTCGGATTTATTCAAGGGAATCATGAATTCACGATCAACTTGGATCACGAAAATTAGCGAAATATAAATGCTCGTGAATAAATATTGTTCTACAGTAGATAGATTCATATGTGCTTGACATTATCCTGACGTGTAATACAAACAACGTCAATACAATTAATGTTGCATGTATATTCTGTCATAAGTCGACCTCACTTATAGATCAAGGTGATATTTTTTTATGGGCTAGATGACTGAACTTTTTATATACACTCACACATAGTCTGTGTAACTTTTATAGAAAATGTTCCTTAAAATATCTCAAGGCTGTTCAGATCAACATTATGGCGAGATAAAAAATTAATGTAATATACAATGATGGCATAAGAGCCTCCGCGGTCGAGTGGTCTAGCACACCGTTGTTAGAACTCGTCTTGCACCGCTAACATCAGGGCCTCAGGTCTGCTCCCTATCAGGGGCAAGCGATAAAAATGATGATATGCGAGATAGTTGTCAATTGCTTGTGGAGGTTGGAGAATTGAGTAATGGTTTCTACCCAGGAAATGTGGGTGGCCTTGTCCAGCATAGCAGACTGACTTTTACGACAATTCTCCAGAGTGGGTGGGCCATGTACAAATTGAAGGTGGCAAGTAAGGGAGAAACATCACATCACAGGACTGACAATGTTTGTTTTCAAAATTAAGAAATAGTATTTGTCTTTCAGTTATTTATTGTCGAATAAAACATGGTTTGGAGTTCTGCCGCGTAGGAATTAACCACAAATAAAACATGGTTTGGAGTTCTGCCGTGTAGGAATTAACCACAAATAAAACATGGTTTGGAGTTCTGCCATGTAGGAATTAACCACAAATAAAACATGGTTTGGAGTTCTGCCGTGTAGGAATTAACCACAAATAAAACATGGTTTGGAGTTCTGCCGTGTAGGAATTAACCACAAATAAAACATGGTTTGGAGTTCTGACGCATAGGAATTAACCACAAATAAAACATGGTTTGGAGTTCTGCCGCGTAGGAATTAACCACAAATAAAACATGGTTTGGAGTTCTGCCGTGTAGGAATTAACCACAAATAAAACATGGTTTGGAGTTCTGACGCATAGGAATTAACCACAAATAAAACATGGTTTGGAGTTCTGACGCATAGGAATTAACCACAAATAAAACATGGTTTGGAGTTCTGTCGTGTAGGAATTAACCACAAATAAAACATGGTTTGGAGTTCTGCCATGTAGGAATTAACCACAAATAAAACATGGTTTGGAGTTCTGCCGTGTAGGAATTAACCACAAATAAAACATGGTTTAGAGTTCTGCCGTGTAGGAATTAACCACAAATAAAACATGGTTTGGAGTTCTGCCATGTAGGAATTAACCACAAATAAAACATGGTTTGGAGTTCTGCCATGTAGGAATTAACCACAAATAAAACATGGTTTGGAGTTATGCCATGTAGGAATTAACCACAAATAAAACATGGTTTGGAGTTCTGCCGTGTAGGAATTAACCACAAATAAAACATGGTTTGAATTCTGCCATGTAGGAATTAGCCACAAATAAAACATGGTTTGGAGTTCTGAGGCGTAGGAATTAACCACAAATAAAACATGGTTTGGAGTTCTGCCGTGTAGGAATTAACCACAAATAAAACATGGTTTGGAGTTCTGCCGTGTAGGAATTAACCACAAATAAAACATGGTTTGGAGTTCTGACGCGTAGGAATTAACCACAAATAAAACATGGTTTGGAGTTATGCCGCGTAGGAATTAACCACAAATAAAACATGGTTTGGAGTTCTGCCGTGTAGGAATTAACCACAAATAAAACATGGTTTGGAGTTCTGATGCATAGGAATTAACCACAAATAAAACATGGTTTGGAGTTCTGTCGTGTAGGAATTAACCACAAATAAAACATGGTTTGGAGTTCTGCCATGTAGGAATTAACCACAAATAAAACATGGTTTGGAGTTCTGCCGTGTAGGAATTAACCACAAATAAAACATGGTTTAGAGTTCTGCCGTGTAGGAATTAACCACAAATAAAACATGGTTTGGAGTTCTGCCATGTAGGAATTAACCACAAATAAAACATGGTTTGGAGTTCTGCCATGTAGGAATTAACCACAAATAAAACATGGTTTGGAGTTATGCCGTGTAGGAATTAACCACAAATAAAACATGGTTTGGAGTTCTGCCGTGTAGGAATTAACCACAAATAAAACATGGTTTGGAGTTCTGCCGTGTAGGAATTAACCATGCAAGAGCCTCGACGATATATTCTGACCACTCTGGTGGAATATCCTTGTCCCATACCACTGCATCCTCATGGATGCTCTCATTCATTTGTGTATAAAATACAGTAAAACATGTGTTAGTGGTAACCTACTACTGTAGAACACTAATTATTGGCGAGATTTTATATTTCGCTAATTCACGTGAATAATAATGTGTCCGAATGTAGTTATATCCATACATTTTATCCACATTTTGAAGGGCAATACAATTATAAATGATCTACATAAACAGTCGCCTTCATTTTTCTCGATACATCACAGATGCGCGAATTCAAAACTCCGCGAATTAATTGAAAATGATCAAAATCGTGAAAATCGCGAAATAAAGTGTTTGCGAAATTATAGTATTTTACAGTATTAAGCAGCCAGTAACCAGATTTCCAGTTAGCATTTAACCCCTATTAAGCAGCCAGTAACCAGATTTCCAGTTAGCATTTAACCCCTATTAAGCAGCCAGTAACCAGATTTCCAGTTAGCATTTAACCCCTATTAAGCATCCACCTCTACTAAGCTGTCAATTTTCATCACTCCTTTGGTTGGTCACTTAAAGACAAGTTTGACTGTATAGTGTGTTTATGAAATTTCAGCCATCAACACCAACAAAACCGGTTGTATTCGCTGAATGGGTTGCAGGTATGAGACCGCCGGATCCACAAACCATCAACAAACATGTTCATGATATGGTAGAGGTAGGAAGCCCAGCATTTTATTCATTCATATCAATATGTCTTGCCTTGAACATCATAATGTAACCAGGGATCATTCTAGAGGGCGATGTGGGCGAAATTGTCGCCCTAGGGACCCTGACTTCGCCCTCTGGGGGCCCCACTTCTCCCTAATTTTGGTTTTACGTTTTATTTATGTTTAACAATTTTCATACAAAATTTCGTCCAGTAAGATACACTGGCCCATTATAAAGCACTCCTTCTATTCAAATGTTGTATTTAATGGTTGTACTGTGCATTTTAACCCTATTTTGCAGAAGTATATTAAAGAACACCATTTAAGTAAGCGATCACGCGCTTTCCCTATTCTCCCAAAAATTCGGACCTAGAATGAACCCTGGTAACACACAAACAAAATAAGTAAAACCATTCAAATGTCATTAGTTGATTTGGGGTGTTAATTAGCACCCATAATACATGGCGAGTACAGCCAGCAATGCAGGGGTTTGCTTTTGGGTAGGGGGAAGCAACGTAACTGACCACATTTTCAGCAAGCATTTGCCTTGTGCATAATGAGATCGGTTTGAAGGAGCGTAAACAGCTGTTTGTGCGACTTTAAACCCAAACAAATAAAAACAAACAAACGAAACTGATTCAAAATGTTTATTTACAAAAAAACGCTAAGTTTCAAGAAAATGGAAACTGTCGTCGTAAACATTCATAGTATCGGATATTACGTTATATTTACCCACTGGTTATTGTGTCAATAGTGGAGACTCAATGGTGTAATAGGCCAATTACTCATTTTGTCTCCATGCTGCTGATAAAGCAATAGGCCAATTACTCATATTGTCTGCATGCTGCTGATATAGCAATAGGCCAATTACTCATGTTGTCTCCATGCTGCTGATATAGCAATAGGCCAATTACTCATATTGTCTGCATGCTGCTGATATAGCAATAGGCCAATTACTCATATTGTCTGCATGCTGCTGATATAGCAATAGGCCAATTACTCATATTGTCTCCATGCTGCTGATATAGCAATAGGCACACACACTACTACATACTCGATAATCAATATCTTATGGGAATAGATAAAGGCATGAACCAGCCGCTGTATATGAGAATAGATAAAGGTGTGAACCAGCCGTTGTATGTGAGGATAGATAAAGGCATGAACCAGCCGCTGTATGTGAGAATAGATAAAGGCCTGAACCAGCTACTGTATGTGAGAATAGATAAAGGCATGAACCAGCTACTGTATGTGAGAATAGATAAAGGCATGAACCAGCCACTGTATGTGAGAATAGATAAAGGTGTGAACCAGCCGCTGTATGTGAGAATAGATAAAGGCATGAACCAGCTACTGTATGTGAGAATCGATAAAGGCATGAACCAGCCACTGTATGTGAGAATAGATAAAGGCATGAACCAGCCGCTGTATGTGAGAATAGATAAAGGTGTGAACCAGCCGCTGTATGTGAGAATAGATAAAGGCATGAACCAGCTACTGTATGTGAGAATCGATAAAGGCATGAACCAGCCACTGTATGTGAGAATAGATAACGGCATGAACCAGCCGCTGTATGTGAGAATAGATAAAGGTGTGAACCAGCCGCTGTATGTGAGAATAGATAAAGGCATGAACCAGCTACTGTATGTGAGAATAGATAAAGGCATGAACCAGCCACTGTATGTGAGAATAGATAAAGGCACGAACCAGCCGCTGTATGTGAGAATAGATAAAGGCATGAACCAGCTACTGTATGTGAGAATAGATAAAGGCATGAACCAGCCACTGTATGTGAGAATAGATAAAGGCACGAACCAGCCGCTGTATGTGAGAATAGATAAAGGCATGAACCAGCTACTGTATGTGAGAATAGATAAAGGCATGAACCAGCCGCTGTATGTGAGAATAGATAAAGGCATGAACCAGCCACTGTATGTGAGAATAGATAAAGGCATGAACCAGCCACTGTATTTGAGAATAGATAAAGGCATGAACCAGCTACTGTATGTGAGAATAGATAAAGGCATGAACCAGCCACTGTATGTGAGAATAGATAAAGGCACGAACCAGCCGCTGTATGTGAGAATAGATAAAGGCATGAACCAGCTACTGTATGTGAGAATAGATAAAGGTGTGAACCAGCCGCTGTATGTGAGAATAGATAAAGGCATGAACCAGCCGCTGTATATGAGAATAGATAAAGGCATGAACCAGCCACTGTATGTGAGAATAGATAAAGGCATGAACCAGCCGCTGTATGTGAGAATAGATAAAGGCATGAACCAGCTACTGTATGTGGGAATCGATAAAGGCACGAACCAGCCACTGTATGTGAGAATCGATAAAGGCGTCTTTGTTGAGTAATGGGTTAATATACTGCTGGTGGCATCACACCCAAGTACCAGGGGGCAAGGATTTATAAACACCCAATAAAATAAAATAGAATGGATGGGTTAACATGCGATTAACTCTTATGTTTTAGGCTGTGTTCAAGAATTACGACAATGACCGTGATGGATTCATCTCACATGCTGAATTCGAGGCCATTGCCGGCAACTTTCCATTCATTGATTCATTTTGTGTTCTTGATGCTGACCAGTAAGTTATTACTTTTAAGCCACCGTTTGCAACCTGGCATAATAAATCGTCTTTTGACACAACTGAACAACGAAAATCAATTGAAAAAACTGTTTAGTTTAACTATTTGCATGCTGGGTAAAATAAAGGCTATGAATACAGTCTACATCCGTTAAATGTTAAAGGCTATGAATACAGTCTACATCCGTTAAATGTCGAATTCCGTCCGACCGAACAAAATACTTTGACATAACCGAAGTTTGACATAACGAAATTCGATATAAACGGAGCCAGTTCTATGTAAAATGATAGTGTCTGAAACGGGACTTTGATCCAACTTCGAGATAGCCGGAGAATTCAACATAACCGACTTTGACATAGCGGATGTAGACTGTAGTTCAAATAATTGCAGCAGACCACAATTCGTTAATATAAATTGAAAACTCTTGAAATATGGAATTTCATTAGAATTATGCCGTTATTTTCACCTTCCATATTTTATTTACATTAACCCTGTGCATGCTAGCGGCAGATAAAATCACTATGCGGCATTGTTTGCTATTCAGCCAAGTGTTTTAGCTTCACTATCCGAATAGCAAACAGCAAAGAGCCTGATTTAGCCCTATGCTGTTTGCAAAAGTGAGTTTATCTGCCACTGGCATGCAAAGGGTTAATAGATGCTTGTTTGCCAGTACAAGTGCTTGTTACAATTAGACTCTATATAATCCAAACAGTTGAAAAACTATTTTGTGTGCAATTAACCCTTTCCCTCATAGAAGCACCTCTTGATGCCATTACCAATACGACATACATTGACAACGTAGTAGCCAAACCAATGTTCATAATAACGGCCATAATCTCATGTAGTCCCAGTAATATCTATAGAGGTGGGATAGATATGGCGACTACTTATTCACTGCCGTCGTTTGTATGGAGATATAATAGTATATTAATTTAAATCTCTATAAATGAAAGGGTTAACATATGCAGATGGAATACCGATATTACATTTCATTCACCTCTACCTACATATCAGGACTTCTAAAATCGCCGGTCTCCCGGTCCACGACCGAATTTTAAACTCTCGGACCGTTCTAGCAACCAAAAAGTCATAAAAATTCGGTCCAGAAAATTGTTGAAAAAGCCAAGAAATCGGTCAAATACATTTTTTCTAAAAAACCTAAAATTGGTAACTATAATCTCTTAATAACGTGTATATACATTTATTCACATTTGTTTCCTGTCTAAGATCGATATGCGTCCTGCTTGACTGATCCATGTTGATTGCCCCTATTGTTCACACCTGTTTCCTGTCTAAGATCGATATGCGTCCTGCTTGACTGATCCATGTTGATTGCCCCTATTGTCCAATAATCCCAAAGCCATAATTAATCCGAGACAGATGGACCGATTTGGTTTGAAAATTTTAGAAGCCCTGCTACATAGCATATATATGAATGATTACACAATACCCTGTCTGTTATAATGTATATATCGAATAACAAATCTGGATCCATTGATGACATCTAATACTGTGTGTTTTACGTTTATTTATCGTCGCTACCGGTTGCCCATATGAGCGACACCTCCTGAAGAGATTAGCTATTTTAGATTTTTGGAGGATAGTGCAATGATACAGAGTTACTATTTTGTCATTGTTCACATTAAGACAAAAATGTTCATAGCCATCAATCAATTAAGCATGTTATATCTTTCCAGAAATGTTTTCATAATAATTTACAACCTAAAATCGAATCTTGGTCAGACAATTGAAAGTGACTAAATAAATGGCTGCCATTTCTATTTCACTCAAATGCAACCATGCTCGCAGGAGAATTTAGTACACGTAAACCTCCCCAGGTTACCTCCCATAATGCTATCTCCCTTAGAGACACATGGCTAAATCCACAGTTACAAATCGTGCGAATAAAAACAACAAGATCGCGGGAGAGAAATCGCTATGTATGCGTTCACAGCCATATAGAGACTACTGAAGGCTTGATTTAAGCTTGAGAATGGAATACCTCGCTCTCCGTGATTTATAAGCGACCATGCCAGGTGGAAATTTGTGAACATTTTGGGATTTGTCTTTTTTTTTGGGTGTCATAATAAAATTCACTGGACCGAAATATGTCAGAGAGTTGCTGGTTTACACCTATTCTCCTTTACATCAGTTCTTGTCACTGAAATGTAACAAATATCTCCATTGAATCAGCAACACTATAGTTTGCACCTTGGGTGACCTTTGTATCACCTTGTGAGTATAAGATTATTGGGTATCCAGTTTCAACACAGAAATACCTGTTGGCGGCCACCATCCACCCGGTGTCATTGGTACAGTCTTCTGCTGACATATTTTGAGCTATCACAAATCGTCCCAGGACTTGTCTGGTCTCATCTGCACTTCTTTGTGCATAACCATCTATGCTGAAGTTCCATGTATAAGTCGTTGAATTTAGATCTGTCCAGGAGGTGTTTATCAGTTGTGACTTAGAGAACCAGCTGGAGATTGTACTGCCAGTTGCATTGAATATCAGCCAGGCACCAACCACATTGTTCGTGATTAGTTCAACCTTTACTAGGCTTATTGACAGGTTTTCCCACTGATCAAGTACATCAGCTACCCGAAATTGACAGTTTTCTGTGGAATCTGTATATGTCGAAGTTTGCCAAAAAGCTAATACACCAGCTTTTCCATAGCTTTTAATTCGCCACACTTTTATCCATGCACTGTCCAATTCTTCGCAGCAACATTGACTGTAGGAATAGAGTCCTGTGTTTGTGCATGGTACGGGTGATCCACGCACCTGCAATCCTTCTGAGCATGTGAGATACAACATTACATCAGTGGTACCATTAGTCACATTTACAATAGTCATGTTTGCATCATGTGGATTATCAGGGTACCAGCAATTAGGATGCACACACTTGAATTCCGGAACTTTCCAATTACCATCAGCAAGGCATTCTGTGACCGGGTGACCCATCATGACATAGTTTCCTTGACATTCGTATTTCACTGTTGCTCCAGTGTTTCTCCGATTTCCGAACATGTTGGCGTTGGGCATTACAGGAGGTGGACTCTGACATTCTTCTACCTTACATTCTAGGGTACCAGTCTTTTCACATACTTCATGACTAGTGCAGCCATCACACTCATTGTCAAGATGCTTGACACTACAGTCTTCTTTCTGGTTAAAGACAACACCAGCAACTGTATTAACATGTTCAGGTGTCTCCTTTTTGTCTCTTGTGTTTAGCTCACAAGTATGTGTTTGTCGTATGTAGTTGTAAGACTTGCATGCAACTCTAGCTAAGCATTCATCGTGGCAGACGATGAGTGAAACTTTGCTGAAAGTTCTGAACACATGTCCGATAAGTTTTGTTGAAAATTGAAGTGTGTTTAAAGATACTGGAGCTGTTGCTGTCACGTTTGATGAATGTAACAAACCAACCAAAACTACTGCAGTCATCAAAAATGTTGAACAAGTCATTTCACTCAAACGATTCCTGTTGGTATGCATTTTATGTTTTACTTTAATCTTGAAATTCATACACAAGTGTGTCATTTTAAAAAAAAATCCAGTTTAGATCACTACAGTAAGTCTTATTAATTTTTCAATATATTAAAATGTACCTGTAGTTCATTAAATATAAAACTCCTTTTTATATACTCGTCTTCAGAAATTTTATTTCAAATTCCAAATGTTTTATGTATATGCTAAAGCCAACAATTAGTCTAGTATACACTGGACTTTCAAATATTTTCAATTTGAAATCCTAGTCTATTCACTGAATTAATAAATTCAAGAAGATTTAAGATACATTCAATATGAAGTTGCAATTCTCGTCCGTGTTGAAATACTGATTTGTAATTCTAGTGATGTGAGGCTCACAAATTGTCTCTCGTTTGCTAGAATGCTTCATTATCAACTTTAAATTGATTTGATTTGAAATCCATTTTCCTATTGCATTTGTGTTTGTATACCATAAATACCGATATTGCATCTGGTGCTAACTGTTTTAACTCTTTCAGAAATGTCATTATCATCTCTGTTGCAATTAAAATTTGAATGGTAAACATGTATAGCAACTTGGTGATTGTCACAGCTATATGAAGTGGTATTAATTATTCTGTAGTCTCATTGTGGGAATAACATTCATGATCTCTGACATTTTGTATGAATTTTTTAATCTTACAGTAAAGCAAGATTGCCATATCTGTTTGTGTGATCTTAGGTTACCTGGTTACCTGGTTTGACAACAAATTGCCAATTAATATTGATAATTATGTTAGTGAAATGATTTGTCTCGCAGGTGATTATGGTATGTACATTTGTACTAATGGTTCACTTCGGCTGCTGCATCTCTCAGGGGAGTTACAGGATCTCTCAGGGGAGTTAACTCCTGTATGGTGTAATTGTTGCGATTCTCCTGATAAGATTGGAAGTCGTTGAATTGAGCCTGTGTCTGTATGTCTGTGTATTTGTTGATCATCACGTTATTGAGCCTGTGTCTGTATGTCTGTGTATTTGTTGATCATCACGTTATTGAGCCTGTGTCTGTATGTCTGTGTATTTGTTGATCATCACGTTATTGACTGTTATACAAATTTATTTTAGCTCGATTGCGAAACAAGTTATTTCAACTTATATAAATCACTCTCGAGACCTCATTCCTGATGGAATCCATCGCCATGAGGGAGAGAGAAGAGGCAACGTGGAATTTAAATGCCTTGCCTAAGGGCACAATCGTAACGGCTCCAGTGGGGCTCGAACTCCGGACCTTTCGCACCTGATGCGAACGCGCATCCACTGCGCTATCACAACTTTCACTGTGAGTACTGACTGTGGGTACATTCTAACGAGTTGATTGAAACCCAAGTATGGTCTAATGGTTATGATATTCTTTTGGATTGGAATGTGCCTTGAAATAAATGTTCAGAAACGGTTCGGTGCCAAAAAACACCTATACCAGTAATTTTGTACGTGTCAAAGTTGCATGCTTTTGTAGTCAAGAAATGTTACTTTCTGGTTGACTGAACATAGCATTTTTTCTAACTTCACCATACACAGAATTAATGATTTTTGTACAAATATTGTCATTTAATTATTCACAACTGGAATTGTGTGCTCTGAATGCTTGTCAGTTAGATTAATTGAAAATTAAAAGAACATGACAATTATTGTTTATGACAATAGATACCGGTAATGAATGATAGCTTGCAATGAGTGAAAAAGGTTTTCACAAATATATTCCAGAAAACAGTTGTCTTGTTTATTTCAACACTGATTTATGTTTAGTTTAACCAGAAATGTTTTGCAGCCGGCCATCCATTTGACATCAATCGGTAGTGGTGAATATTGATCACCAGTCATTGATTACCTATTTTACATAAATATCATTCTATATACTTCTTGTATTGATTGTGGCTCGGCTATCCGACTAAATGATAAAGAGGTTTTTCAGCATCGCCATTAGTATAACCATATACAAATTTATAGCTCGATTGAGAAACAAGTTCTTACAACTTATATTAATCAATCTCGAGATCTTATTTCTGATCAAATCCATCGCCACAAGGGAGAGAGAAGAGCCACTGCGGAATTTACATACCTTGTCTAAGGGTACAATCGAACGGCTACCGTTTGGCGTGAACTCCAGGCTTTTCGCACCTGAACCACACTTGGTTCAACATGTGGTTATTATTGTCACATTCATCTCATTTCTGATTTATCAATACTGGGACATCAGGGGAGATAACTCGAGCCACGGACAAGGGCTAAGCCACCACCTACAACCCGCTACAACAATTCTTTACTGTGAAAGTTCATGCAATGGATCATTATAATTGATTGAAGAAATTGAAGTTGCCTCTGTGGTGTAATGGATAAGGTGTTCCTCTGTTAACCGTGGGGTTGTGAGTTTGTGCCCAGTCAGAAGCATGGTCGTGTTGTCCTTAGGCAAGAAATAGATCCACGTTGCCTCTTCTCCCTCCCTCATGGATTCTATCAGGACTCAAGAGCAATTCATATGTTGTAAGAACATGTTTCGCAATCAAGCTAAAATAAATTTGTATAAACTAAAGAGATGAAGGTGATTTGTATCTTGTTGCCAAGGGTGATTTGTACATGTTTCAGTCAATTCCCGTGTTCCGATATATCAATGGTTTGTTTGTGCAGTAAGGACTATTTTATTTTATCTTGTTGCCAAGGGTGATTTGTACATGTTTCAGTCAATTCTCGTATTCCATTATATCAATGAATTATTGCACAGTAAGGAATATTTTATTGTATCTTGTAGCCAAGGGTGATTTGTACATGTTTCAGTCAATTCTTGTGTTCCATTACATCAATGGTTTGTTTCTGCAGTATAGGACTATTTTATTGTAACTTGTTGCCAAGGGTGATTTGTACATGTTTCAGTCAATTCCCGTGTTCCGATATATCAATGGTTTGTTTGTGCAGTAAGGACTTTTATTGTATATTGTTGCCAAGGGTGATTTGTACATGTTTCAGTCAATTCTTGTGTTCCATTATATCAATGGTTTGTTTCTGCAGTATAGGACTATTTTATTGTATCTTGTTGCCAAGGGTGATTTGTACATGTTTCAGTCAATTCTTGTGTTCCATTGTATCAATGAATTATTTGCGCAGTAAGGACTATTTTATTGTATCTTGTTGCGAAGGGTGATTTGTACATGTTTCAGTCAATTCTTGTGTTCCATTATATCAATGGTTTGTTTGCTCAGTAAGGACTATTTTATTGTATCTTGTTGCCAAGGGTGATTTGTACATGTTTCAGTCAATTCCCGTGTTCCGATATATCAATGGTTTGTTTGTGCAGTAAGGACTATTTTATTGTATCTTGTTGCCAAGGGTGATTTGTACATGTTTCAGTCAATTCCCGTGTTCCATTATATCAATGGTTTGTTTGCGCAGTAAGGACTATTTTATTGTATCTTGTTGCCAAGGGTGATTTGTACATATTTCAGTCAATTCCCGTGTTCCGATATATCAATGGTTTGTTTGTGCAGTAAGGACTATTTTATTGTATCTTGTTGCCAAGGGTGATTTGTACATGTTTCAGTCAATTCCCGTGTTCCATTGTATCAATGAATTATTGCGCAGTAAAGACTAATTTATTGTATCTTGTTGCCAAGGGTGATTTGTACATGTTTCAGTCAATTCCCGTGTTCCATTGTATCAATGAATTATTGCGCAGTAAAGACTAATTTATTGTATCTTGTTGCCAAGGGTGATTTGTTCATGTTTCAGTCAATTCTTGTGTTCCATATACAATGGTTTGTTTGCGCAGTAAAGACTATTTTATTGTATCTTGTTGCCAAGGGTGATTTTTACATGTTTCAGTCAATTCCCGTGTTCCGATATATCAATGGTTTGTTGTGCAATAAGGACTATTTTATTGTATCTTGTTGCCGAGGGTGATTTGTACATGTTTCAGTCAATTCCCGTGTTCCGATATATCAATGGTTTGTTTGTGCAGTAAGGACTATTTTATTGTATCTTGTTGCCAAGGGTGATTTGTACATGTTTCAGTCAATTCCCGTGTTCCATTGTATCAATGAATTATTGCGCAGTAAAGACTAATTTATTGTATCTTGTTGCCAAAGGTGATTTGTACATGTTTCAGTCAATTCCCGTGTTCCATTGTATCAATGAATTATTGCGCAGTAAAGACTAATTTATTGTATCTTGTTGCCAAGGGTGATTTTTACATGTTTCAGTCAATTCCCGTGTTCCGATATATCAATGGTTTGTTTGTGCAATAAGGACTATTTTATTGTATCTTGTTGCCAAGGGTGATTTTAGAGTGTTGCACACTTCATGAAATCTACTCTCTATGAAACTACTGCATACAATTTTATGGAAGTTTACACGTATTTATACTAACCCCGTCATCGGTGTCATTTATTGGAAGATCATTTTATCAGCGTTATTTGCACAACCTTGTTTGAGGCTGGTGCGATGGTGCAGTGGTAGCGATGGTGGAGTGGTAGCGATGCTGCAGTGGTAGTGATGGTGCAGTGGTAGCGATGGTGGAGTGGTAGTGATGGTGGAGTGGTAGTGATGATGGAGTGGTAGTGATGATGGAGTGGTAGTGATGATGGAGTGGTAGTGATGATGGAGTGGTAGTGATGATGAAGTGGTAGTGATGCTGGAGTGGTAGTGATGATGGAGTGGTAGCGATGCTGCAGTGGTAGTGATGATGGGGTGGTAGTGATGCTGCAGTGGTAGTCATGATGGAGTGGTAGCGATGCTGCAGTGGTAGTGATGATGGAGTGGTAGCGATGCTGCAGTGGTAGCGATGGTGGAGTGGTAGCGATGATGGAGTGGTAGTGATGATGGAGTGGTAGTGATGATGGAGTGGTAGTGATGATGGAGTGGTAGTGATGATGGAGTGGTAGTGATGATGAAGTGGTAGTGATGATGGGGTGGTAGTGATGCTGGAGTGGTAGTGATGCTGCAGTGGTAGTGATGGTGGAGTGGTAGCAATGGTGGAGTGGTAGCGATGGTGCAGTGGTAGTGATGGTGGAGTGGTAGTGATGATGGAGTGGTAGTGATGATGGAGTGGTAGCGATGGTGGAGTGGTAGCGATGGTGGAGTGGTAGTGATGATGGAGTGGTAGCGATGGTGGAGTGGTAGCGATGGTGGAGTGGTAGCGATGGTGGAGTGGTAGCGATGGTGGAGTGGTAGCGATGGTGGAATGGTAGCGATGGTGGAATGGTAGCGATGGTGGAGTTCGGTGAGTGGTAGCGATGGTGGAGTGGTAGCGATGGTGGAGTGGTAGTGATGATGGGGTGGTAGCGATGATGGAGTGGTAGTGATGATGGAGTGGTAGTGATGATGGAGTGGTAGTGATGATGGAGTGGTAGTGATGGTGGAGTGATGATGGAGTGGTAGCGATGCTGCAATGGTAGTGATGATGGAGTGGTAGTGATGATGGAGTGGTAGTGATGGTGCAGTGGTAGCGATGCTGCAGTGGTAGTGATGATGGGGTGGTAGCGATGGTGCAGTGGTAGTGATGATGGAGTGGTAGTGATGGTGGAGTGGTAGTGATGATGGAGTGGTAGTGATGATGGAGTGGTAGTGATGGTGGAGTGGTAGCGATGGTGGAGTAGTAGTGATGGTGGAGTGGTAGCGATGGTGGAGTGGTAGCGATGGTGGAGTGGTAGCGATGGTGGAGTGGTAGTGATGATGAAGTGGTAGTGATGATGGGGTGGTAGTGATGCTGGAGTGGTAGGGATGGTGGAGTGGTAGCGATGATGGAGTGGTAGCGATGGTGGAGTGGTAGCGATGGTGGAGTGGTAGCAATGATGGAGTGGTAGTGATGATGGAGTGGTAGTGATGGTGGAGTGGTAGCGATGGTGGAGTGGTAGTGATGGTGGAGTGGTAGCGATGGTGGAGTGGTAGCGATGGTGGAGTGGTAGCGATGGTGGAGTGGTAGCGATGGTGGAGTGGTAGCGATGGTGGAGTGGTAGTGATGATGGGGTGGTAGCGATGATGGAGTGGTAGTGATGATGGAGTGGTAGTGATGATGGAGTGGTAGTGATGATGGAGTGGTAGTGATGGTGGAGTGATGATGGAGTGGTAGCGATGCTGCAGTGGTAGTGATGATGGAGTGGTAGTGATGGTGCAGTGGTAGCGATGCTGCAGTGGTAGTGATGATGGGGTGGTAGCGATGGTGCAGTGGTAGTGATGATGGAGTGGTAGTGATGGTGGAGTGGTAGTGATGGTGGAGTGGTAGTGATGATGGAGTGGTAGTGATGGTGGAGTGGTAGTGATGGTGGAGTGGTAGCGATGGTGGAGTGGT
>CM026404.1:85833615-85930651 GCA_014843695.1 Archivesica marissinica
TAGTAGTGATGATGGAGTGGTAGCGATGATGGAGTGGTAGCGATGGTGGAGTGGTAGCGATGATGGTGTGGTAGTGATGCTGCAGTGGTAGTGATGATGGAGTGGTAGTGATGATGGAGTGGTAGTGATGATGGAGTGGTAGTGATGATGGAGTGGTAGTGATGATGAGGGGTGGTAGTGATGATGGAGTGGTAGTGATGTTGGAGTGGTAGTGATGGTGGAGTATGGTAGTGATGATGGAGTGGTAGTGATGATGGAGTGGTAGTGATGATGGAGGTGGTAGTGATGATGGAGTGGTAGCGATGATGGAGTGGTAGTGATGGTGGAGTGGTAGTGATGATGGAGTGGTAGCGATGATGGAGTGGTAGCGATGGTGGGAGTGGTAGTGATGCTGCAGTGGTAGTGATGATGGAGTGGTAGTGATGATGGAGTGGTAGTGATGAAGGGGTGGTAGTGATGATGGAGTGGTAGTGATGATGGAGTGGTAGTGATGGTGGAGTAGTAGCGATGATGGAGTGGTAGTGATGATGGAGTGGTAGTGATGATGGGGTGGTAGCGATGATGGAGTGGTAGCGATGATGGAGTGGTAGTGATGATGGAGTGGTAGCGATGGTGGAGTGGTAGTGATGATGGAGTGGTAGCGATGCTGCAGTGGTAGTGATGATGGAGTGGTAGTGATGCTGCAGTGGTAGCGATGATGGAGTGGTAGTGATGATGGAGTGGTAGCGATGGTGGAGTGGTAGTGATGGTGGAGTGGTAGTGATGATGGAGTGGTAGCGATGGTGGAGTGGTAGCGATGGTGGAGTGATGATGGAGTGGTAGTGATGATGGAGTGGTAGCGATGGTGGAGTGGTAGCGATGGTGGAGTGGTAGCGATGGTGGAGTGGTAGCGATGATGGAGTGGTAGTGATGATGGAATGGTAGCGATGATGGAGTGGTAGCGATGGTGGAGTGGTAGTGATGATGGAGTAGTAGCGATGATGTAGTGGTAGCGATGATGGAGTGGTAGCGATGGTGGAGTGGTAGTGATGATGGGGTGGTAGTGATGCTGCAGTGGTAGTGATGATGGAGTGGTAGTGATGATGGAGTGGTAGTGATGATGGAGTGGTAGCGATGGTGGAGTGGTAGTGATGGTGGGGTGGTAGTGATGCTGCAGTGGTAGTGATGATGGAGTGGTAGGGATGATGGAGTGGTAGCGATGGTGGAGTGGTAGCGATGGTGGAGTGGTAGCGATGATGGAGTGGTAGCGATGGTGGAGTGGTAGCGATGGTGGAGTGGTAGTGATGGTGAAGTGGTAGTGATGCTGCAGTGGTAGTGATGATGGGGTGGTAGTGATGCTGCAGTGGTAGTGATGATGGAGTGGTAGTGATGATGGAGTGGTAGCGATGGTGGAGTGGTAGCGATGGTGGAGTGGTAGCGATGATGGAGTGGTAGCGATGGTGGAGTGGTAGCGATGGTGGAGTGGTAGTGATGCTGCAGTGGTAGCGATGATGGAGTGGTAGTGATGGTGGAGTGGTAGCGATGGTGGAGTGGTAGTGATGGTGGAGTGGTAGCGATGCTGCAGTGGTAGTGATGATGGAGTGGTAGCGATGGTGGAGTGGTAGTGATGGTGGAGTGGTAGTGATGCTGCAGTGGTAGCGATGATGGAGTGGTAGTGATGATGGAGTGGTAGCGATGGTGGAGTGGTAGTGATGGTGGAGTGGTAGTGATGCTGCAGTGGTAGCGATGGTGGAGTGGTAGCGATGGTGGAGTAATGATGGAGTGGTAGTGATGATGGAGTGGTAGCGATGGTGGAGTGGTAGCGATGATGGAGTGGTAGCGATGGTGGAGTGGTAGTGATGATGGAGTGGTAGTGATGATGGAGTGGTAGCGATGGTGGAGTGGTAGCGATGGTGGAGTGGTAGCGATGATGGAGTGGTAGCGATGATGGAGTGGTAGCGATGTGGAATGGTAGTGATGATGGAGTGGTAGCGATGATGGAGTGGTAGCGATGGTGGAGTGGTAGTGATGATGGAGTGGTAGTGATGATGGAGTGGTAGTGATGATGGAGTGGTAGTGATGATGGAGTGGTAGTGATGATGGAGTGGTAGCGATGGTGGAGTGGTAGGATGGGGGGTGGTAGTGATGCTGCAGTGGTAGTGATGATGGAGTGGTAGTGATGAGTGGTGGTAGTGATGTGGAGTGGTAGTGATGATGGAGTGGTAGCGATGGTGGAGTGGTAGCGATGGTGGAGTGGTAGGATGTGAGTGGTAGCGATGATGGAGTGGTAGCGATGATGGAGTGGTAGCGATGGTGGAATGGTAGTGATGCTGCAGTGGTAGCGATGATGGGGTGGTAGTGATGATGGAGTGGTAGTGATGATGAAGTGGTAGTGATGATGGGGTGGTAGTGGTGATGGGGTGGTAGCGATGGTGGAGTAGTAGTGATGATGGAGTGGTAGCGATGGTGGAGTGGTAGTGATGGTGCAGTGGTAGCGATGATGGGGTGGTAGCGATGGTGTAGTGGTAGTGATGATGGAGTGGTAGTGATGATGGGGTGGTAGTGATGATGGAGTGGTAGTGATGATGGAGTGGTAGTGATGATGTGGTAGTGATGATGGGGTGGTAGTGATGATGGAGTGGTAGTGATGGTGCAGTGGTAGCGATGATGGAGTGGTAGCGATGATGGAGTGGTAGTGATGGTGGAGTGGTAGTGATGATGGGGTGGTAGCGATGATGGAGTGGTAGTGATGATGGGGTGGTAGTGATGATGGAGTGGTAGTGATGATGAAGTGGTAGTGATGATGGGGTGGTAGCGATGATGGAGTGGTAGTGATGATGCGGTGGTAGTGATGGTGGAGTGGTAGCGATGGTGGAGTAGTAGCGATGATGGAGTGGTAGTGATGATGGGGTGGTAGCGATGGTGCAGTTGTAGTGATGCTGCAGTGGTAGCGATGATGGAGTGGTAGTGATGGTGCAGTGGTAGCGATGGTGGAGTGGTAGCGATGCTGCAGTGGTAGTGATGATGGGGTGGTAGCGATGATGGAGTGTTAGTGATGATGGAGTGGTAGCGATGGTGGAGTGGTAGCGATGGTGGAGTGGTAGTGATGATGGAGTGGTAGTGATGCTGGAGTGGTAGCGATGATGGAGTGGTAGTGATGATGGAGTGGTAGCGATGGTGGAGTGGTAGTGATGGTGGAGTGGTAGTGCTGCTGCAGTGGTAGCGATGATGGAGTGGTAGTGATGATGGAGTGGTAGCGATGGTGGAGTGGTAGCGATGGTGGAGTGATGATGGAGTGGTAGTGATGATGGAGTGGTAGCAATGGTGGAGTGGTAGCGATGGTGGAGTGGTAGCGATGGTGGAGTGGTAGCGATGATGGAGTGGTAGTGATGATGGAGTGGTAGCGATGATGGAGTGGTAGCGATGGTGGAGTGGTAGTGATGATGGAGTAGTAGCGATGATGTAGTGGTAGCGATGATGGAGTGGTAGCGATGGTGGAGTGGTAGTGATGATGGGGTGGTAGTGATGCTGCAGTGGTAGTGATGATGGAGTGGTAGTGATGATGGAGTGGTAGTGATGATGGAGTGGTAGTGATGATGGAGTGGTAGTGATGATGGAGTGGTAGTGATGATGGAGTGGTAGTGATGTTGCAGTGGTAGTGATGATGGAGTGGTAGTGATGATGGAGTGGTAGTGATGATGGAGTGGTAGTGATGCTGCAGTGGTAGTGATGATGGAGTGGTAGTGATGATGGAGTGGTAGCGATGATGGAGTGGTAGTGATGATGGAGTGGTAGTGATGATGGAGTGGTAGCGATGATGGAGTGGTAGCGATGGTGGAGTGGTAGTGATGCTGCAGTGGTAGTGATGATGGAGTGGTAGTGATGATGGAGTGGTAGTGATGAAGGGGTGGTAGTGATGATGGAGTGGTAGTGATGATGGAGTGGTAGTGATGGTGGAGTAGTAGCGATGATGGAGTGGTAGTGATGATGGAGTGGTAGTGATGATGGGGTGGTAGCGATGATGGAGTGGTAGTGATGATGGAGTGGTAGTGATGATGGAGTGGTAGCGATGGTGGAGTGGTAGTGATTGTGGAGTGGTAGCGATGCTGCAGTGGTAGTGATGGTGGAGTGGTAGTGATGCTGCAGTGGTAGCGATGATGGAGTGGTAGTGATGATGGAGTGGTAGCGATGGTGGAGTGGTAGTGATGGTGGAGTGGTAGTGATGATGGAGTGGTAGCGATGGTGGAGTGGTAGCGATGGTGGAGTGATGATGGAGTGGTAGTGATGATGGAGTGGTAGCGATGGTGGAGTGGTAGCGATGGTGGAGTGGTAGCGATGGTGGAGTGGTAGCGATGATGGAGTGGTAGTGATGATGGAATGGTAGCGATGATGGAGTGGTAGCGATGGTGGAGTGGTAGTGATGATGAAGTAGTAGCGATGATGTAGTGGTAGCGATGATGGAGTGGTAGCGATGGTGGAGTGGTAGTGATGATGGGGTGGTAGTGATGCTGCAGTGGTAGTGATGATGGAGTGGTAGTGATGATGGAGTGGTAGTGATGATGGAGTGGTAGCGATGGTGGAGTGGTAGTGATGGTGGGGTGGTAGTGATGCTGCAGTGGTAGTGATGATGGAGTGGTAGGGATGATGGAGTGGTAGCGATGGTGGAGTGGTAGCGATGGTGGAGTGGTAGCGATGATGGAGTGGTAGCGATGGTGGAGTGGTAGCGATGGTGGAGTGGTAGTGATGCTGCAGTGGTAGTGATGATGGAGTGGTAGTGATGATGGAGTGGTAGCGATGGTGGAGTGGTAGCGATGGTGGAGTGGTAGCGATGATGGAGTGGTAGCGATGGTGGAGTGGTAGCGATGGTGGAGTGGTAGTGATGCTGCAGTGGTAGCGATGATGGAGTGGTAGTGATGGTGGAGTGGTAGCGATGGTGGAGTGGTAGTGATGGTGGAGTGGTAGCGATGCTGCAGTGGTAGTGATGATGGAGTGGTAGCGATGGTGGAGTGGTAGTGATGGTGGAGTGGTAGTGATGCTGCAGTGGTAGCGATGATGGAGTGGTAGTGATGATGGAGTGGTAGCGATGGTGGAGTGGTAGCGATGGTGGAGTAATGATGGAGTGGTAGTGATGATGGAGTGGTAGCGATGGTGGAGTGGTAGCGATGATGGAGTGGTAGCGATGGTGGAGTGGTAGTGATGATGGAGTGGTAGTGATGATGGAGTGGTAGCGATGGTGGAGTGGTAGCGATGGTGGAGTGGTAGCGATGATGGAGTGGTAGCGATGATGGAGTGGTAGCGATGGTGGAATGGTAGTGATGATGGAGTGGTAGCGATGATGGAGTGGTAGCGATGGTGGAGTGGTAGTGATGACGGGGTGGTAGTGATGCTGCAGTGGTAGTGATGATGGAGTGGTAGTGATGATGGAGTGGTAGTGATGAAGGGGTGGTAGTGATGATGGAGTGGTAGTGATGATGGAGTGGTAGTGATGGTGGAGTAGTAGCGATGATGGAGTGGTAGTGATGATGGAGTGGTAGTGATGATGGGGTGGTAGCGATGATGGAGTGGTAGCGATGGTGGAATGGTAGTGATGATGGAGTGGTAGCGATGATGGAGTGGTAGCGATGGTGGAGTGGTAGTGATGACGGGGTGGTAGTGATGCTGCAGTGGTAGTGATGATGGAGTGGTAGTGATGATGGAGTGGTAGTGATGATGGAGTGGTAGCGATGGTGGAGTGGTAGTGATGGTGGGGTGGTAGTGATGCTGCAGTGGTAGTGATGATGGAGTGGTAGCGATGATGGAGTGGTAGCGATGGTGGAGTGGTAGCGATGGTGGAGTGGTAGCGATGATGGAGTGGTAGCGATGGTGGAGTGGTAGCGATGGTGGAGTGGTAGTGATGGTGGAGTGGTAGTGATGCTGCAGTGGTAGCGATGATGGGGTGGTAGTGATGATGGAGTGGTAGTGATGATGAAGTGGTAGTGATGATGGGGTGGTAGTGATGATGGGGTGGTAGCGATGGTGGAGTAGTAGTGATGATGGAGTGGTAGCGATGGTGGAGTGGTAGTGATGGTGCAGTGGTAGCGATGATGGGGTGGTAGCGATGGTGTAGTGGTAGTGATGATGGAGTGGTAGTGATGATGGGGTGGTAGTGATGATGGAGTGGTAGTGATGATGGAGTGGTAGTGATGATGTGGTAGTGATGATGGGGTGGTAGTGATGATGGAGTGGTAGTGATGGTGCAGTGGTAGCGATGATGGAGTGGTAGCGATGATGGAGTGGTAGTGATGGTGGAGTGGTAGTGATGATGGGGTGGTAGCGATGATGGAGTGGTAGTGATGATGGGGTGGTAGTGATGATGGAGTGGTAGTGATGATGAAGTGGTAGTGATGATGGGGTGGTAGCGATGATGGAGTGGTAGTGATGGTGGAGTGGTAGTGCTGCTGCAGTGGTAGCGATGATGGAGTGGTAGTGATGATGGAGTGGTAGCGATGGTGGAGTGGTAGCGATGGTGGAGTGATGATGGAGTGGTAGTGATGATGGAGTGGTAGCAATGGTGGAGTGGTAGCGATGGTGGAGTGGTAGCGATGGTGGAGTGGTAGCGATGATGGAGTGGTAGTGATGATGGAGTGGTAGCGATGATGGAGTGGTAGCGATGGTGGAGTGGTAGTGATGATGGAGTAGTAGCGATGATGTAGTGGTAGCGATGATGGAGTGGTAGCGATGGTGGAGTGGTAGTGATGATGGGGTGGTAGTGATGCTGCAGTGGTAGTGATGATGGAGTGGTAGTGATGATGGAGTGGTAGTGATGATGGAGTGGTAGTGATGATGGAGTGGTAGTGATGATGGAGTGGTAGTGATGATGGAGTGGTAGTGATGTTGCAGTGGTAGTGATGATGGAGTGGTAGTGATGATGGAGTGGTAGTGATGATGGAGTGGTAGTGATGCTGCAGTGGTAGTGATGATGGAGTGGTAGTGATGATGGAGTGGTAGCGATGATGGAGTGGTAGTGATGATGGAGTGGTAGTGATGATGGAGTGGTAGCGATGATGGAGTGGTAGCGATGGTGGAGTGGTAGTGATGCTGCAGTGGTAGTGATGATGGAGTGGTAGTGATGATGGAGTGGTAGTGATGAAGGGGTGGTAGTGATGATGGAGTGGTAGTGATGATGGAGTGGTAGTGATGGTGGAGTAGTAGCGATGATGGAGTGGTAGTGATGATGGAGTGGTAGTGATGATGGGGTGGTAGCGATGATGGAGTGGTAGTGATGATGGAGTGGTAGTGATGATGGAGTGGTAGCGATGGTGGAGTGGTAGTGATTGTGGAGTGGTAGCGATGCTGCAGTGGTAGTGATGGTGGAGTGGTAGTGATGCTGCAGTGGTAGCGATGATGGAGTGGTAGTGATGATGGAGTGGTAGCGATGGTGGAGTGGTAGTGATGGTGGAGTGGTAGTGATGATGGAGTGGTAGCGATGGTGGAGTGGTAGCGATGGTGGAGTGATGATGGAGTGGTAGTGATGATGGAGTGGTAGCGATGGTGGAGTGGTAGCGATGGTGGAGTGGTAGCGATGGTGGAGTGGTAGCGATGATGGAGTGGTAGTGATGATGGAATGGTAGCGATGATGGAGTGGTAGCGATGGTGGAGTGGTAGTGATGATGGAGTAGTAGCGATGATGTAGTGGTAGCGATGATGGAGTGGTAGCGATGGTGGAGTGGTAGTGATGATGGGGTGGTAGTGATGCTGCAGTGGTAGTGATGATGGAGTGGTAGTGATGATGGAGTGGTAGTGATGATGGAGTGGTAGCGATGGTGGAGTGGTAGTGATGGTGGGGTGGTAGTGATGCTGCAGTGGTAGTGATGATGGAGTGGTAGGGATGATGGAGTGGTAGCGATGGTGGAGTGGTAGCGATGGTGGAGTGGTAGCGATGATGGAGTGGTAGCGATGGTGGAGTGGTAGCGATGGTGGAGTGGTAGTGATGCTGCAGTGGTAGTGATGATGGAGTGGTAGTGATGATGGAGTGGTAGCGATGGTGGAGTGGTAGCGATGGTGGAGTGGTAGCGATGATGGAGTGGTAGCGATGGTGGAGTGGTAGCGATGGTGGAGTGGTAGTGATGCTGCAGTGGTAGCGATGATGGAGTGGTAGTGATGGTGGAGTGGTAGCGATGGTGGAGTGGTAGTGATGGTGGAGTGGTAGCGATGCTGCAGTGGTAGTGATGATGGAGTGGTAGCGATGGTGGAGTGGTAGTGATGGTGGAGTGGTAGTGATGGTGGAGTGGTAGTGATGATGGAGTGGTAGTGATGATGGAGTGGTAGCGATGGTGGAGTGGTAGTGATGGTGGAGTAATGATGGAGTGGTAGTGATGATGGAGTGGTAGCGATGGTGGAGTGGTAGCGATGATGGAGTGGTAGCGATGGTGGAGTGGTAGTGATGATGGAGTGGTAGTGATGATGGAGTGGTAGCGATGGTGGAGTGGTAGCGATGGTGGAGTGGTAGCGATGATGGAGTGGTAGCGATGATGGAGTGGTAGCGATGGTGGAATGGTAGTGATGATGGAGTGGTAGCGATGATGGAGTGGTAGCGATGGTGGAGTGGTAGTGATGACGGGGTGGTAGTGATGCTGCAGTGGTAGTGATGATGGAGTGGTAGTGATGATGGAGTGGTAGTGATGAAGGGGTGGTAGTGATGATGGAGTGGTAGTGATGATGGAGTGGTAGTGATGGTGGAGTAGTAGCGATGATGGAGTGGTAGTGATGATGGAGTGGTAGTGATGATGGGGTGGTAGCGATGATGGAGTGGTAGCGATGGTGGAATGGTAGTGATGATGGAGTGGTAGCGATGATGGAGTGGTAGCGATGGTGGAGTGGTAGTGATGACGGGGTGGTAGTGATGCTGCAGTGGTAGTGATGATGGAGTGGTAGTGATGATGGAGTGGTAGTGATGATGGAGTGGTAGCGATGGTGGAGTGGTAGTGATGGTGGGGTGGTAGTGATGCTGCAGTGGTAGTGATGATGGAGTGGTAGCGATGATGGAGTGGTAGCGATGGTGGAGTGGTAGCGATGGTGGAGTGGTAGCGATGATGGAGTGGTAGCGATGGTGGAGTGGTAGCGATGGTGGAGTGGTAGTGATGGTGGAGTGGTAGTGATGCTGCAGTGGTAGCGATGATGGGGTGGTAGTGATGATGGAGTGGTAGTGATGATGAAGTGGTAGTGATGATGGGGTGGTAGTGATGATGGGGTGGTAGCGATGGTGGAGTAGTAGTGATGATGGAGTGGTAGCGATGGTGGAGTGGTAGTGATGGTGCAGTGGTAGCGATGATGGGGTGGTAGCGATGGTGTAGTGGTAGTGATGATGGAGTGGTAGTGATGATGGGGTGGTAGTGATGATGGAGTGGTAGTGATGATGGAGTGGTAGTGATGATGTGGTAGTGATGATGGGGTGGTAGTGATGATGGAGTGGTAGTGATGGTGCAGTGGTAGCGATGATGGAGTGGTAGCGATGATGGAGTGGTAGTGATGGTGGAGTGGTAGTGATGATGGGGTGGTAGCGATGATGGAGTGGTAGTGATGATGGGGTGGTAGTGATGATGGAGTGGTAGTGATGATGAAGTGGTAGTGATGATGGGGTGGTAGCGATGATGGAGTGGTAGTGATGATGCGGTGGTAGTGATGGTGGAGTGGTAGCGATGGTGGAGTAGTAGCGATGATGGAGTGGTAGTGATGATGGGGTGGTAGCGATGGTGCAGTTGTAGTGATGCTGCAGTGGTAGCGATGATGGAGTGGTAGTGATGGTGCAGTGGTAGCGATGGTGGAGTGGTAGCGATGCTGCAGTGGTAGTGATGATGGGGTGGTAGCGATGATGGAGTGTTAGTGATGATGGAGTGGTAGCGATGGTGGAGTGGTAGCGATGGTGGAGTGGTAGTGATGATGGAGTGGTAGTGATGCTGGAGTGGTAGCGATGATGGAGTGGTAGTGATGATGGAGTGGTAGCGATGGTGGAGTGGTAGTGATGGTGGAGTGGTAGTGCTGCTGCAGTGGTAGCGATGATGGAGTGGTAGTGATGATGGTGTGGTAGCGATGGTGGAGTGGTAGCGATGGTGGAGTGATGATGGAGTGGTAGTGATGATGGAGTGGTAGCAATGGTGGAGTGGTAGTGATGGTGGAGTGGTAGCGATGGTGGAGTGGTAGCGATGATGGAGTGGTAGTGATGATGGAGTGGTAGCGATGATGGAGTGGTAGCGATGGTGGAGTGGTAGTGATGATGGAGTAGTAGCGATGATGTAGTGGTAGCGATGATGGAGTGGTAGCGATGGTGGAGTGGTAGTGATGATGGGGTGGTAGTGATGCTGCAGTGGTAGTGATGATGGAGTGGTAGTGATGATGGAGTGGTAGTGATGATGGAGTGGTAGTGATGATGGAGTGGTAGTGATGATGGAGTGGTAGTGATGATGGAGTGGTAGTGATGTTGCAGTGGTAGTGATGATGGAGTGGTAGTGATGATGGAGTGGTAGTGATGCTGCAGTGGTAGTGATGATGGAGTGGTAGTGATGATGGAGTGGTAGCGATGATGGAGTGGTAGTGATGATGGAGTGGTAGTGATGATGGAGTGGTAGCGATGATGGAGTGGTAGCGATGGTGGAGTGGTAGTGATGCTGCAGTGGTAGTGATGATGGAGTGGTAGTGATGATGGAGTGGTAGTGATGAAGGGGTGGTAGTGATGATGGAGTGGTAGTGATGATGGAGTGGTAGTGATGGTGGAGTAGTAGCGATGATGGAGTGGTAGTGATGATGGAGTGGTAGTGATGATGGGGTGGTAGCGATGATGGAGTGGTAGTGATGATGGAGTGGTAGTGATGATGGAGTGGTAGCGATGGTGGAGTGGTAGTGATTGTGGAGTGGTAGCGATGCTGCAGTGGTAGTGATGGTGGAGTGGTAGTGATGCTGCAGTGGTAGCGATGATGGAGTGGTAGTGATGATGGAGTGGTAGCGATGGTGGAGTGGTAGTGATGGTGGAGTGGTAGTGATGATGGAGTGGTAGCGATGGTGGAGTGGTAGCGATGGTGGAGTGATGATGGAGTGGTAGTGATGATGGAGTGGTAGCGATGGTGGAGTGGTAGCGATGGTGGAGTGGTAGCGATGGTGGAGTGGTAGCGATGATGGAGTGGTAGTGATGATGGAATGGTAGCGATGATGGAGTGGTAGCGATGGTGGAGTGGTAGTGATGATGGAGTAGTAGCGATGATGTAGTGGTAGCGATGATGGAGTGGTAGCGATGGTGGAGTGGTAGTGATGATGGGGTGGTAGTGATGCTGCAGTGGTAGTGATGATGGAGTGGTAGTGATGATGGAGTGGTAGTGATGATGGAGTGGTAGCGATGGTGGAGTGGTAGTGATGGTGGGGTGGTAGTGATGCTGCAGTGGTAGTGATGATGGAGTGGTAGGGATGATGGAGTGGTAGCGATGGTGGAGTGGTAGCGATGGTGGAGTGGTAGCGATGATGGAGTGGTAGCGATGGTGGAGTGGTAGCGATGGTGGAGTGGTAGTGATGGTGAAGTGGTAGTGATGCTGCAGTGGTAGTGATGATGGGGTGGTAGTGATGCTGCAGTGGTAGTGATGATGGAGTGGTAGTGATGATGGAGTGGTAGCGATGGTGGAGTGGTAGCGATGGTGGAGTGGTAGCGATGATGGAGTGGTAGCGATGGTGGAGTGGTAGCGATGGTGGAGTGGTAGTGATGCTGCAGTGGTAGCGATGATGGAGTGGTAGTGATGGTGGAGTGGTAGCGATGGTGGAGTGGTAGTGATGGTGGAGTGGTAGCGATGCTGCAGTGGTAGTGATGATGGAGTGGTAGCGATGGTGGAGTGGTAGTGATGATGGGGTGGTAGCGATGATGGAGTGGTAGTGATGATGCGGTGGTAGTGATGGTGGAGTGGTAGCGATGGTGGAGTAGTAGCGATGATGGAGTGGTAGTGATGATGGGGTGGTAGCGATGGTGCAGTTGTAGTGATGCTGCAGTGGTAGCGATGATGGAGTGGTAGTGATGGTGGAGTGGTAGCGATGGTGGAGTGGTAGCGATGGTGGAGTGGTAGTGATGATGGAGTGGTAGCGATGATGGAGTGGTAGGATGGTGGAGTGTAGCGATGATGGAGTGGTAGCGATGGTGGAGTGGTAGTGATGATGGAGTGGTAGTGATGATGGAGTGGTAGTGATGGTGGAGTGGTAGCGATGATGGAGTGGTAGTGATGATGGAGTGGTAGCGATGGTGGAGTGGTAGTGATGGTGGAGTGGTAGTGATGATTGGAGTGGTAGCGATGGTGGAGTGGTAGCGATGGTGGAGTGGTGATGGTGGTAGTGATGGTGGAGTGGTAGCGATGATGGAGTGGTAGTGATGATGGAGTGGTAGCGATGGTGGAGTGGTAGTGATGATGGAGTGGTAGTGATGATGGAGTGGTAGCGATGATGGAGTGGTAGCGATGGTGGAGTGGTAGTGATGATGGAGTGGTAGCGTGGAGTGGTAGTGATGATGGAGTGGTAGCGATGGTGGAGTGGTAGTGATGATGGGGTGGTAGTGATGGTGGAGTGGTAGTGATGATGGAGGTGGTAGTGATGATGGAGTGGTAGGATGTGAGTGGTAGCGATGGTGGAGTGGTAGCGATGATGGAGTGGTAGTGATGATGGAGTGGTAGTGATGATGGAGTGGTAGTGATGATGGAGTGGTAGTGATGATGGAGTGGTAGTGATGATGGAGTGGTAGGATGATGGAGTGGTATGATGATGGAGTGGTAGTGATGATGGAGTGGTAGCGATGATGGAGTGGTAGTGATGATGGAGTGGTAGTGATGCTGCAGTGGTAGTGATGATGGAGTGGTAGTGATGATGGAGTGGTAGGATGGGGTGGTGGTGATGGAGTGGTAGTGATGATGGAGTGGTAGTGATGGTGGAGTGGTAGCGATGATGGAGTGGTAGTGATGATGGAGTGGTAGTGATGATGGAGTGGTAGCGATGATGGAGTGGTAGTGATGATGGAGTGGTAGTGATGATGGAGTGGTAGTGATGATGGTGGTGTGTGGAGTGGTAGGATGGTGGAGTGGTAGGATGGTGGAGTGGTAGTGATGATGGAGTGGTAGTGATGATGGAGTGGTAGCGATGATGGAGTGGTAGCGATGGTGGAGTGGTAGTGATGATGGAGTGTGCGTGTGAGTGGTAGCGATGATGGAGTGGTAGCGATGGTGGAGTGGTAGTGATGATGGGGTGGTAGTGATGCTGCAGTGGTAGTGATGATGGAGTGGTAGTGATGATGGAGTGGTAGTGATGATGGAGTGGTAGTGATGATGGAGTGGTAGTGATGATGGAGTGGTAGTGATGTTGGAGTGGTAGTGATGATGGAGTGGTAGTGATGATGGAGTGGTAGTGATGATGGAGTGGTAGTGATGCTGCAGTGGTAGTGATGATGGAGTGGTAGTGATGATGGAGTGGTAGCGATGATGGAGTGGTAGCGATGGTGGAATGGTAGTGATGATGGAGTGGTAGCGATGATGGAGTGGTAGCGATGGTGGAGTGGTAGTGATGCTGCAGTGGTAGTGATGATGGAGTGGTAGTGATGATGGAGTGGTAGTGATGAAGGGGTGGTAGTGATGATGGAGTGGTAGTGATGATGGAGTGGTAGTGATGGTGGAGTAGTAGCGATGATGGAGTGGTAGTGATGATGGAGTGGTAGTGATGATGGGGTGGTAGCGATGATGGAGTGGTAGTGATGATGGAGTGGTAGTGATGATGGAGTGGTAGCGATGGTGGAGTGGTAGTGATGGTGGAGTGGTAGTGATGCTGCAGTGGTAGTGATGGTGGAGTGGTAGTGATGCTGGAGTGGTAGCGATGATGGAGTGGTAGTGATGATGGAGTGGTAGCGATGGTGGAGTGGTAGTGATGGTGGAGTGGTAGTGATGATGGAGTGGTAGCGATGGTGGAGTGGTAGCGATGGTGGAGTGATGATGGAGTGGTAGTGATGATGGAGTGGTAGCGATGGTGGAGTGGTAGCGATGGTGGAGTGGTAGCGATGGTGGAGTGGTAGCGATGATGGAGTGGTAGTGATGATGGAGTGGTAGCGATGATGGAGTGGTAGCGATGGTGGAGTGGTAGTGATGATGGAGTGGTAGCGATGATGAGTGGTAGGATGATGGAGTGGTAGGATGGTGGTAGTGATGTGGGTGGTAGTGATGTGGGTGGTAGTGATGATGGAGTGGTAGTGATGTGGAGTGGTAGTGATGTGGGTGTGGGGTGGTAGCGATGATGGAGTGGTAGTGATGGTGGGTGGTGTGGTGGTGGTGGTGTGGTGGTGTGTGGGTGGTGGTGTGGTGGTGGTGGTGGGTGGTGGGTGGTGGTGTGGGTGGAGTGGTAGTGATGATGGAGTGGTAGTGATGCTGCAGTGGTAGTGATGATGGAGTGGTAGTGATGATGGAGTGGTAGTGATGATGGAGTGGTAGTGATGGTGGAGTGGTAGCGATGGTGGAGTGGTAGTGATGATGGAGTGGTAGTGATGATGGAGTGGTAGTGATGATGGAGTGGTAGCGATGGGGTGGTGGTGTGGTGGTGGTGGTGGTGGTGGTGTGGGTGTGGTGTGGGTGGTGTGTGTGGTGGAGTGGTAGTGATGGTGGAGTGGTAGCGATGATGGAGTGGTAGCGATGATGGAGTGGTAGTGATGGTGGGTGGTAGCGATGGTGAGTGGTAGTGATGATGGAGTGGTAGTGATGTTGGAGTGGTAGCGATGGTGGAGTGGTAGCGATGGTGGAGTGGTGTGGTGGTGTGGGTGGTGTGTGTGGGTGGTGTGTGTGGTGGTGAGGATGATGGGTGGTAGGTGTGGAGTGGTAGCGATGGTGGAGTGGTAGTGATGGTGGAGTGGTAGTGATGATGGAGTGGTAGTGATGTGGAGTGGTAGCGATGGTGGAGTGGTAGTGATGGTGGAGTGGTAGCGATGATGGAGTGGTAGTGATGATGGAGTGGTAGCGATGGTGGAGTGGTAGCGATGGTGGAGTGGTGTGGAGTGGTAGCGATGATGGAGTGGTAGTGATGATGGAGTGGTAGCGATGATGGAGTGGTAGCGATGGTGGAGTGGTAGTGATGATGTGGAGTGGTAGTGATGTGGAGTAGTGATGGGTGGTAGTGATGATGGAGTGGTAGTGATGATGGAGTGGTAGTGATGGTGGAGTGGTAGCGATGATGGAGTGGTAGTGATGTGGAGTGGTAGTGATGATGGGTGGTAGCGATGATGGAGTGGTAGCGATGGTGGAATGGTAGTGATGATGGAGTGGTAGCGATGATGGAGTGGTAGCGATGGTGGAGTGGTAGTGATGACGGGGTGGTAGTGATGCTGCAGTGGTAGTGATGATGGAGTGGTAGTGATGATGGAGTGGTAGTGATGATGGAGTGGTAGCGATGGTGGAGTGGTAGTGATGGTGGGGTGGTAGTGATGCTGCAGTGGTAGTGATGATGGAGTGGTAGCGATGATGGAGTGGTAGCGATGGTGGAGTGGTAGCGATGGGAGTGGTAGCGATGATGGAGTGGTAGCGATGGTGGAGTGGTAGCGATGGTGGAGTGGTAGTGATGGTGGAGTGGTAGTGATGCTGCAGTGGTAGCGATGATGGGGTGGTAGTGATGATGGAGTGGTAGTGATGATGAAGTGGTAGTGATGATGGGGTGGTAGTGATGATGGGGTGGTAGCGATGGTGGAGTAGTAGTGATGATGGAGTGGTAGCGATGGTGGAGTGGTAGTGATGGTGCAGTGGTAGCGATGATGGGGTGGTAGCGATGGTGTAGTGGTAGTGATGATGGAGTGGTAGTGATGATGGGGTGGTAGTGATGATGGAGTGGTAGTGATGATGGAGTGGTAGTGATGATGTGGTAGTGATGATGGGGTGGTAGTGATGATGGAGTGGTAGTGATGGTGCAGTGGTAGCGATGATGGAGTGGTAGCGATGATGGAGTGGTAGTGATGGTGGAGTGGTAGTGATGATGGGGTGGTAGCGATGATGGAGTGGTAGTGATGATGGGGTGGTAGTGATGATGGAGTGGTAGTGATGATGAAGTGGTAGTGATGATGGGGTGGTAGCGATGATGGAGTGGTAGTGATGATGCGGTGGTAGTGATGGTGGAGTGGTAGCGATGGTGGAGTAGTAGCGATGATGGAGTGGTAGTGATGATGGGGTGGTAGCGATGGTGCAGTTGTAGTGATGCTGCAGTGGTAGCGATGATGGAGTGGTAGTGATGGTGCAGTGGTAGCGATGGTGGAGTGGTAGCGATGCTGCAGTGGTAGTGATGATGGGGTGGTAGCGATGATGGAGTGTTAGTGATGATGGAGTGGTAGCGATGGTGGAGTGGTAGCGATGGTGGAGTGGTAGTGATGATGGAGTGGTAGTGATGCTGGAGTGGTAGCGATGATGGAGTGGTAGTGATGATGGAGTGGTAGCGATGGTGGAGTGGTAGTGATGGTGGAGTGGTAGCGATGGTGGAGTGGTAGCGATGGTGGAGTGGTAGCGGCTGCAGTGGTAGCGATGGTGGAGTGGTAGTGATGCTGCAGTGGTAGCGATGCTGCAGTGGTAGTGATGGTGGAGTGGTAGCGATGGTGGAGTGGTAGCGATGCTGCAGTGGTAGCGATGGTGGAGTGGTAGCGATGGTGGAGTGGTAGCGATGCTGCAGTGGTAGTGATGGTGGAATGGTAGTGATGGTGCAATGGTAGTGATGGTGCAGTGGTAGTGGTGGTGCAGTGGTAGTGAGGCTGCAGTGGTAGTGATGCTGCAGTGGTAGCGATGGTGGAGTAGTAGCGATGGTGGAGTGGTAGCGATGGTGGAGTGGTAGTGATGCTGCAGTGGTAGTGATGGTGCAGTGGTAGCGATGGTGGAGTAGTAGCGATGCTGCAGTGGTAGTGATGGTGCAGTGGTAGTGATGGTGCAGTGGTAGTCGTGAGCTTTGTTTCTCAAGGATTGACACCTGGCTTATTGTCTGTATGTATTATATTTGCAGAGATGGTATGATCAGTAAGGCGGAAATGAAGACGTATTTTATCCGGGCCAATTGTCATGCACTCCGCAACAGCTTTAAACATGACTTCCATGAAATCACTTACTTCAAACCAACATTTTGTATACATTGTACCGGCTTGGTAAGTCTCCACTATTTGCTTTTTTTCTTCTAATTTTGCTTTAAGATTTATTTTTCAAACTAGGGATACTTATTCATAAATAACTCTTTTGTGTTATATATATATATATACATGGAAGGCAAACGTCTTATTAGATCATTTATGTTGTAACATTGTGTAAATGCTTGTTATTTATGTATATACAAGGAATTTAAAAAAGGGGGTTACCCGAAATGGGCCTCAAAATTAAAAAAAATCTACTATTTGGTGGGGGTGTCCTGTTGTATAGGCCTACATTTGTGGGCGTAACCTTAGCTGTCAGTTGTAATCCCTTTCAATGAGTCTGATGTTATGCCACTATAATGCAGCATTTTAACTATGTCATTTTTCAAGCCACGAATAAATGTTAAAATGCAAAGTTATCCTAGTGTTAAGAAATTCACCATCATTACAAGATGTCATTGATAATCTTGTAATTATTTGGGATTGTCTGCACCTTTGCTGTCTATTTCAGCTTCTATATTTATTTTTTGTTTCCTGTAGAGCATGTACGTTTGTTTCCGTTCTGTTTGTTTATTTCAGCTGTTGGGGTTTAATGTGTCTCTTCTATATTCAGAATTTAATGTTTGTTACCTGCTGTTTCCATCTTCAGAACTTAATGTTTGTTACCTGCTGTTTCCATCTTCAGAACTTAATGTTTGTTACCTGCCATTTCCATCTTCAGAACTTAATGTTTGTTACCTGCCCTTTCCATCTTCAGAACTTGTGTTTGTTACCTGCATTTTCCATCTTCAGAACTTAATGTTTATTTCCTGCATTTTCAATCTTCAGAACTTAATGTTTATTTCCTGCATTTTCAATCTTCAGAACTTAACGTTTGTTACCTGCCGTTTCCATCTCCAGAACTTAATGTTTGTTACCTGCTATTTCCATCTTCAGAACTTGTGTTTGTTACCTGCATTTTCCATCTTCAGAACTTTGTGTAAATGCTTGTTATTTATGTATATACAAGGAATTAAAAAAAGGGGGTTACCCGAAATGGGCCTCAAAATTAAAAAAAAACGTTTGTTACCTGCCTTTTCAATTTTCAGAACTTAATGTGTATTTCCTCTCTTTTTCAGCTTTGGGGTTTAATAAAGCAAGGCTGGAAATGTAAAGGTAAGAGTATATTTATTATAGGCCACGAAATGTAATTACCCACAGGGTGTACCTCACCCTACCTCTAAAATTGGCACACACAAAATGGAAGTTGGATGCTCACAACATTTTGCACCTTACAAACTTGCAAACAATTACAGGTTTCCAGTGAAAGTAATAATAAAACATTTTATTTCCTCCAATTACAGAGGTTTTCAGTGAAACTTTTATTTATTTTACAACGAATGTGAAGCAAGCTTTAACAACTTATATTAATCACTCTCGTTGGCGCGGATGAACGTGTAAATGTAGTCATTCGTGTGGGAGGAATCCGGAGTACCCGGAGAAAACCCACCTGTCCGATCTGGCGACCACCGTACCATCTCACATACTTCCCAGTCCGAGGATCGAACCCGGGTTGCATTGGTGAGAAGCGAGCGCACTAACCATTGTGCTAATCGGACAGCCAAACTTTCAGTGAAAGAGTATCATGTGAGCGACAAACTTATATTCTTGATACATGACATGCCATTGGTTAGAATTTATTGCATTTTTTGGAGGTCACAAGTATTGAGAGAATATAACATTTATTCTGTCACCGATTGTTTGTTAAATTGTGGAATACATTCTTGTTTCTTGTTGTAATACAACATTACATATTGGTAAGGAAGAGAGTTTGTTCCCCTATAGCTGTTCGTGATACAGAATGACGACCTCCAAACCGCATTTTTTCTCTCTGCTCCCGGATTGTTCCCTCCTATTTTCATAGTAATAAAAACCCCTTTAATCCGGAACCTCTCTAATCTGGAACCACTCTAATCTGGAACCACTCTACTCCGGAACCACAAATTCCATAATATTTTGTGTATTTTCAACACAAAATGATCCTTCTAAACCGGGCAATCCAATTATGAAAGGAATAATCCTTGTGTAGTGTCATAAAAGTGGCAACATTCCATTGGTTACCAATTGTCCTCGCTCGTGTTTTTCACAAGTTGTGAAAATCACACTTTGCACAGCACATAATCCGTGTGTGTTGACATTATGAGTGGGTATGTGGTTGATTTTATCCCTTTGATCTATTGTTTGTAAACTGTAACTGCTCTTGATTGGAGTGTGTGTTCCACTATGGAAACATGATTGATCTATTGTTTGTAAACTGTAACTGCTCTTGATTGGAGTGTGTGTTCCACTATGGAAACATGATTGATTAATAGATTTAAATAAATAGGAGAGACATGACTCCTTTTTAAACACAGACGAATATGTAGTCCAGTGGTAACACGCTGGACTGGTAATCCAGGGATCGCAGGTTCAATCCCTGTCTGACCCTAATAAAATTAACAGTCTTTCAGATGGGACGTTAAACCGAGGTCTCGTATCAGTGGTTTACATCGTGCACGTAAAAGAACCAGAGGAGATTCTGGAATGGGTCACTGTCTGTATCATGCACTATCCTCCAAAATCCAAAATAACTAATCTCTTCAGGAGGCGTCGCTCATATGGGCAACCGGTAGCGACGATAAATAAACATAAAAACACACACCTTTTTAAACAGACGGATCTGTTGTCCAGTGGTAACACACTGGACTGGTAATCCAGGGATCGCAGGTTCGATCCCCCGTCTGACCCTAATAAAATTAACAGTCTTTCAGATGGGACGCGGTACACCGTGCACGTAAAAGAACCAGAGGAGATTCTGGAATGGGTCTCTGTCTGTATCATTGCACTATCCTCCAAAAATCTAAAATGACTAATCTCTTCAGGAGGCGTCGCTCATATGGGCAACCGGTAGCGACAATAAATAAACGTAAAGCACGGACATGATTACAAGTGATTTGGTTACAATATGAAGCATGGCAGCACATCCATATAAGAATAGATGGCTAGAATAATCCTTACCGGGTAAACTTAAACTGATCAATGAGACTTTACATAGTTATAATTATATTTGTTTTATTCCTCATGCCCATATGTTGTACTGTACAATATAGTGTGTTGTATAAAATATTTTTAAAAAACTGTAATCCAGAACCCCCTGTAAACCGGACTTTTTGTCTTGTCCAGAAGAAGTCCTGATTAGAGGGGTTTTACTGTATGACATGATGCATAGCAGAGAAATTGTTTATTTCAGATTGCGGTATAAATGCTCACAAACATTGTAAAGACTTGGTTGTGATGGAGTGTCGGAGTAAAGCCAGTGTGGCGTGTAATCGTAGACTTGATTCCCTCTCATCAAATGGTCAGTATATAAAGTCTGATAACCATTCAGTAAGCCGAAGACCAGCAGTTTAGTTATTAAAATATAAAATTGTAATTAATAATTAAATTGTGGTTATAAGATAGGGGTCTAACGCACAATACTACGGTGATGTCATAATGGCAATGATGGATCTGACCACACTACCACTGCTTCACAGCACCTGCCTTCTGAATATCTAAATATTCAGGTGGTCTCTCTGTGTGAGTATCGACGGCCCCCTGTCATTCGCCAGTGTTTGTTCAAGATACACTAGAGTCAGGATTTTTCAAGTGAGTACGTTCTTCACTGCACCCGCCTTCTAAATATTCAGGTGGTCTCTGTGGCAGAGTATCACTTGTCCCTCACTGTCCCTTGCTACTGTTTGTTCAAGATGCACTAGGCTCAGGATATGTCAAGTGAGTCAGCTATCGGCCTATCAGTCTTTCTTGCAAGTGTATTAGAACCATTTCTAGAGACCAATGGGGGCACCTCTCATACATGTGAACCATTTCTAGATCACAAAGGGGGCACCTCACATACATGTGAACCATTTCTACAGTCCAAGGGGGGGGAGACACCTCTCGTACATGTGAACCATTTCTACAGTCCAAGGGGGGAGAGACCTCTCGTACATGTGAACCATTTCTAGAGCCCAAAGGGGGCACCTCTCATACATGTGAACCATTTCTAGAGACCAATGGGGGCACCTCTCATACATGTGAACCATTTCTAGAGCCCAAAGGGGGCACCTCTCATACATGTGAACCATTTCTAGAGCCCAAGAGGGACATCTCTCATACATGTGAACCATTTCTAGAGACCAATGGGGGCACCTTTCTTCTTTTCTCCGTATCTCCTTCCAAGAATGGAACACCGAGGTTGCCTCACCTCGTAAAATCACTTCACACGCGTAGTAATACTAAATAAGTTAAAACGCTCTGTGTCCTAACGGATACCTCCACCATTGCATCAATATTAGTTTAAAAGAATGTAGCTAGACAGCAGCTACTAAAATATTGGTATTTATATACATGTATGTACAATGTTCCTCGACGGTACAGGTGTCAGCACATTTTGGATGTATATAAATGTATCAGGGTCCATCTTTTCAAATTAATGTGTTTATTCTCTGCACATGTAGTTTATGGCATAGGTCTGATGACATTCTTGTTATAGTATCGATGTCACACTCGCGGGTAATAATATGCTTAAAGCTAGAACAGTCAATAATTAGTCTGGTAATGGTTGTTTTGTCCGTAAAGTTCTGTCGCCAGGCCTCGACACCAATCACAGAGATAACAGTCCGCTTTAATTCAGCAAATAATTCCTTCCTGGCGTCGAATAAGACCGGGCATGTAGTGAGCATGTGTATGATGTCCTCGTTTTCTGTCGCACACAGTTTGCACAATGGGTCTTCAGTAGAATTGAATCTGTGCTTTGTTGCCTGCAGTATGTAGGTTCCGGTGAGCATACGGCATTTAGTGATGCCCTTTTTTACTTCTGCGACAGTTGACAGTAAACAGTGCCATACAGGGTGGGTTGAGCCGATTTGTAGAGCGGTTTGATCCATGTATTTTAAGGTTGATTTATTTTCCATTTCAGCTTTAAGCCTATCAGTCCAATACTCATTAATGGCACGTTTTACTTGAATTTTCCATCTTAATTTACTCATATTCGGTAGCGTATCTTGTAGAGTTGGAATAGTAGGTAATTCATACAGGTTCAGTACCTCCCCCACTCTGCAGTAATAGCTTAGCTGATTGTCCATGTTGACTATGATTTGTCTTTTTGTTAGATCCTGTATCGTCTCATTTTTGCATACTAATATGTTGTACAGTAAACTTAATTTACGTTTGTGGATTTCAGCTTCAACAGGTAGACTTCCAAGTAGGAGATACACGGCACTGGTTGCAGTTCTGTCGGGTAACGATTGAAGTCTGCGTAGAACTTTTATATGAAATTTAGCTAGCGTTGCCATTTGTGTTATGTTTAAAGGTAGCACTTCAAGACCAAATAATAGACGTGGCAGAACGTAGCACTGGTATATACGCAGTGATACAGCAGGGTTTAGCCCATTGGAACCATGGAATCCTGTGTTCAGTAATGAATACATAGTTCTCCGCGCGAGACTCAGTCTATCTTCATGCATGTGAACCATTTCTAGAGACCAAAGGGGGCACCTCTCATACATGTGAACCATTTCTAGGGACCAAAGGGGGCACCTCTCATACATGTGAACCATTTCTAGAGACCAAAGGGGGCACCTCTCATACATGTGAACCATTTCTAGAGACCAAAGGGGGCACCTCTCATACATGTGAACCATTTCTAGTTCACAAAGGGGGCACCTCTCATACATGTGAACCATTTCTAGTTCACAAAGGGGGCACCTCTCATACATGTGAACCATTTCTAGAAGTCAAAGGGGGCACCTCTCATACATGTGAACCATTTCTAGAAGTCAAAGGGGATATCTCTCATACATGTGAACCATTTCTAGAAGTCAAAGGGGATATCTCTCATACATGTGAACCATTTCTAGAAGTCAAAGGGGATATCTCTCATACATGTGAACCATTTCTAGAAGTCAAAGGGGATATCTCTCATACATGTGAACCATTTCTAGAAGTCAAAGGGGATATCTCTCATGCATGTGAACCATTTCTAGAAGTCAAAGGGGATATCTCTCATACATGTGAACCATTTCTAGAAGTCAAAGGGGATATCTCTCATACATGTGAACCATTTCTAGAAGTCAAAGGGGATATCTCTCATACATGTGAACCATTTCTAGAAGTCAAAGGGGATATCTCTCATACATGTGAACCATTTCTAGAAGTCAAAGGGGGCACCTCTCATACATGTGAACCATTTCTAGAAGTCAAAGGGGATATCTCTCATACATGTGAACCATTTCTAGAAGTCAAAGGGGATATCTCTCATACATGTGAACCATTTCTAGAAGTCAAAGGGGATATCTCTCATACATGTGAACCATTTCTAGAAGTCAAAGGGGATATCTCTCATGCATGTGAACCATTTCTAGAAGTCAAAGGGGATATCTCTCATACATGTGAACCATTTCTAGAAGTCAAAGGGGATATCTCTCATACATGTGAACCATTTCTAGAAGTCAAAGGGGATATCTCTCATACATGTGAACCATTTCTAGAAGTCAAAGGGGATATCTCTCATACATAATGTTGTTGCAAAGTGTCTGCAATATTTCAAAGGAATGTTTTCGTCTAAACAGTTTTGACTTCATAATTAAACATTACTTACCTTAGCACCTACTGTAATAACCGATTACATAGCGGAGTGTCAATTAACACCTGTCATGGACGCGACCACAACATGGTTTATTCACACCTCCTGGGGCGATTTCATTTGTATTGGAAGGTTTCAAAAGAAACAATGTATCTGATTTTATTACAGTTTATTTCATTTTTGCAAATATAATACTTTTTCTGATTACTGGAATAGTATTTGGATATTCGGACGACCGAGTGAATATTCGACTATTTGTTGCCAGTTCTAATATTAATAGAAACATGAGGCTGAAAAATTAAATTAAATAAATATACATTAATTAATTGACTGCATGGATGGCCAGGCGATATTGGTATATACAACAACAACAATAATTTATATGGTATATACTCGTGGGGATTGGAACCTATTCATATTTCATTATGCAGTTATCTCACATCAACCTGTCAAACATGAAATATGGCAAACTAATTACAAATTACCTTTTCAACCAGTAAATTACATTGACTACATTAAAACTAACTAATAAGCTTAAAATGTGTCTGATACTAAGCCATGTAGTTAGGAGTAGTATAAAACCATTAAAGCAGCATTATATCGTATGAAATAAAAGATATTTGAAAAATTCAATTTTTACGTATGGGTAGCAATGCTGCTACACATTCTAACATTATACTTTGTATGCTTATGTTCATTTGGTAAACAGTGTTTTTTTGCGATAAAACAAACTCGAAACCGAAAGTAGGACTTTCCGAGTCGATCGGTCACGCACTTGTTTACAACCGGAACGCATCGTCCGTCCGCACTTCTTTACATGCGGAATGCATCGTCCCCATTTATCCCACATTGTCTTTTTTAATTAAATTACTTGATATGTTGATTCATACCTCTGTTAGCTAAGTCTTTTAGGGACATTTCTACATCCCCACGAGGGGTTCGACATTAGAGGAAGATAGATAGTATTTCATGTTCAAAATATATACGTTGTTTTCTACATCCTCTATTGTTTCACTCATGCGCGCTGTACTTGTTTACATTTCGTGTGTTGATAAACAAATTCGCGTATACGACGGTTTAAATTTATTGGAATTTTTATCGTTTCTGAGCGACTATCTCGATATTTGTTAACACACACACACACACACATTAGTATTTATATTTTACCCAAAACATCATTTATTACGATGTAATGCTGCTTTAACATCTGAAAGTAAGTGGCAGGAAAGGTTAACTCCAATGAATTCTATATTATGGTCAAATATTTATACATGTTTTGCCTCTGCAAAAGCAAAACATTGACAATTGAAATACATGCATAACATAACTCCTTGTTTACAGAGGACAGATTAGTACACCTGGCTCAGAGGTTATAAAACTTTTTCTCCAATCTCAATCTCAGTCTCAAGCTTCTGATTGATTCAGCTGACAGTAAAACTCAGTATCAACCAATCAAATCACTTTTTGAACTCGAGTTTGAGATCTTAGAAAAGTTTTATAACCTCAGGCCCTGGGCCTCTCAAATGGAATATGTACAATATGCAAAGATGATCGCGAAACACTTAAACATTTGTTTTTTGAGTGTAACAAAGCTAAATCACTGATTATGCGACGTGCAAAATATCATCGATAAAATAACTTTAAAATAAGTTTAATAGTAAATCGTGCATATTCTTAAACTATGATAATATGGTACTTGGAGTCTGCGATTCGAAGCTGTACAGACTAATAAACACGGTAATATTAGAAACAAAGTGGATTATTAGGACATATCGAAGTAAATGTAAGCAGTCTGGTATGATTCCGAAGATAAATCAATTTATATACATGTTGAACTATGACTTAAAATTTGAATTGAAGGGTAAAAAATCACTTACTTTCCAAATGGTATACAGTCAAACCTGTGTTAGTGGTCACCTCTATTAAGCAGCCAACCTACATTAAGCAGCCAGTTTTCAGATTCCCAATATGTTTCATTGTTATACAATTGACCTCTATTAAGCAGCCACCTGTGCTAAGCAGCCACTTTCAGTTATTCCCTTGGCTGGCTGCTTAACACAGGTTCTACTGTAGATGAAAACATTTGGAATATGTAATACCTCCATTCCTCATTCTTATCTTTTATATTTGGTTTCGCATTTAAGGCAACATAATGTGGCGAACAAGGAACCAACATGCGAACAAGGAACCAACATGTTGAGTAACTTTGAACAGATGCTATTGTCTTTTCGCTACGCCGTGTAGTTGTGCACGCGGTGCACGAGGTTTAGGCGCTATAGCGTGATATACACTCGGAAGAATTTGGGGTAAAATATGGTCTGATTATCATTCGAAGGTCGGCTACCGTAGAGCTAGGAGAACTTGGGTGCAATTAATGCCACGTGATAGTGTGAATTAAGTCTACACTTTAACAATGTACGGTGTTCTGAAAAATTACACGTTAAATTAACGTCATCTTAATGTCTTTAGACATTATTCTAGGGAAATAGGCCTACAGTACGAGACATATAATATAGCGGGATAATATAGCAACAGTACATACAGACTTTGTATCAGTTGAAAAAGCTAAGTCACAATATTTATTAGTAGATATATAATATTGATGTATTTCAAATAATTATATTTAGCTGATGACAATATTATGCATACATTGAATCATAATATGATTCGCCATTACATTTGTTAACATGCTAGCATGTACACATTAAATGAACGGTAACGACCCGCATTCTAATTTAAAGCGTGTTTGTGTTTTAATCTAGACGGGGTTCAGGAAAGAAAATATTTATTTTCGGACGAACCCAGAGAGGGAGACAATAAGTATTGTTATCTTGCTTCCATTCTAAGCTATAAAGAACATATTTGTTATATACTTCATGTTCACGTGATTTATTTGTTAAAATAGAATGTATTATTGTTGTTAATAAAAAATGGAAATAAACGTATACAATGAGGGCCTAAAAAAAACCCCAAAAATATGGTAAATTACATTGACTACATTAAACTACTAACCAGTAAATTACATTGACTACATTAAACTACTAACCAGTAAATTACATTGACTACATTAATCTACTAACCAGTAAATTACATTGACTACATTAAACTACTAACCAGTAAATTACATTGACTACATTAAACTACTAACCAGTAAATTACATTGACTACATTAATCTACTAACCAGTAAATTACATTGACTACATTAATCTACTAACCAGTAAATTACATTGACTACATTAATCTACTAACCAGTAAATTACATTGACTACATTAATCTACTAACCAGTAAATTACATTGACTACATTAAACTACTAACCAGTAAATTACATTGACTACATTAATCTACTAACCAGTAAATTACATTGACTACATTAAACTACTAACCAGTAAATTACATTGACTACATTAAACTACTAACCAGTAAATTACATTGACTACATTAAACTACTAACCAGTAAATTACATTGACTACATTAAACTACTAACCAGTAAATTACATTGACTACATTAAACTACTAACCAGTAAATTACATTGACTACATTAAACTACTAACCAGTAAATTACATTGACTACATTAAACTACTAACCAGTAAATTACATTGACTACATTAATCTACTAACCAGTAAATTACATTGACTACATTAATCTACTAACCAGTAAATTACATTGACTACATTAATCTACTAACCAGTAAATTACATTGACTACATTAATCTACTAACCAGTAAATTACATTGACTACATTAAACTACTAACCAGTAAATTACATTGACTACATTAATCTACTAACCAGTAAATTACATTGACTACATTAAACTACTAACCAGTAAATTACATTGACTACATTAAACTACTAACCAGTAAATTACATTGACTACATTAATCTACTAACCAGTAAATTACATTGACTACATTAAACTACTAACCAGTAAATTACATTGACTACATTAAACTACTAACCAGTAAATTACATTGACTACATTAATCTACTAACCAGTAAATTACATTGACTACATTAATCTACTAACCAGTAAATTACATTGACTACATTAATCTACTAACCAGTAAATTACATTGACTACATTAATCTACTAACCAGTAAGTTACATTGACTACATTAATCTACTAACCAGTAAATTACATTGACTACATTAATCTACTAACCAGTAAATTACATTGACTACATTAATCTACTAACCAGTAAATTACATTGACTACATTAATCTACTAACCAGTAAATTACATTGACTACATTAATCTACTAACCAGTAAATTACATTGACTACATTAATCTACTAACCAGTAAATTACATTGACTACATTAAACTACTAACCAGTAAATTACATTGACTACATTAATCTACTAACCAGTAAATTACATTGACTACATTAATCTACTAACCAGTAAATTACATTGACTACATTAATCTACTAACCAGTAAATTACATTGACTACATTAAACTACTAACCAGTAAATTACATTGACTACATTAATCTACTAACCAGTAAATTACATTGACTACATTAAACTACTAACCAGTAAATTACATTGACTACATTAAACTACTAACCAGTAAATTACATTGACTACATTAATCTACTAACCAGTAAATTACATTGACTACATTAATCTACTAACCAGTAAATTACATTGACTACATTAAACTACTAACCAGTAAATTACATTGACTACATTAATCTACTAACCAGTAAATTACATTGACTACATTAAACTACTAACCAGTAAATTACATTGACTACATTAATCTACTAACCAGTAAATTACATTGACTACATTTATCTACTAACCAGTAAATTACATTGACTACATTAATCTACTAACCAGTAAATTACATTGACTACATTAATCTACTAACCAGTAAATTACATTGACTACATTAATCTACTAACCAGTAAATTACATTGACTACATTAATCTACTAACCAGTAACTTACATTGACTACATTAAACTACTAACCAGTAAATTACATTGACTACAGTAAACTACTAACCAGTAAATTACATTGACTACATTAAACTACTAACCAGTAAATTACATTGACTACATTAAACTACTAACCAGTAAATTACATTGACTACATTAAACTACTAACCAGTAAATTACATTGACTACATTAATCTACTAACCAGTAAATTACATTGACTACATTAATCTACTAACCAGTAAATTACATTGACTACATTAATCTACTAACCAGTAAGTTACATTGACTACATTAAACTACTAACCAGTAAGTTACATTGACTACATTAAACTACTAACCAGTAAATTACATTGACTACATTAATCTACTAACCAGTAAATTACATTGACTACATTAATCTACTAACCAGTAAATTACATTGACTACTTGTACATTAAAACTAATCAGTAAATTACCTACATTAAAACTACTAACTGGTAAATTACATTGACTACATTAAAACTACTAACTGGTAAATTACATTGACTACATTAAAACTACTAACTGGTAAATTACATTGACTACGTTAAAAATAACTGGTAAATTACATTGACTATAGTAAAACTAGCCAGTAAATTACTGTGACTACATTCAAACTAACTGATAAATTACCGTGACTACACTAAATCTAACTGGTCAATTACTTTGACTATATTAAAACAAACCAGTAAATTACATTGAATACGTTAACAGTATCCGCTATGTGTAAAGACTACCTATGCATCAACCATTAAAGTTAGTTTGTTAAACAACCACCTATTTCATTCTTCGACCATGCACTAAATGGCGCTAGAACGTCATGTTTAGATGATCATAAATGACGTCATAGCAGACTTCATAAAAATTAAATACGTCACTGACAGCTTGAATCCAAAACGTTCGCATTGACAACATTTTCAACATGCAGCAGCTAGGCGCCACACATGCAAAGCAATAAGAAATAAAATGTGTTATTCCACTGCTTTCAACCAGTGGAATAACACATTTTATTTTAGTGAGAACTTTCTATATTTCATTGGAAAGCATAAAATAAAAAAGAATAAAATCAACTTGTGTTGCGGTTATTTATTGATAGGGACTGTAAGTCAAGTTTTAATGTAGACTTTGTGTTATATTGATAGGGACTGTAGTCAAGTTATAATGTAGACTTTGTGTTATATTTATAGGGACTGTAAGTCAGCAATTAACATATACTTTGTATTATATTGATAGGGACTGTAAGACAGGATTGGGAGTCAGGATTTAACATATACTTTGTATTATATTGACTGGGAGTCAGGATTTAACATATACTTTGTATTATATTGACAGGGTCTGGGAGTCAGGATTTAACATATACTTTGTATTATATTGACAGGGTCTGGGAGTCAGGATTTAACATATACTTTATATTATATTGACAGGGTCTGGGAGTCAGGATTTAACATATACTTTGTATTATATTGACAGGGACTGGGAGTCAGGATTTAACATATACTTTGTATTATATTGACAGGGACTGGGAGTCAGGATTTAACATATACTTTGTATTATATTGACAGGGTCTGGGAGTCAGGATTTAACATATACTTTATATTATATTGACAGGGTCTGGGAGTCAGGATTTAACATATACTTTGTATTATATTGACAGGGACTGGGAGTCAGGATTTAACATATACTAAGTATTATATTGACAGGGTCTGGGAGTCAGGATTTAACATATACTTTATATTATATTGACAGGGTCTGGGAGTCAGGATTTAACATATACTTTGTATTATATTGACAGGGTCTGGGAGTCAGGATTTAACATATTCAACAAAGCGTAAAATGTCTCAGCGGCAGAAACGGACTCGGGTTCACCGAGGTACGCAGACGGAAGAGTGTTACTTTGTTGATCCGTTACCAGACATTGGAGAGGAAGGTGATTACAGAGAACTCCACGAACGACTGCAGAAAGCAGAAGAGGTATGCTATTTCCAAGGGTTCCGTAAAATACTGGAATTTCTTTTATTTATAACAGATAACGAAATTATGCAGTTACCAGTTATGGTTGACTCATAAAATTTGTTTACTCCTGTATGGTACTCACAAGTTCATGTAAAACCAGAATTGCTCTTCCACTTATCTGTTAATATACGGTACCTATAACATTTTTTTAACAAGGTTTTCAAAACAATTGCCCATGACATACTCCCTCCCTCCCCATCCAATACTTTTTTTAACGGATTATGAGAGTGCATAAAGAAATTGCTATCTATTCCATTTAATGCAAGACTCTTTTCTGTCCGATTAGCGCAGTGGTTAGCGCGCTCGTTTCTCACCAATGCAACCCGGGTTCGATCCTCGGACCGGGAAATATGTGAGATGGTAGTTGTCGCCAGATCGGACAGGTGGGTTTTCTCCGGGTACTCTGGTTTCCAACCACACAAATACCCACATTTACGCTTTCATCCCAGCCAACAAGAGTGATTAATATAAGTTGTTTAAACTTGCTTCGCAATCGTTGTAAAATAAATAAAGTTTAAACTAATCTCTTTTCTGTATAAAATTTGTTGTTACGAGAATAATTTTCTACATAAATATGTATTTCCTGATGACATTATTACAGATGTTATGTTTTCTAAGCACCATAGATACTTGTATGTGCACAGTGTAGATAACATTATGATATTGGTGCCAAAGATGTGTTAAATACATGCCATTGATGTTAAATTGGTGCCAAAGATGTGTTAAAAATATATGCCATTGATGTTAAATTGGTGCCAAAGATGTGTTAAAAATATATGCCATTGATGTTAAATTGGTGCCAAATATGTGTTAAATACATGCCATTGATGTTAAATTGGTGCCAAAGATGTGTTAAATACATGCCATTGATGTTAAATTGGTGCCAAAGATGTGTTAAATACATGTCACTGATGTTAAATTGGTGCCAATGATGTGTTAAATACATGCCACTGATGTTAAATTGGTGCCAAAGATGTGTTAAATACATGCCACTGATGTTAAATTGGTGCCAAATATGTGTTAAATACATGCCATTGATGTTAAATTGGTGCCAAAGATGTGTTAAATATACATGCCATTGATGTTAAATTGGTGCCAAGGATGTGTTAAATACATGCCACTGATGTTAAATTGGTGCCAATGATGTGTTAAATACATGCCATTGATGTTAAATGTGTGCCAAAGATATTAAATTGGTGCCAAAGATGTGCTAAATTCTTGCCAGTGATGATAAATTGGTGCCAAAGATGTTAAATTAGTGCCAAAAGAAGTAAATACATGTATTTTGTTTCATTAAATTGCTTTTAATATGGAGAACTGGCAAGGATTTAGTTACAATATGTACAAAAAGTAATCACGGATTTTACCTTTTCTTAATGCTTAGTCACAAACGAATCCGGATGAATACAGTAAGTTACCTCCCTTGTTGTCATGATTGTGGTTTGCAAGCAAATGTATATAACATAATATACAGAAATATTGTATTTACAATCTGTAAAAAATAATGGGATATTGTCATCACTTTGCTACTGATTATGTCCTACGGTGTATTTGTATTATCGGTGTATTTGTATTATGTGTTACATCCACATATCTCAGAAACTGCTATGTCCTGCAGTGTATTTGTGTACTTACATCCACATATCTCAGAAACTGCTATGTCCTGCGGTGTATTTGTGTACTTACATCCACATATCTCAGAAACTGCTATGTCCTGCAGTGTATTTGTGTACTTACATTCACATATCTCAGAAACTGCTATGTCCTGCAGTGTATTTACATCCACATATCTCAGAAACTGCTATGTCCTGCGGTGTATTTGTGTACTTACATCCACATATCTCAGAAACTGCTATGTCCTGCAGTGTATTTGTGTACTTACATCCACATATCTCAGAAACTGCTATGTCCTGCAGTGTATTTGTGTACTTACATCCACATATCTCAGAAACTGCTATGTCCTGCGGTGTATTTGTGTACTTACATCCACATATCTCAGAAACTGCTATGTCCTGCGGTGTATTTGTGTACTTACATCCACATATCTCAGAAACTGCTATGTCCTGCGGTGTATTTGTGTACTTACATCCACATATCTCAGAAACTGCTATGTCCTGCAGTGTATTTGTGTACTTACATCCACATATCTCAGAAACTGCGTTTAACCCATTTCATTCTGGATACATTTAAAGGCTTTTGCAAACAACATAGATCCAGATCAGCCGCATCGTAACACTGCGTGCTGATCAGGATCTTGTTGTTTGCCACATAGCCAAGTGTCTTAGCAAGATCATCTGAATAGCAAACAGCATAGAGCCTGATCAGACAGAACGTTCCATGGCAGCTGATCTAGCTCTATGTTCTTTGCAAATACTGTTAGAACGGTATCCAGAATCACTGCGGCTAATTTGGATCTATGTTACTTGCCACATAGCCAAGTGTCTTAGCAAGATCATCTGAATAGCAAACAGCATAGAACCTGATCAGACAGAACGTTCCGTGGCAGCTGATCTAGCTCTATGTTCTTTGCAAATACTGTTAGAATGGTATCCAGAATCGCTGCGGCTGATCTGGATCTATGTTGTTTGCCACATAGCCAAGTGTCTTAGCAAGATCATCTGAATAGCAAACAGCATAGAGCCTGATCAGACAGAACGTTCCGTGGCAGCTGATCTAGCTCTATGTTCTTTGCATATACTGTTAGAACGGTATCCAGAATCACTGCGGCTGATCTGGATCTATGTTGTTTGCCACATAGCCAAGTGTCTTAGCAAGAGTATCTGAATAGCAAACAGCATAGAGCCTGATCAGACAGAACATTCCATGACAGCTGATCTAGCTCTATGTTCTTTGCAAATACTGTCAGAACAGTATCCAGAATCGCTGCGGCTGATTTGGATCTATGTTGTTTGCCACATAGCCAAGTATCTTAGCAAGATCATCTGAATAGCAAACAGCATAGAGCCTGATCAGACAGAACATTCCGTTGCAGCTGATCTAGCTCTATGTTCTTTGCAAATACTGTTAGAACGGTATCCAGAATCAAATGGGTTAAAGATCAAAGGAATACAGGAATAACATCCCCCATTATTTTCACTCAAAAAATAAATCTCGTCATGCTAAGCCAGCTCTTGATGTCTGTTTTAGAAGTGTAACGTTAATAATCAGTTATGGACATGGTTTGTGTGTATTTTTAGTTTTTCATTTTTAGTATTTAATATTTGTTTTCAGATATTAACACTACAGAATGTTAGACTATCACACGTCTGTTTCTGAAACTGTAATACATGCAGATTTTCACCATACCCAACCTGATACAACATCCATAGTGAAAAGTTCATAGTATTACGGAACATGAAACATTTACAGTTGCATCAAATAAATTATGTGGTTTCTTCTTACAATAGAACATGAAAAGTTGTGATTTGCAGTTTTTTCAATGAATTTGTGTAATGTTGTATCAACTTTTCACAGTAAAGAAGAGTTGTTGTATCAGGTTGCACAGGGTGATTATTGCACATTTTATGTACCGGTACATGGTATATTTGGCTGTGTAGTGACTTCAGTGAACAGAGATATGTAACTGCACAGGAAGCCACCAAAGGTCTTGTACCTCTATCCTAGAACCACCCATCTATTAAAAAAATGAATAGGGGGGGGGGGTCCTAGGATAGAGGTACAAGACCATTGGTGGCTCATAAATGGTTCGAGCCCCGCTCAGACCGTGTCTCATTTATATGAAAGTTGGCAGTTTCTTACGGAGGTTGGTGCACCCAAGTACTGGTTAACCGCTGGAGCCTGCCCAGGAAAGGTGTTGTTAGGTAAGCTGCCCGCCGGCGATATAGCCCAAAATGGTGCTGATGCAGGCGTAAAACCCGAAATATAACATAACTTATAAATGGATAAAATTTCAAGTTCCTGTGGTAACTGAAACAGTGAACACAGACTGATTATGTTCAACACAGCTTGCATTATGTAGATGTTGTGTGCATTATGTACTGTTCATCAGTTCATAAAACACTAGCTGAGATGACGTCATACCTTTGTACCGGTACTTTATTTTTAATATTGGACTGCTTTCAATAGGCCAGAGTATTATATCAAATCCTATACATAAATGAACGAAATGATCAATTTCATATTGTAACATCTAGTTATATAAGTGTGTGTTTTAGGTAAGATGTATTTATAAATTATTGGCACTGTGTTCGGCGCTAAAAACCTCGCACATTCCAATATTTTACATATTGAATTGTTTTCGGCTTATCTCCTATACTTAAAACACTGTCGTGACGTCATACCTTTGTACTTGCAGTCCATTATTATTAATATTGGACTCGTGTCAAAAGGCCACAGTATTATATTAAATCATACACACGCGTAAATGTACGAAATTAACAATTTTAATTAGTAGGATCTTGTTATATATATATGTGTGTTTTAAGTAAGATATAAACCTAAAACGGATCCAATATGTAAAATATTGGTACTGTCTTCGGCGCTACGTGCCTCACATCATCCAATATTTTACATATTGAATTGTTTGAGGCTTATATCTTATACATAATCCAGATAGTCATGTGATCTCGTGTGATCCAATGAAATTACATTTCATCATCGGACATCCATTGTCAATGCGTTACAGGGATAATAAACACAGCGAAATGAGACCTGAAATTGAAGGGGAATAAGAATGAATATTTTATTGTCATTGTCAGTAATATTAAACAATGATGAATTAGGCCTGAAATTGAACAAAAACAATAATTGTTTCGAGTTCTCACTCTAATATTCTTTTTAACTTTTCCTGGATTTTATTCAAATTGGGCGGGGCCTCCGTGGCCGAGTTGTTGAAGGTCGTTGACTTCAAATCACTTGCCCCTCACCGCTGCAGGTACGAATCCCCCAGGGAATTCATTCTTTCAAGTGAGGAAGCTATCCGGCTGGCATGCAGAAGGTCGGTGGTTCTTCCCGTGTGCCTGAAATACTGCTCGCTGGAGAGTCACCATATGACCTGAGCTGTTGGTGCGGCTTTAAACTCCAAAAACAAACATACATTATTCAAATTTGGACACAACTTATTGAAAACATGTTTCATCTCGATATTCGGCAATTTTAGTGAAAACATGTGTGACAAGGTGAAATTAAATATACTCATTGTTCTCAATCTAGCACTGGATGTGGCCACAATTTGTAGCTTTCTTGAATGCTCAGTTCAATTTGATAATCAGCAACTTCCCTAAAAAACTAGGTCACAGCAAAGGAACTTTATGTACAATTTAGCATGTTCATTTTTGACCCAATTTTGCTGCACATTTTGGTCACAACGCCCCAAATCGTGGTCACAACGCCCCACATCTTGGTCACAACGCCCCACATCTTGGTCACAACGCCCCACATCTTGGTCACAATGCCCCACATCGTGGTCACAAAGCCCCACATCGTGGTCACAATGCCCCACATCTTGGTCACAAAGCCCCACATCGTGGTCACAAAGCTCCACATCTTGGTCACAAAGCCCCACATCGTGGTCACAATGCCCCACATCTTGGTCACAAAGCCCCACATCGTGGTCACAAAGCTCCACATCTTGGTCACAAAGCCCCACATCGTGGTCACAATGCCCCACATCTTGGTCACAACTCCCCACATCTTGGTCACAATGCCCCACATCTTGGTCACAACTCCCCACATCTTGGTCACAATGCCCCACATCTTGGTCACAACTCCCCACATCTTGGTCACAACTCCCCACATCTTGGTCACAACCCCACATCTTGGTCACAACTCCCCACATCTTGGTCACAATGTATATTTACATGAAATCTTTGTTTCTTTCAATAATCACTGATTTCCTTTCAAAATCTTGCCAAGTTGGGTCAAATTGTGACATAAACTTACCTGATTAATTAACCTGCCAACCACAACTAAAGTCGCTGTTCGAAGTTGTGACAGCGCAGTTGTAGCGCGTTTACTTCAGGTCCGGAGTTCGAGCCCCACTGGAGCCGTTATGATTGTGCCCTTAGGCAAGGCATTTAAATTCCACATTGCCTCTTCTCTCTCCCTCGTGGTGATGGATTCCATCAGGAATGAGGTCTCGAGAGTGATTAATACAAGTTGTAAGAACTTGTTTTGCAATCGAGCTAAAATAAACATAGGTAAAAAACTGGCTGTGCTATGACGGGAAGAAATTGCTAATATTGAAAAGTGATGGTTTTTCATACCATTTCAGAGGTTTTGTCACCTTCCAGAGATTTACCAGGTGGAAGTCGTGATAGCGCAGTGGATGCGCATTCGCTTCAGGTCCGGAGTTCGAGCCCCACTGGAGCCATTACGATTGTGCCCTTAGGCAAGGCACTTAAATTCCACATTGCCTCTTCTCTCCCTCGTGGCGATGGATTCCATCAGGAATGAGGTCTCGAGAGTGATTTATATAAGTTGAAATAACTTGTTTCACAATCGAGCTAAAATAAATTTGTATAAACATTTACCTAAGAAATCTATTGACATTTTCAGGCTCGTGATACCCTTAGAGACGAGAATGAGAGACTAAAGTTGATGCTGAAATCTAACGTGGACCAGACCGGTGTGTTGAAATATCAGATGAGTATGATACGGAAGAACACCATCTCATTCATTCTGGAGCAGATGGAAGCATTACACATACAACGAGACACACAAGTTTGATTGGTCACAGTTGATACTTCTAGCTCATAATCGTTGACCAATGCAAGTTCTGGACAGACATTCTGGAACTGGTACTCTACTGGCTTCACATATACTAAAGAAATTATGTGACTGGTATTACTCGAGTTGGACTTTGAGTAAATGCTAGATTGGTACTCTAAAGTAATTGCTTGACTGATACTCTAAAATAATTGCTTGACTGGACCAGGTATTCTACAATCATTGTGTTATTGGTAGTGTTTGACAGGTTCTTAACAGTAATTGCTTGACTGGTACTTTAAAGTAATTTTTTGACTGATACTCTAGTGTAATTGCTCGACTGGTACTCAATAGTCATTGTGTGACTGAAGGTGTTTCACTGGTACTCTACAGAAATTACTTGACTGGTTGTCTAAAGTCATTGCTATATTAGTACTAATTAAAGTAAATGCATGACTGGTTCTGTTTTACTTGTACTGTAGAGTAATTTGCTTGACTGGTGCACTAAGGTAACTGCTGGACTGGTATACCAAGGCAATTACTGGACTGGTGCACTAAGGTAATTGCTGGACTGGTGCACTAAGGTAATTGCTGGACTGGTGTACCAAGGTAATTGCTGGACTGGTGCACTAAGGTAATTGCTGGACTGGTGCACTAAGGTAATTGCTGGACTGGTGCTCTAATAATGTCATTACTTGACAAGAACTAAAGTAATTGTAGTACTGCTACTACTTGACTGGTACTGTAAAGTAATGGCTTGACTGGTACTAAAGTAATCGACTTCTTGACTAGTATCATAAAGTCATTCTTGACTGGTATCATAAAGTAATTATTGACTGGTATCATACAGTAATTCTTGACTGGTATCATGAATGCATAGTAAGTAATGCAAGACTGGGTGATATAAATGAAAACTACTAGGGAACAGAATAGATCAACTGGTAACAGACTGAGTGATAGTGCCTGCTAGTAGGGAAAGGCTGAATTGGGGAACATCTCAAGACTGCTGGTAACTCATAAACTAGAAGGAAAAGCTAAAGTTGGGAACATCTCAAGACAGCTGGTAACTCATCAATTAGTAAGGAAAATCTGAAGTTGGGAACATCTCAAGACAGCTGGTAACTCATCAATTAGTAAGGAAATGCTCAAGTTGGGAACATCTCAAGACAGCTGGTAACTCATCACTTAGTAAGGAAAATCTGAAGTTGGGAACATCTCAAGACAGCTGGTAACTCATCAGTTAGTAAGGACATGCTGAAGTTGGGAACATCTCAAGACAAGTTGGGAACATCTCAAGACAGCTGGTAACTCATCACTTAGTAAGGAAAGGCTAAAGTTGGGAACATCTCAAGACAGCTGGTAACTCATCAATTAGTAAGGAAAGGCTAAAGTTGGGAACATCTCAAGATAGCTGGTAACTCATCAATTAGTAAGGAAAGGCTAAAGTTGGGAACATCTCAAGACAGCTGGTAACTCATCAATTAGTAAGGAAAGGCTAAAGTTGGGAACATCTCAAGACAGCTGGTAACTCATCACTTAGTAAGGAAAAGCTGAAGTTGGGAACATCTCAAGACAGCTGGTAACTCTTCACTTAGTAAGGAAATGCTGAAGTTGGGAACATCTCAAGACAGCTGATAACTCATCAATTAGTAAGGAAAGGTTGAAGTTTGGAAACGTATCACAGCAGCAGATTGGAACTCATCAAGCAGTGGGAAAATGTAACAGTCTGGGAACTCTTGATGCCTGGTAAGGGGACACAGGGAAAGAGTTATATTTCAGCATATATATCAACTTCCACAACCAGTACGGAATGGCAGCCATTGGTGATATTCAAAAATCAAATATTGTATGTACCAGAAAGATAAATGTAACCATATTAAACTGCAAACTGACAGCTTTTAATCCTCATCAAAGCATTGAACTGATATTACAGCAAAGCAAGGAAATCAAGCAAACTGGTATTTCAGCCAGATATTCGATGTATATGTTGCTACTGATAGCTGTATACAGAGATGCACTCATTATCTTGTGATGATCATAGTGTTATAGTGTATCACTTCATCTGTGTGAAACCAAACAACTAGCGGGTAACAATTCTAACCAATTTGTGTTCAGAGAAACGTCTTATAAATGTGTTTTCAGTTTCATTTGTCACACATCCGATATTGTCGCCAGTTATTTGAATAATTCGGAGAGAAAATGAGCAAGTGATACAAGGTATGCCAGAATTACATGTTGGTAGATAGCGCAAGTGGCGATTGCTATATTTTGTATATGAGTATATTGGTTATATATCATGTGATACTTGGGGGGGGGGGAGGTATGAAGTGGTGGGGTGATATGAAGAGGGGGGAGGGGTATGAAGTGGTGGGGTATGAAGTGGGGGGTATGAAGTGGGACAAACATGGTAGTGATAATACAGTAAACCATTGACATGTGTTCGTGCACAATAACGGGCAAGTAAGGCCTACTTGATAATCTTTTCTTTATCAAACACTAACTCATATAATTATGTCTCCCTCCCCTCCGCTAAACAGGGAGAGTCTCCCTCCCTTAATCAGGGAGAGAGATATTGTTTGTGTCCATCAGCCCATAACCCTTTGCACACTAGCGGCAGATAAAATCACTTTTCAGGCTCCATGATGTTTGCTATTCGGATAGTGGTGCTAAAACACGTGGCTGAATAGCAAACAACATAGATCCTGATCAGACGTGGTGTTACGCAGTGGCTGAACTGGATCTATGTTGTTTGCAAAAGTGATTTTATTTACTCAGCATTTAAAGAGTTAACTGCGCTATCACTAAACCATACTACTTATCAGTGATATTGGTCTGTAGTATTGTTAATATTTGTTCATATTTTCATTAAATTTAAGAAATAAAATAATAATCTTTACGTTATTTATTGGCGAATAAAACATGGTATGAAGTTCTGATGCGTAGGAATTAACCATGCATACAATAGGCTTAAATGGTTAATTCCGGTGCTGAGAACGACAAATCAGGTTTTATTCAACTATAAATAACGCAAATAGAAATGTTATTTCGATTGTAAAATATATAAATAGCGCAAAAATAGCAAAACTACAAAAATGCTAGAAAAATAACGTCATGTTTGATATCCCACGCTATTGCAGATTTAAACACGGTAAATTCGTTCTTATACAGACAAAATGCCGATTCATGTTGGAATAAAAGATGTTATATGTGTGGAACCTCGTAATATACACGCATGCAGTCTTATCTAACCTGTCTTAAGCAACCAGTCGAGGGAGAAGTACACACAGTGGCTGCTTAGCAACAAATGGCCGCTTAACCAATTCCCACCTAGAAGCAATACTAGTTGTAAGTAAGTGGTTAATTAAGGTGAAATACACAAGACAATGCCAATTGTGTGTTCTGGGAAATTGTTTAATACAGGTTGGCTGCTGAATAGAGGTGAGTCTGGTTCAGAATGACAGATATACTCTGCAACAAGTGGTATATATATGTTTGTACTATACATGGGTAGCATTGCTATATAATATGTTGTTTTTCAAACTGCTACAGCAAAATAAAAATGAACAATTATATATAATATTATGTAAACTGCTGGCAGATCTGTTTTATTAGACGCTTATAAGTGGATCATTATGTACAAGAGTGCCTCTATTTTAAAACCATTGGCACATTGTGCAACACTTGCGGCTTGTTTTTGACCTACCTTAACCAGAGAAAATCCCCCCCCCCCACTCGTCATCTTAAATCTTATCAGCGAGACACAACAGCAATTTGTAACTCCAAGTCACGGTATATAAAATACAATGTTGTTTGTTTGAAAGTGGTGCTTTGATGGGGATACTAGGGCCCTGCTGTTTAAAACTTTCAACAACTGATTAAGCTAACCGCCGGTGAAATTTCTATACATATGATTTGATATACTTAACCCATTCAACACCAAGTAGCTGGTGCATGATATTTTCACACCAATAAATTTATAAGAAAATTACATTTGGATCAATTCATTTATCAAAATTGGTCATCTTTGTCTAAACATAGTAATATTACTGGCAAAAAGTGCAGATCCTGATGAGACGGCTCGTTACGAGCCGGCTCATCTGGATCTACACTTTTTGTAAGCCTATTGAGAGACCTGTGGTGTTGAAAGGGTTAAACAACTAGTAACGTGTGGTCATTTATTTCATGTTCGATGCCCCTTTCTGGTAATCTTCACAAATCGTTGGTTTATTAAAAAAGTGGCTATGAGTTAGGAAAAAAAGTTATCAAAATATTGTTTTTATTTCTAAGAAAAAGTGAAACACCTAACAACTGGCTGGCTTAAGCATCTGTTTGAAGTTCCGGAACAACTGGGCTCCCCCCGGGTGTACAAGTGATGATTTGTACAAAATGGTGCATACATAACTCAAAGTCAAGTCATTGAGTTGGAACATTTATTCACTGCTAGTTTAGGCACAAAATGCATTTCAACAATCCTACTATTGTTTTACATGACTTGCTTGTGTTGATCATAAAAATATTATTTATTTTAGACAAAATAGGATTCCGAATAAGGGTCGGAATATTGGCTAGAAATACGATGAATCTATGTGTGGGTTGTCCTGTTAAATAAAGCATTTCAGGAAAATGTCATAGTATTGTGGTGCAAGATCACTATTTATTGTCATTTTGGGATGTATTGTACCATGTATTTGAATACGAGTTACCTGCTGCATGTATATCTGGTAAGTGTGTGATATCTGGTAATAAGGTGTGTGATATCTGGTAATAAGTGTGTGATATCTGGTAATAAGTGTGTGCTATCTGGTAATAAGGTGTATGATATCTGGTAATAAGTGTGTGATATCTGGTAATAAGGTGTGTGATATCTGGTAATAAGGTGTATGATATCTGGTAATAAGTGTGTGATATCTGGTAATAAGTGTGTGATATCTGGTAATAAGTGTGTTGATATCTGGTAATAAGTGTGTGATATCTGGTAATAAGTGTGTGGATATCTGGTAATAAGTGTGTGATATCTGGTAATAAGTGTGTGATATCTGGTAATAAGTGTGTGATATCTGGTAATAAGTGTGTGATATCTGGTAATAAGGTGTGTGATATCTGGTAATAAGTGTGTGATATCTGGTAATAAGTATGTGATATCTGGTAATAAGTGTGTGTGATATCTGGTAATAAGTGTGTGATATCTGGTAATAAGTGTGTGATATCTGGTAATAAGTGTGTGATATCTGGTAATAAGTGTGTGATATCTGGTAATAAGTGTGTGATATCTGGTAATAAGTGTGTGATATCTGGTAATAAGTGTGTGATATCTGGTAATAAGGTGTGATATGTGGTAATAAGGTGTGTGATATCTGGTGATATCTGGTAATAAGGTGTGTGATATCTGGTGATATCTGGTAATAAGGTGTGTGATATCTGGTAATAAGGTGTATGATATCTGGTAATAAGGTGTATGATATCTGGTAATAAGGTGTATGATATCTGGTAATAAGGTGTGTGATATCTGGTAATAAGTGTGTAATATCTGGTAATAAGTGTGTGATATCTGGTAATAAGGTGTGTGATATCTGGTAATAAGTGTGATATCTGGTAATAAGTGTGTGATATCTGGTAATAAGTGTGTGATATCTGGTAATAAGGTGTGATATCTGGTAATAAGTGTGATATCTGGTAATAAGTGTGTGATATCTGGTAATAAGTGTGTAATATCTGGTAATAAGTGTGTGATATCTGGTAATAAGGTGTGATATCTGGTAATAAGGTGTGTGATATCTGGTAATAAGTGTGTACTATCTGGTAATAAGTGTGATATCTGGTAATAAGGTGTATGATATCTGGTAATACATGTGTGATATCTGGTAATAAGGTGTGTGATATCTGGTAATACGTGTGTGATATCTGGTAATAAGGTGTATGATATCTGGTAATAAGGTGTGTGATATCTGGTAATAAGGTGTATGATATCTGGTAATAAGGTGTGTGATATCTGGTAATAAGGTGTGTGATATCTGGTAATAAGGTGTATGATATCTGGTAATAAGGTGTGTGATATCTGGTAATAAGGTGTATGATATCTGGTAATAAGGTGTGTGATATCTGGTAATAAGGTGTGTGATATCTGGTAATAAGGTGTGTGATATCTGGTAATAAGTGTATGATATCTGGTAATAAGGTGTATGATATCTGGTAATAAGGTGTATGATATCTGGTAATAAGGTGTGTGATATCTGGTAATAAGTGTGTGATATCTGGTAATAAGTGTGTGATATCTGGTAATAAGTGTGTAATATCTGGTAATAAGTGTGTGATATCTGGTAATAAGGTGTGTGATATCTGGTAATAAGTGTGATATCTGGTAATAAGGTGTGTGATATCTGGTAATAAGTGTGTGATATCTGGTAATAAGTGTGTGATATCTGGTAATAAGGTGTGATATCTGGTAATAAGTGTGTGATATCTGGTAATAAGTGTGTAATATCTGGTAATAAGTGTGTGATATCTGGTAATAAGGTGTGTGATATCTGGTAATCAGTGTGATATCTGGTAATAAGGTGTGTGATATCTGGTAATAAGTGTGTACTATCTGGTAATAAGTGTGATATCTGGTAATAAGGTGTATGATATCTGGTAATACATGTGTGATATCTGGTAATAAGGTGTGTGATATCTGGTAATAAGGTGTGTGATATCTGGTAATACGTGTGTGATATCTGGTAATAAGGTGTATGATATCTGGTAATAAGGTGTGTGATATCTGGTAATAAGGTGTATGATATCTGGTAATAAGGTGTGTGATATCTGGTAATAAGGTGTGTGATATCTGGTAATAAGTGTGTGATATCTGGTAATAAGGTGTGTGATATCTGGTGATATCTGGTAATAAGGTGTGTGATATCTGGTAATACGTGTGTGATATCTAGTGATATCTGGTAATAGGTGTGATATCTAGTGATATCTGGTAATAAGGTGTGTGATATCTGGTAATAAGGTGTGTGATATCTGGTAATACGTGTGTGATATCTGGTAATACGTGTGTGATATCTGGTAATACGTGTGTGATATCTGGTAATAAGTGTGTGATATCTAGTAATAAGGTGTGTGATATCTGGTGATATCTGGTAATAAGGTGTGTGATATCGGGTAATAAGGTGTGATATCTGGTAATATGTGTGTGATATCGGGTAATAAGGTGTGATATCTGGTAATAAGGTGTGTGATATCTGGTAATAAGGTGTGATATCTGGTAATAAGGTGTGTGATATCTGGTAATAAGGTGTGTGATATCTGGTAATAAGGTGTGTGATATCTGGTAATAAGGTGTGATATCTGGTAATAAGTGTGTGATATCTGGTAATAAGGTGTGATATCTGGTAATAAGTGTGTGATATCTGGTAATAAGTGTGTGATATCTGGTAATAAGGTGTGATATCTGGTAATAAGGTGTGTGATATCTGGTAATAAGTGTGTGATATCTGGTAATAAGGTGTGTGATATCTGGTAATAAGGTGTGATATCTGGTAATAAGGTGTGTGATATCTGGTAATAAGTGTGTGATATCTGGTAATAAGTGTGTGATATCTGGTAATAAGGTGTGATATCTGGTAATAAGTGTGTGATATCTGGTAATAAGGTGTGTGATATCTGGTAATAAGTGTGTGATATCTGGTAATAAGGTGTGATATCTGGTAATAAGGTGTGTGATATCTGGTAATAAGGTGTGATATCTGGTAATAAGGTGTGTGATATCTGGTAATAAGGTGTAATATCTGGTAATAAGTGTGTAATATCTGGTAATAAGTGTGTGATATCTGGTAATAAGTGTGTGTGATATCTGGTAATAAGGTGTGATATCTGGTAATAAGGTGTATGATATCTGGTAATAAGTGTGTGATATCTGGTAATAAGGTGTGATATCTGGTAATAAGGTGTGTGATATCTGGTAATAAGGTGTGTGATATCTGGTAATACGTGTGTGATATCTGGTAATAAGGTGTATGATATCTGGTAATAAGGTGTGTGATATCTGGTAATAAGGTGTATGATATCTGGTAATAAGGTGTGTGATATCTGGTAATAAGGTGTGTGATATCTGGTAATAAGTGTGTGATATCTGGTAATAAGGTGTGTGATATCTGGTGATATCTGGTAATAAGGTGTGTGATATCTGGTAATACGTGTGTGATATCTAGTGATATCTGGTAATACGTGTGTGATATCTAGTGATATCTGGTAATAAGGTGTGTGATATCTGGTAATAAGGTGTGTGATATCTGGTAATACGTGTGTGATATCTGGTAATACGTGTGTGATATCTGGTAATACGTGTGTGATATCTGGTAATAAGTGTGTGATATCTAGTAATAAGGTGTGTGATATCTGGTGATATCTGGTAATAAGGTGTGTGATATCGGGTAATAAGGTGTGATATCTGGTAATATGTGTGTGATATCGGGTAATAAGGTGTGATATCTGGTAATAAGGTGTGTGATATCTGGTAATAAGGTGTGATATCTGGTAATAAGGTGTGTGATATCTGGTAATAAGGTGTGTGATATCTGGTAATAAGGTGTGTGATATCTGGTAATAAGGTGTGATATCTGGTAATACGTGTGTGATATCTGGTAATAAGGTGTGATATCTGGTAATAAGTGTGTGATATCTGGTAATACGTGTGTGATATCTGGTAATAAGGTGTGATATCTGGTAATAAGGTGTGTGATATCTGGTGATAAGTGTGTGATATCTGGTAATAAGTGTGTGTGATATCTGGTAATAAGGTGTGATATCTGGTAATAAGGTGTGTGATATCTGGTGATAAGTGTGTGATATCTGGTAATAAGTGTGTGTGATATCTGGTAATAAGGTGTGTGATATCTGGTGATATCTGGTAATAAGGTGTGTGATATCTGGTAATAAGATTATGATATCTGGTAATAAGGTGTATGATATCTGGTAATAAGGTGTGATATCTGGTAATAAGGTGTGTGATATCTGGTAATAAGTGTGTGATATCTGGTAATAAGGTGTGTGATATCTGGTAATAACGTGTGTGATATATGGTGATATCTGGTAATAAGGTGTGTGATATCTGGTAATAAGATGTATGATATCTGGTAATAAGGTGTGTGATATCTGGTAATAAGTGTGTGATATCTGGTAATAAGGTGTATGATATCTGGTAATAAGTGTGTGATATCTGGTAATAAGGTGTGTGATATCTGGTAATAAGTGTGTGATATCTGGTAATAAGTGTGTGATATCTGGTAATAAGGTGTGATATCTGGTAATAAGTGTGTGATATCTGGTAATAAGGTGTGTGATATCTGGTAATAAGTGTGTGATATCTGGTAATAAGGTGTGATATCTGGTAATAAGGTGTGTGATATCTGGTAATAAGGTGTGATATCTGGTAATAAGGTGTGTGATATCTGGTAATAAGGTGTAATATCTGGTAATAAGTGTGTAATATCTGGTAATAAGTGTGTGATATCTGGTAATAAGTGTGTGTGATATCTGGTAATAAGGTGTGATATCTGGTAATAAGGTGTATGATATCTGGTAATAAGTGTGTGATATCTGGTAATAAGGTGTGATATCTGGTAATAAGGTGTGTGATATCTGGTAATAAGGTGTGTGATATCTGGTAATAAGTGTGTGATATCTAGTGATATCTGGTAATAAGGTGTGTGATATCTGGTAATAAGTGTGTGTGATATCTAGTGATATCTGGTAATAAGTGTGTGATATCTGGTAATAAGGTGTATGATATCTGGTAATAAGGTGTGTGATATCTGGTAATAACGTGTGTGATATCTGGTAATAAGGTGTGTGATATCTGGTAATAAGGTGTGTGATATCTGGTAATACGTGTGTGATATCTGGTAATAAGGTGTATGATATCTGGTAATAAGGTGTGTGATATCTGGTAATACGTGTGTGATATCTGGTAATAAGGTGTGTGATATCTGGTAATAAGGTGTGATATCTGGTAATAAGTGTATGATATCTGGTAATAAGGTGTGTGATATCTGGTAATACGTGTGTGATATCTGGTAATACGTGTGTGATATCTGGTAATAAGGTGTTGATATCTGGTAATAAGGTGTGTGATATCTGGTAATAAGGTGTGATATCTGGTAATAAGGTGTGTGATATCTGGTAATAAGGTGTGTGATATCTGGTAATAAGTGTGTGGTTATCTGGTAATAAGGTGTGATATCTGGTAATAAGTGTGTGATATCTGGTAATAAGGTGTGATATCTGGTAATAAGTGTGTGATATCTGGTAATACGTGTGTGATATCTGGTAATAAGGTGTGATATCTGGTAATAAGGTGTGTGATATCTGGTGATAAGTGTGTGTATCTGGTAATAAGTGTGTGTGATATCTGGTAATAAGGTGTGATATCTGGTAATAAGGTGTGTGATATCTGGTGATAAGTGTGTGATATCTGGTAATAAGTGTGTGTGATATCTGGTAATAAGGTGTGTGATATCTGGTGATATCTGGTAATAAGGTGTGTGATATCTGGTAATAAGATTATGATATCTGGTAATAAGGTGTATGATATCTGGTAATAAGGTGTGATATCTGGTAATAAGGTGTGTGATATCTGGTAATAAGTGTGTGATATCTGGTAATAAGGTGTGTGATATCTGGTAATAACGTGTGTGATATCTGGTAATATCTGGTAATAAGGTGTATGATATCTGGTAATAAGTGTGTGATATCTGGTAATAAGGTGTGTGATATCTGGTAATAGTGTGTGATATCTGGTAATAAGTGTGTGATATCTGGTAATAAGGTGTGATATCTGGTAATAAGTGTGTGATATCTGGTAATAAGGTGTGTGATATCTGGTAATAAGTGTGTGATATCTGGTAATAAGGTGTGATATCTGGTAATAAGTGTGTGATATCTGGTAATAAGGTGTGATATCTGGTAATAAGGTGTGTGATATCTGGTAATAAGGTGTGATATCTGGTAATAAGTGTGTATATCTGGTAATAAGTGTGATATCTGGTAATAAGGTGTGTGATATCTGGTAATAATGTGTGATATCTGGTAATAAGGTGTGTGATATCTGGTAATAAGGTGTGTGATATCTGGTAATACGTGTGTGATATCTGGTAATAAGGTGTATGATATCTGGTAATAAGGTGTGTGATATCTGGTAATAAGTGTGTGATATCTGGTAATAAGGTGTGTGATATCTGGTAATAAGGTGTGTGATATCTGGTAATAAGTGTGTGATATCTGGTAATAAGGTGTGTGATATCTGGTAATAAGGTGTGATATCTGGTAATACGTGGTGTGATATCTGGTAATAAGGTGTGTGATATCTGGTAATACGTGTGTGATATCTGGTAATACGTGTGTGATATCTGGTAATAGTGTGTGATATCTGGTAATAGTGTGTGATATCTGTAATAAGGTGTGTGATATCTGGTGTTTGGTAATAAGGTGTGTGATATCGGGTAATAAGGTGTGATATCTGGTAATATGTGTGTGATATCGGTTGGTGTGTTTGGTTGGTGTGTTTGGTGTGTTTTGGTAATAGTGTGTGTTTGTTGTGTGTTTGGTTAGGTGTATGATATCTGGTAATAAGGTGTGTGATATCTGGTAATAAGGTGTATGATATCTCGTAATCAAGTGTGTGGTATCTTGTAATCAAGTGTGTGGTATCTCGTAATCAAGTGTGTGGTATCTCGTAATCAAGTGTGGTATCTCGTAATCAAGTGTGTGGTATCTCGTAATCAAGTGTGTGGTATCTCGTAATCAAGTGTGTGGTATCTTGTAATCAAGTGTGTGGTATCTCGTAATCAAGTGTGTGGTATCTCGTAATCAAGTGTGTGGTATCTCGTAATCAAGTGTGGTATCTCGTAATCAAGTGTGTGGTATCTCGTAATCAATCTGTAATAAGTGTGTGGTATCTCGTAATCAAGTGTGTGGTATCTCGTAATCAAGTGTGTGGTATCTCGTAATCAAGTGTGTGGTATCTCGTAATCAAGTGTGTGGTATCTCGTAATCAAGTGTGGTATCTCGTAATCAAGTGTGGTATCTCGTAATCAAGTGTGGTATCTCATAATCAAGTGTGGTATCTCTAATAGTGTGGTATCTGTAATCAAGTGTGTGTATCTCGTAGTCAAGTGTGTGGTATCTCGTAGTCAAGTGTGTGGTATCTCGTAATCAAGTGTGTGGTATCTCGTAATCAAGTGTGTGGTATCTCGTAATCAAGTGTGTGGTATCTCGTAATCAAGTGTGTGGTATCTCGTAATCAAGTGTGTGGTATCTCGTAATCAAGTGTGTGGTATCTCGTAATCAAGTGTGTGGTATCTCGTAATCAAGTGTGTGGTATCTCGTAATCAAGTGTGTGGTATCTCGTAATCAAGTGTGTGGTATCTCGTAATCAAGTGTGGTATCTCGTAATCAAGTGTGGTATCTCATAATCAAGTGTGGTATCTCGTAATCAAGTGTGTGTATCTTAGTCAAGTGTGTGGTATCTCGTAATCAAGTGTGTGGTATCTCGTAATCAAGTGTGTGGTATCTCGTAATCAAGTGTGTGGTATCTCGTAATCAAGTGTGTGGTATCTCGTAATCAAGTGTGTGGTATCTTGTAATCAAGTGTGTGGTATCTTGTAATCAAGTGTGTGGTATCTTGTAATCAAGTGGTGGTATCTCGTAATCAAGTGTGTGGTATCTCATAATCAAGTGTGGTATCTCGTAATCAAGTGTGTGGTATCTCATAGTCAAGTGTGTGGTATCTCGTAATCAAGTGTGTGGTATCTCGTAATCAAGTGTGGTATCTCGTAATCAAGTGTGGTATCTCATAATCAAGTGTGGTATCTCATAATCAAGTGTGGTATCTCGTAATCAAGTGTGTGGTATCTCGTAGTCAAGTGTGTGGTATCTCGTAGTCAAGTGTGTGGTATCTCGTAATCAAGTGTGTGGTATCTCGTAATCAAGTGTGTGTATCTCGTAATCAAGTGGTGTATCTCGTAATCAAGTGTGTGGTATCTCTAATCAAGTGTGTGGTATCTCGTAATCAAGTGTGTGGTATCTCGTAATCAAGTGTGTGGTATCTCGTAATCAAGTGTGTGGTATCTCGTAATCAAGTGTGGTATCTCGTAATCAATGTGGTATCTCATAATCAAGTGTGGTATCTCGTAATCAAGTGTGTGGTATCTCGTAGTCAAGTGTGGGTATCTCGTAGTCAAGTGTGTGGTATCTCGTAATCAAGTGTGTGTATCTCGTAATCAAGTGTGTGGTATCTCGTAATCAAGTGTGTGGTATCTCGTAATCAAGTGTGTGGTATCTCGTAATCAAGGTGTGGTATCTTGTAATCAAGTGTGTGGTATCTTGTAATCAAGTGTGTGGTATCTCGTAATCAAGTGTGTGGTATCTCGTAATCAAGTGTGTGGTATCTCATAATCAAGTGTGGTATCTCGTAATCAAGTGTGTGGTATCTCATAGTCAAGTGTGTGGTATCTCGTAATCAAGTGTGTGGTATCTCGTAGTCAAGTGTGTGGTATCTCGTAATCAAGTGTGTGGTATCTCGTAATCAAGTGTGTGGTATCTTGTAATCAAGTGTGTGGTATGGTATCTTGTATCACAATAAATAGTAAAATGGCACCACATTGAAAACGTCCTAGTATCAATTATTAAAAGGCTCATGTAAAATAAATACCGTATATTCCCTAATTTAGCTTCCCCCTCTCGATTTTTTGAAATATTGAAAAATAAACTAACTCCAAAACTATACACACTACAGATTGTTTCTCCCTTCGACCATTAAACCATTTCAGTAGAACGGCTGTCAATATGTATTAGCGGCCGACCTGACATTCGGGGAAAATCTGTGAATTTGAAAAATAATTGTTCGTAATTATTAATTTAGACATTATAATCTTGCAGTGTTTTCTCAGTTCTCGCACCCGTCATAAGAAGGTTCATAGCAGTTACTTCCCTTGCACATTATCAATTGATGGTAGCTGTATGGCCAATACCGTTATCCCTCTAGGGACTTAATGTGAACATATGTTGTCTGCTAATGTTTGCAAGAGACCCTAAGTTCGCACTCAGCTGTACTGTAGCCACGATCGAGCTCTTTGGCAAGGCGGGAACATTTCACATGTGTCAAAACAGTTTAATGACCTTGCATCTTTTTATTGGAAACATTCTCATATGACGTAACAGTTAGTCGCCAAACTTCATAGACGTAATAAACAGAGTTAGCGACCTTGTAAAGGACTACCGCACTTAATGTAAAGGGCTCTCTAATGTACCTGGCCAAATGCATCGCCCCGGGGCATAAAATAGGGAATATACGGTAGTAGGTTTCATGATAGATCTGTTATTTTGAAAAATATTATATGTTATTTATACAGAAACACAAAACAGTGTATTGCTTATGAGATAACATTCCATCATTTCATTGTATATACAGTATCATCATCATCATCATCATCTTCATCATCAAAACTTTGTTTGTCATAGTCATCATCATCAACATCATCAACACTTCATTTGTCATCTCATGTACTTCTAAAAGCCTGTAACTGCCAAACCTAGATTGTGGGAAAGCCATTGAATTGATATGTCAGAAATTCGGTACCTACACTATATAACAACTACAGGATGTTACTTGTACAATATTTCAAACAAAACCTAGTGTATCCTTGTACAACATTACAAACAAAACCTAGTGTATCCTTGTACAACATTACAAACAAAACCTAGTGTATCCTTGTATAACATTACAAACAAAACCTAGTGTATCCTTGTACAACATTACAAACAAAACCTAGTGTATCCTTGTACAACATTACAAACAAAACCTAGTGTATCCTTGTACAACATTACAAACAAAACCTAGTGTATCCTTGTACAACATTACAAACAAAACCTAGTGTATCCTTGTACAACATTACAAACAAAACCTAGTGTATCCTTGTACAACATTACAAACAAAACCTAGTGTATCCTTGTACAACATTACAAACAAAACCTAGTGTATCCTTGTATAACATTACAAACAAAACCTAGTGTATCCTTGTACAACATTACAAACAAAACCTAGTGTATCCTTGTACAACATTACAAACAAAACCTAGTGTATCCTTGTACAACATTACAAACAAAACCTAGTGTATCCTTGTATAACATTACAAACAAAACCTAGTGTATCCTTGTATAACATTACAAACAAAACCTAGTGTATACTTGTACAACATTACAAACAAAACCTAGTGTATCCTTGTACAACATTACAAACAAAACCTAGTGTATACTTGGAGAACATTACAAACAAAACCTAGTGTATCCTTGTACAACATTACAAACAAAACCTAGTGTATCCTTGTATAACATTACAAACAAAACCTAGTGTATCCTTGTACAACATTACAAACAAAACCTAGTGTATCCTTGTACAACATTACAAACAAAACCTAGTGTATCCTTGTATAACATTACAAACAAAACCTAGTGTATCCTTGTATAACATTACAAACAAAACCTAGTGTATCCTTGTACAACATTACAAACAAAACCTAGTGTATCCTTGTATAACATTACAAACAAAACCTAGTGTATCCTTGTATAACATTACAAACAAAACCTAGTGTATCCTTGTACAACATTACAAACAAAACCTAGTGTATACTTGGAGAACATTACAAACAAAACCTAGTGTATCCTTGTACAACATTACAAACAAAACCTAGTGTATCCTTGTACAACATTACAAACAAAACTTAGTGCTTACTTGGAGAACATTACAAACAAAACCTAGTGTATCCTTGTATAACATTACAAACAAAACCTAGTGTATCCTTGTATAACATTACAAACAAAACCTAGTGTATCCTTGTACAACATTACAAACAAAACCTAGTGTATCCTTGTACAACATTACAAACAAAACCTAGTGTATCCTTGTACAACATTACAAACAAAACCTAGTGTATCCTTGGTGAACATTACAAACAAAACCTAGTGTATCCTTGTACAACATTACAAACAAAACCTAGTGTATCCTTGGAGAACATTACAAACAAAACCTAGTGTATCCTTGTACAACATTACAAACAAAACCTAGTGTATCCTTGTACAACATTACAAACAAAACCTAGTGTATCCATGGTGAACATTACAAATAAAACCTAGTGTATCCTTGGTGAACATTACAAACAAAACCTAGTGTATCCTTGGAGAACATTACAAACAAAACCTAGTGTATCCTTGGAGAACATTACAAACAAAACCTAGTGTTACTTGGAAAACATTACATACAAAACCTAGTGTATCCTTGGTGAACATTTCATACAAAACTTTGATAAAAGTTCAAACCTGGATACCATTTCAAACAAAACCAAATGTCTTACTTGTAAAACCTAGTTTTGCTTGGATAACATTACAAACAAAACCAAGTGCTGGATAACCAAATGTCTAGCTTGTAAAACCAAGTGCTGGATAACCAAATGTCTAGCTTGTAAAACCAAGTGCTGGATAACCAAATGTCTAGCTTGTAAAACCAAGTATGCTATATTTATATATAAAATCTTTGGATAGGGCTCTGGAACATTTTGAAAATTCCTTTTGGAGAGCTGAGTGTAACAGGATTCTTCAGACATGTGTTGCAGGGTTATAGGGACAAAAAAAATGAACAAACATTTACATTTGTTCAGAATGCTTAAAACATTTGATTCTGGATACCGTTCAAACAATATTTGCAAAGATCGGAGCCAGATCAGGCGCCACGGAATGTGCCGTCTAATCAGGCTCTATGCTGTTTGCTATTGAGATGGTCTTTCTAAGACACTTGGATATGTAGCAAACAACATAGATCCTGATCAGCACGCAGCGTCACGCTGCGGCTGATCTGGATCTATGTTGTTTGCAAAAGCCTTTAATTGTATCCAGAATGAAATGGGTTAAACAAATATTTTATATACACAGGTTTGCAATTGTATTATGTTCCATCCATTATATTATAATTATCTTCTATCTAGAAGTCATTTGTACTAGTCATATATATCACTGGGGCAAAGTACTCGCGTGTCTTGGGGGCTACACATTTTATTGGGAATATCAATTTCATTACATGGGCTGGCTGGCTGGTACTCGCATCTATCGAGGGCAATATATTTTTCTGGCCCCTCTCGGAGAATCAGCCGGCATATACAGGAAGTGTTTGGACTTTGTGGGTCACATTTTCTGATGGCTGCCATTCTACCTACGGCATATACAGGTAGTGTTTGGACGTTGTGGGTCACACTTTCTGATGGCCGCCATTCTAACTACTGTTTTCATCCAATTCAAATAAAACTTGGTATAATATGTCCAGTAACTTTCTCGAGTTATGCCCCCCTTTTGTACTTTGAATCTCGGAATCTCATATAGCATATGTATATGAATCTTATATAGGACATTTATATAGGACATAATTATGAACCTTATACAGCATATATATATGAATCTTATATAGGACATAATTATGAACCTTATACAGCATATATATATATATGAATCTTATATAGGACATAATTATGAACCTTATACAGCATATATATATATATATGAATCTTATATAGGACATAATTATGAACCTTATACAGCATATATATATATATATGAATCTTATATAGGACATAATTATGAACCTTATACAGCATATATATATATATGAATCTTATATAGGACATAATTATGAACCGTATACAGCATATATATATATGAATCTTATATAGGACATATATATATGAATCTTATATAGGACATAATTATGAACCTTATACAGCATATATATATATGAATCTTATATAGGACATAATTATGAACCATATGTAGCATATATGAATCCCATACAGCATATATGAACCCCATACATGAACTGTACATAGCATATATGCTCTTAGTGGACAAGCACATAATTCGTTTTCAGGTTCAATTAATTTTTTCTAGAATTATGTACACCTTTGAACGAGACCATATTTCAAATTTTATATCTATACCTTGTGGCTTCAAGTATAGGTTTCATCCAGTTTTGGGTTTGGGGGTTTAACATCACACCAACAGCTTGGGTCATATGGCGACTTTCCAGTTATTATTGGTGGAGGACGACACCGGGTGCCCCTCCGAGACGTATATCAGACACGGGGCGGACACCCGGTATAACCACTGACCGTCCAGCTGGATATGTCTCGGGGCTAAATACTTGGAAACATCACAGGGGCTGGAAAGTGTATGGGGTAATAATGTCGCATATAATAGAATGAAGAAGTAGAGCTGGAATTACAATACATGTGCCACCAGCATACGGCACACACCTGTACCTACTATCTCAAATACCTTCAAATATGCTCGAAAATTATGTAACAATAATCAATTGTGGCTCTTAGAAATGGAGAAAAATATTTGAAGGAATTTACCTCCCTAAATTGAATACTGTAAGCATTAAATTGTTTATTTTTTAACACTTCCTGTGCAGGGTTTTACCATTAAAATGTAGCCCAAGAATATGAGAGTAGCGTGTCCCAGGGGGGGATAACTTCATGTGCGTGCATTCCTGTTTTTATATTACAGTAATTTTACTATGTAAATATACAATGTACATATAAATCAATTCTTATAGATATTCGGTGCAGGCCATCTTATATACGTATTTTCTTTGTTACCTATATTTTAAATGTTATACATCGGTTACAGATATGGTTGGACCCTGCTGTTACCGTACTATGTAACACAAATGTCCTCAAATATCACTATGAAACAAATTGTCCTTACTACTAACAGTTAATGTAATGGCACATGAACATCAATTGAAATATAAAAATTAAAAAAAATGTTTTTATAACGATTGCGAAACAAGCTTTACATACTCTCGTTGGCGCGGATGAAAGCCTAAATGTGGTCATTCGTGTGTGAGGAAACCGGAGTACCCACCTGTCCGATTAGGCAACCACTGTACCATCTCACATACTTCCCGGTCCGAGGATCGAACCCGGGATGCTTTGGTGAGAAGCGAGCGTGCTAACCACTGCGCTAATCTGACAACCACCGAAATAACTGAAGGAGAGTTGCAGTAGTACAATGGATTTTCATGTTTCGTTGCATCAGGTGTTCACAGTAAATGATAATGTGTTGTATCGGATTGCAAGGGGTGAATGTCATGTATCATGATTATTCAGGTTGTACATGTGGATGTTCACTTCGGTTAATGATTTGGCCTATGAAAGCATTCTTTTTGTTATACATGTATATTTATGAAACTTCGTAATCAGAAAATGACAAACATTTGCATAAAAGGTGGTAACACAGACCTAGTCAAACCAATGTGTTATCTCATGAACTAATTATATTTTTTTAAGCAATAAACCTGTACGAGACTAATTTAACCCTTTGCATGCTGGGTTAAGTAAAGGCTATAAATAGTGGCGACAATTCATTAATGTCATTTTCTGATTTGTAACTGGAAACATGTCGTGGAATTTCATTAGAATTGTGTCGTTACGAAATTCCATGGCATATTTTCACTGTGTGTAAAGGGTTAACGAACCATTATTTATCCTGCAGATATTTTATTCAGTTTCATATGCCATTGTCATCATACAATCATTACACACACTTGTCATGTTACATGTTATATGAAGGCAGAGATACGGGACAAAATAAAGATTATAACTGTATATTACCCATGTTGTATCCATTCTTCCAAACCTGTCAGTAGTTGTTTTTTTAAAATTTTATTTATTTTACAACGATTGCGAAGCAAGTTCTAACAACTTATACGCTTTCATCCGCGCCAACGAGAGCGATTAATATATGTGGTCATTCGTGTGGGAGGAAACCGGAGTACCCACCGTACCATCTCACATACTTTCCGGTCTTGTCAGTAGTTAAGCAAATGCAAGAATTTATGTTATATATTGTGTTATCCATCTGTCTGTCAACTTTTCCTGTGTGAACACTTATTATATACACTCAAACCTGTGTGTTAGTGTTCACTGCCATTAAGCAGCCAGTTAAGATTCGCTATATGTTGTTTTACTATACATATGACCTCTATTGAGCAGCCACCTGTGCTAAGCAGCCACTTTCTCCGACTCCCTTGGTTGGCTGCTTAAAACAGGTTTGACTAACACTTTCTATCAAATTACAATTACTTTGTTCAATTACCCCAGGTCTGATCAATTGTGTTGTCCATCCCATCCGTCTGTCTGTCAACTTTTCCTGTGTGAACACTTCTTATATAACACTTTCCATCAAATTTATTTAACCCATTTCATTCTGGATACCGTTCAAACAGTATTTGCAAAGAACATAGAGCCAGATCAGCTGCCACGGAACGTTCCGTCTGATCAGGCTCTATGCTGTTTGCTATTAAGATGATCTTGCTAAGACACTTAGCTATGTAGCAAACAACATAGATCCTGATCAGCACGCAGCGTCACGCTGTGGCTAATCTGGATCTATGTTGTTTGCAAAAGACTTAAATGTATCCAAAATGAAATGGGTTAAGGAGGCATTCCTGTTCAGAAAGGTGAAGTTGAATTGTATGTGAGTATCACGTTTTTGAGCTCACGTCGTGAGCAAAGCTCATATGACGTATTGTTGCCACAATGTGTCTGTCCGTGAACATTTTCAAACATCTTCTCAGTAGCCACCATTTATAGTCATTATACTTGGTTAGGTGGGAGATTACATATTTTTAAAATCACGTAATTACGTAATCCAAGATGGCAGCTGTCTAAAAATAGGGAGGTCAAGTAGGGTTCAAATATTATTTTTGAGCGAATATGGTCATGACATATACCAAATCGAAGGTATCTACAAGACTAAATGCTAGTTTCATATAATTCATAGGAATGACAACCCCGGGATAAAAAAATTGACGTGGCCCAGGAGGTAAAATTTTATTTTTGAGCGAAAATGGTCATGTCATATATCAAATCGAAGGTATTGACAAGGTGCTTGCTCCAATGCAATTGTTATTAAAATCAGATGAGTTTGCCATCCAAGATGGCTGCCAAAAGATCGTTCTTTTATTATAGATTACAAAATTCTTCTTCACCCAAACCGCATGCATAACGAATGGTAGCCAAATTTCACAGTACAGTCCATGAGTGTAGCCTTTTCAGATTGGTTAAAATGGACGTTGTCGCGAATAAAAAGATGGCTACTGTCTAAAAAAATAACACAAATTCTTCAAACATCTTCTCACAAACCTTTAAAATTGTTTGAGATATGTTCGGGACAAGGAAGTACAGATGGGAGTTATTCTCACAAATAGTTACTTACCATTGTTCTATCTTATATCCCATTAACAATGTAACCACATTTAAAATCCACATAAGAGATCATCCTAAGATTCCTATTCGTCTATTGTTACCCTAAGTACCCAATTTTTGGTCCATACAAACAAGACAAACAAAATGACAAATATATGTTCTCCATTTTCGGAGCAAAAATAAATGTATGGAGGCGAAACTTAAATTTTCGTGCTAAAACGCGACAATGTCAGCTAATACTTTATACTGTGGAAGTCGTGATAGCGCAGTGGATGCGCGTTTGCTTCAGGTGCAAAATGTCCGGAGTTCGAGCCCCGCTGTAGCCGTTACGATTGTGCCCTTAGGCAAGCATTTAAATTCCACGTTGCCTCTTCTCTCTCCCTCGTGGTGATGGATTCCATCAGGAATGAGGTTTCGAGAGTGATTAATATAAGTTGTAAGAACATGTTTCAAGTAATCGAGCTAAAATAAATTTGTATAAACAAATACTTTATAATGAATATGTGATTTTCAGCCCAGTTTGCTGAAGAATGAATCCAATTTACCCTGAGAAGTATCAAGCTTAACTTTCTTATTAGACCGATCCTTGTCCAACCTACTTTTTCTCTTCACTGAACATGTTGCACTGCTTCTGTCTGCACTGTTCATGTTTCTCTGTAAATCCATAGCAAAGTGGAAATCCATATGTTCTGGCATTTCCCACACTGAAACTAACTTGTCACATTTATCACACTTTATAAAATCATCTGCTGAGAAACTTGCAGTCTCTAACTCACCAATAGATGTTCGATTACATACTGTATCACAATTCGCTTCAACCAGGCTAATCGCTTTATCATTTCCTGAATCAGTAGCAATACCACCATCAGTTCCAGCTTCATTACCATTTTCAGTATCACTGTCAGGAACATCCACTTCTGGTTCTACTTCAACTGAATTCACAATTAAACTAGTTTTGTTATCATAACATTTAGAGTTTTGTGTTTCCTTTACAAACTCTTCAGAAGAGTTTAGACTGCACAGTTTCTGTTTAAACAACGAAGAACTCTTAGAGGTACAGGAAGCACTCGGTGCTTGATCATTGTCTGCATTGGTTTTATTGTTTAAACATCTAATATTGGTTTGCTTTTCTAACTGTATCTTTCTAAAGAATGAATTTCGAGTACTTTCAGCACACGTTCTAGTCTGATATTTGCTTTCCGGTTCCTCAGTTGTATCCGGAGGTACTTGTCCGATATCACTCATTTTCAGTTTGAAGAAAGACTTAATTGAACCTTTCTTATCATCTACTCCATTTATATCTTCAAATTCAGACTGTGTCCTCTTCTCATAAACATTCTTACATTCACTTCCAGTTAACTGGTTCTCATGTGCATGTTGAGTGATATTCAACTGGGAACCAGTCTGATCATTTTCAGACTGTGTCATTGAAATTCTTTGTTCTTTCCTGGCAAACATTTCACCGATACTAGCATTTACACTAGAATTGTCTTGAAACTTGCCTGCCGACAATCCCAGACAAATAATTGGAGGACACCTGAAATATTGTAACAGACACGTGATTGTACCTTGGAGGACACCTGAAATATTGTAACAGACATGTGTTTGTACCTTGGAGGACACCTGAAATATTGTAACAGACACGTGATTGTACCTTGGAGGACACCTGAAATATTGTAACAGACATGTGTTTGTACCTTGGAGGACACCTGAAATATTGTAACAGACATGTGTTTGTACCTTGGAGGACACCTGACATATTGTAACAGACATGTGATTGTACCTTGGAGGACACCTGACATATTGTAACAGACATGTGTTTGTACCTTGGAGGACACCTGACATATTGTAACAGACATGTGATTGTACCTTGGAGGACACCTGAAATATTGTAACAGACACGTGATTGTACCTTGGAGGACACCTGACATATTGTAACAGACATGTGATTGTACCTTGGAGGACACCTGAAATATTGTAACAGACACGTGATTGTACCTTGGAGGACACCTGACATATTGTAACAGACATGTGTTTGTACCTTGGAGGACACCTGACATATTGTAACAGACATGTGATTGTACCTTGGAGGACACCTGAAATATTGTAACAGACACGTGATTGTACCTTGGAGGACACCTGACATATTGTAACAGACACGTGATTGTACCTATACCTGTATGTTGATATGTGTAACAATGAAGGACAGATTCTCTTTAGTTTGCAAGTGAACTTTTGGAGATATAGAAACTATTGATAATCTCTGTATGAGTGGATTATCAGATTTTATTTGACCGAAAGGTACACAATTCAAAAGATTATTTTCAGGTTTTACGCCTGCATCAGCCATTTTGGGCTATATCGCCGGCGGGCAGTTTACCTAACAACACCTTTCCTGGGCTGGCTCCGGCAGTTAACCAGTACTTGGTGCACCAACCTCCGTAAGAAACTGCCAACTTTTTCATATAAATGAGACACGGTCTGAGAGGGACTCGAACCCGTGACCATCAGTGATGATAGGTTACAGTGGTATACAAGTCAGCGACCGTAACCACTTGACCACGGAGGCGGACTCAATTCAAAAGAGACATCAGACATAAGTAAGTCTCAATACTAGTTCGGCTAATATGGAGCTAGCAATATGGGATTTACGCAGCCTGTATGAAAATGTCAAAATCTGATTGGTTGATGGACCAATTACGAGATTGATTGGCGAAATTCTTTTGCAACCATCCCAATAATAAGGTCAATAGGACATCACTTAATTAACCCATTGCACGCTAGTGGCAGATAAAATCACTTTTGCAAACAGCATAGAGCCAGATATGGTATATGATGTTTGCTATTCGGATAGTGGAGCTAAAACATACCACCAAATAGCAAACATAAATCATTATCAGTTACGCTGCGGCTGATCTGGGTCTATGTTGTTTGCAAATGTGATTTTATTTACTCAGCATGCAAAGGGTTAATAACATTATTCGAAAACTTTAATAACATTCTTATTGCTACGCGCCAGTAGGGTTAAAATTTGGTAGCGTCCCCTTGGCTCGTACGTATTGACCCACTAGAACGGACAATATTCTAGACAGTTGTTTGTACAGCTTCTACGTGTACATATGATTAGCTGATAGACAGGTAAGTAAGATGAGCAACCGCCAGGCGCAGGTAACTGATTGCTGATGAAGAATGACTCCGCAGTGTATGATATAGACAACGTAAGAAATCTCAAATGTTCTATGCGTTTAATAGATATTAATGATTATCCATGTTCACTCAAAATAAACCGGATGTTCCGATAAATGGATCGTACGCAATAATATCAAGTTTCTCTACAAGGAACAAACATGTGAGGAAGTGTCGGCGACAAAGGAATGAATGATGTAAGACAGGTGGTTAATTACTGTGGACATTAAGTTTAGTATGCTGAGTTACGAAACATTATAACTATTTATTCAGCAGACGAAAGCTTCACTATCACTATAAGTTCTCTCTAAAGCAATGTTTCCTTTAAGTAAGTTATTTAACGAATGAATATCACAAACATAGAGTAAGCCTTTACCAAGGATAATAACAAGTCTGCGAAAAACTAGCTATGTTCCTCTATGTTAAATGAAAGCCGACTGCAGAGTCCCGTTTCCCACAGTGAACCCGCTTTTATAGCAAGCGTTCCCACCAGATACACAACTGTAGGAAAACTGTGGGAAAGAGACCCATTTGGGAATCCCACACGTCCGACACTTCCCACAGTAAAGTTAACGCAATGCGTGATATAAAACACATAAGATAAGCATATCGTTACAAAAGGTCAATTACACTCGTTATATGACATACAATCATAAGGAGCAGAGCAAGTGTGAAGCGCTAAAACAAGATAACAAACGAATATTAAAATCCCACAACTCCCCCCATAAGTAGCCCCCCCCACTATGAAAGTAATCACGACATGACGTAGAAGTAAAAGTTGCATGACGTCACAAGCGCGTGAGGTAGAAACATGGCCGTCTTAAGTTATTTCCGAGTTCACAAATGAATAGAAAACGGGAATAACTAGGAATACCGTTAGATTAATGGGTAGATCACTTAATATAGTTATAGAAAATTACTTAGATAACAATATGTGCAAAGAATATTGCTATAAACATAAGTAGGCGAGTAGAACGTTGAATAAAAACGTTACACAATACTAAATACTATGGGGAACACTGCGCAGCGCATCACAATATACTAGAAAAGACTGGAAAGCTGTCATTTTATGAAAATGTTTCAAATGGATCTAATAAGCATGCAAAATACGAAAAGGTTACACACCATGATGGACAGTGCGATGGACTGGAGTTGAACTGTTGTGCTAGGGCAAAAGCATCGCTGGCAATCTTCTCTGCATCATACCTGACAAGGGCATACACCCGCGACACCGATGCGGGTTTATGGCTACTTTCATGTCGCATGCACAATGTCAGTGACTTGGCAATTCTCTTATTCTGAAAATATGATCCTAAACACGGTCATATTTGTAATGATTTTATAACAAATCTCCAGCATAATATATTAAACATCACTGACTTTATATAAGAAGAATGCTTTATTAAGACTTGTCCGCCTCCGTGGTCGAGTGGTTAAGGTCGCTGACTTGTATACCACTGTAACCTATCATCACTGATGGCCAAGGTTCGAGCCCCGCTCAGGCCGTCTCTCATTTATATGAAAAAGTTGGCAGTTTCTTACGGAGGTTGGTGCACCCAAGTACTGGTTAACCGCCGGAGCCTGCCCAGGAAAGGTGTTGTTAAGTAAACTGCCCATCGGCGATATAGCCCAAAATGGCTGATGCAGGCGTAAAACCCGAAATATAACATAATTTATTAAGACTTAAACTTTACAGGAATAAAACTCAACCTATGTTGTGTTTATTGGGGATTACATACAAATGAGCCGTTACGAGTGTGCCCGTAGGCAAGGCATTTATTTTCCACATGCAATTTCTCTCCCCTTTATGGCGATGTATTCCATCAGGAATGAGGTCTCGAGAGTGATTAATATAAGTTGAAAGAACTTGTTTCGCAATCGAGCTAAAATAAAGTTGTATAAACTAAATGAGCTGTTGAGTGTGCGAGGCCGATGGTGACATAGACCCAATGGTAACCGAGACGTTTTTAAATGTTCACAGGACGACGGACGGCCACATTGCGGTAACAATAGCCCGATCAGGTGAGGTAAAACAGTATTCAGTTATTTCAATTAACTTTTGTGTTCCGTTGTATCAACTTTACACAGTTAACCCATTCAACACCAAGTAACTGACCTGGACTGGTGCATGATATATTTAGACCAATAAATTAGTAAGAAAATTACATTTGAGGACCAATTCATTTACCAAAATGGGTAATTTTGTCTAAAAATAGTAATATTACTGGCAAAAAGTGCAGATCCTGATGAGACGGCTCGTCACAAGCCGGCTCATCTGGATCTACACTTTTTATAAGCCTATTTAGAGGTATGTGGTGTTGAAAGGGTCAAGAATACATTTTGAATCAGGTCAATTTTGATGAAACTTTCAATGGAACATCTGCAGCAACACTGGATCCAAATAAGCTAATAATAAATATTGTTCTGATCTGAAACCCGAAATGACCTCCAAGGTGACTTCCTCTCTCGAACTGCTTCTCGTAAAGATTGATGGAAACTTGGTATGGGCTATGGGATAGTGGGCTATCAATAGACAAACAAATAATTAAATCGTTCCGATCAGAAATCCAAAATAATCACCATCTTCAAAATCAATTGTCAACTTCTCCTTGGTTTGGTTTTTTTACGTTTATTTATCGTCGCTACCGGTTGCCCACATGAGCGACGCCTCCTGAAGAGATTAGTTATTTTAGATTTTGGAGGATAGTGCATGATACAGACAGAGACCCATTCCAGAATCTCCCCTGGTTCTTTTATGTGCACGGTGTAAAGCACCGACATGAGCCCTCGGTTTTAAAGTCCCATCTGAAAGACTGTTCATTTTATTAGGGTCAGACGGGGGATCGAACCTGCGATCCCTGGATTACCAGTCCAGCGTGTTACCACTGGACTACAGATCCGTCTGTCTCAACTTCTCCTCAACAGCTTTGTCAGTTTTTGCTCCTAAATCTAACCTACCTTGTATTACATATATAGGATGCACCAGTCGACCAGGTACCATCTGGATGTATTACATATATACGATGCACCAGTCGACCAGGTACCATCTGGATGTATTACATATATAGGATGCACCAGTCGACCAGGTACCATCTGGATGTATTACATATATACGATGCACCAGTCGACCGGGTACCATCTGGATGTATTACATATATACGATGCACCAGTCGACCAGGTACCATCTGGATGTATTACATATATAGGATGCACCAGTCGACCAGGTACCATCTGGATGTATTACATATATACGATGCACCAGTCGACCGGGTACCATCTGGATGTATTACATATATACGATGCACCAGTCGACCAGGTACCATCTGGATGTATTACATATATAGGATGCACCAGTCGACCAGGTACCATCTGGATGTATTACATATATACGATGCACCAGTCGACCGGGTACCATCTGGATGTATTACATATATACGATGCACCAGTCGACCGGGTACCATCTGGATGTATTACATATATACGATGCACCAGTCGACCAGGTACCATCTGGATGTATTACATATATACGATGCACCAGTCGACCAGGTACCATCTGGATGTATTACATATATATGATGCACCAGTCGACCAGGTACCATCTGGATGTATGACACGCTGGTCGAGAAATGCCACCGTAAAATTATAGTTGTGATCAAAGTGACACAAGAGTAAACCCGGTACTTACACTTTCTTGGTCTTTGTCAAGTCTTTCTTTCATTTCCTTTGCCAACCCAGTCAACCAAAATTTTACCTGCAAAAATTAAAGTTTTACAGTTGCTTTGTGCTCTGTTTTTAGTTATCCCGAACGAATGGGGTTACCCGCATTATGTGCTTATGTTAGCTCAGTTTGGCTCGTGTTATAAGGCTCTATGTCAGCATATAACTATATAGTTATACTGCCTTAAAAGCTCAAACGTTAAATGGAAAATATCAAGAAACCTGTTCTACTATCACAAGTGTGATTTTAGGGCCCTTTGGGTTAGGGTTCCAGTTTGTAAAATGTAAAAACAAAGACAGATGATTTTCAAGAGATAAGGAACTCCCTATACGGTCCATCTCGGAAGTAGGGTTTCGCTGTACATGTATACATACTTCACAAATGAGGGGGCCACAGATAGGAGGGACATACATTTAGAACAACGGATCTGCTTATCTTCATGTAATATTCACGGTCAGCAAAACAATACAAACTACCCACCTTGTAGTAATTTTTTTTTCCGGGCCCTAAAAAGGGGGAACCACATTTATTTGCTCCGTCCAGTGACAAGTAGGGGTCGGAGCACATCCCCTAGTAGCCTTACATGCTTTATATATACTTATCCACAATATATGGAATCGTTCTGATTGTAATGGTGCATTAGTTAATTTATATTTTAAATGGGGTTCAATGGGACACGAAAATACATACCGGTATAGAAAAAATACAAATGTGTGTATAACGAAATAATAAAAATATACACACGCATACCCACCTGCCTGTCCTATCTACTACTTCTGTCAGTATCTCTTTTGTAAAGCTAAAATAAAAGCCGCTGCCTTATGCATCATTCATCAAAGCTCATACAAATTATTTTTTAAATTCAATATAATTGTTATGTATGTGGTATGTATGTGGTATGTATGTGGTATGTATGTGGTATGTATGTGGTATGTATGTGGTATGTATGTGGTATGTATGTGGTATGTATGTGGTATGTATGTGGTGTGGTATGTATGTGGTGTGGTATGCATGTGGTATGCATGTGGTATGTATGTGGTATGTATGTGGTATGTATGTGGTATGTATGTGGTATGTATGTGGTATGTATGTGGTATTATTAGCAGTAGTACATATTCATTTAGTGCTATGTATACTGTTAACCCATTTCATTCTGGATACCGTTCAAACAGTATTTGCGAAGAACATAGAGCCAGATCAACCGCCACGGAACGTTCCGTCTGATCAGGCTCTATGCTGTTTGCTATTCAAATGATCTTGCTAAGACACTTGGCTATGTAGCAAACAACATAGATCCTGATCAGCACGCAGCGTCACACTGCGGCTGATCTGAATCTATGCTCTTTGCAAAAGCCTTTAAATGTATCCAGAATGAAATGGGTTAATATGTGAAAACAAATGAAAGAACAAACAAAAAAATTATAAAAACCTAGTCACCTTGTCTCGTGTGTCCAGACAGTTCTTGCCTGGAAAGTTCTTGCTACATCCTATAGACTTTAGCAACTGTCTGTCAGTAATAGGTTCATGATCGAATCCTCGGCACGCCCCATACAACCACGACCTACAGTATGACATAAGGGAACCATTGAAGGGGTCCAGAGCTGCTCACATGATATTCTTTCATTCAGTTCAGAAATATAATAGGTTCGATCCCCGTCTGACCATAATAACATTAACAGTCTTTCAGATGGGACGTTAAACCGAGGTCTTGTGTCGGTGCTTTACACTGTGCACGTAAAAGAACCAGAGGAGACTCTGGAATGGGTCTTTGTCTGTATCATTGCACTATCCTCTAAAAATCTGAAATGACTAATCTCTTCAGGAAGTAGTCGCTCATATGGACAACTGGTAGCGACGATAAATAAACGTCAAACACACACAATAATAAAAAAAATACATATGTGCTTTGATAAGAAGAATTGGGCTAAAAAGGTTTTCAGATATTTTTAAACAAAATTTATAGAAAGGTAAATATTGTTTAACCTTTTAGCATGCTGTAGGTGAAATGAGCCGATTGGATGATTTGAATGAAATGTCACAAGCCCTTTCTAGGAAAAATAAGACGCTTTCATCCGCGACAACGAGAGTGATAATATAAGTTGTTATAACTTGCTTCGCAATCGTTGTAAAATAGATAACGTTTAAACAATAAGATTGATTAATACAAGTTGCTTAAAGCAGCATTACATCGTATGAAATAAAAGATATTTGAACAATTCAATTTTTACGTATGGGTAGCAATGCTGCTACACATTCTAACATTATACTTTGTATGCTTATGTGTATTTGGTAAACAGTGTTTTTTGGCGAAAAAACAAACTCGAAACCGAAAGTAGTACTTTCTGAGTCGATCGGTCACGCACTTGTTTACAATCGGAACGCATCGTCCGCACTTGTTTACATTCAGAATGCATCGTCCCCATTTGTCCCACGTTGTCTTTTTTAATTAAATTACTTGATATGTTGATTCATACCTCTGTTAGCTAAGTCGTTTAGGGACATTTCTACATCCCCGCGAGAAATTCGACATTAGAGGAAGATAGATAGTCTTTCATGTTCAAAATATACACGTTGTTTTCTACATCCTCTGTTGTTTCACGCATGCGCGCTGTACGTGTTTAAATTTCGTGTGTTGATAAACAAATTCGCGTATACGACGGTTTAAATTTATTGGAATTTTATCGTTTCTGAGCAACTATTTCGATTTTTTTGTAAACACACACACATTAGTATTTATATTTTACCCAAAACATCCTTTATTACGATGTAATGCTGCTTTAAACATGTTAAACAAAGTTTCAACTTTTCTTTTACCCGTTTTTCTCTCCCAGCAGTTGTTGCAAAGCTTTCTGCGAGAAATTGAGTAGATCTCCCATATATTCTGTTTGCAGACGCTCCACCACGAGCTGTCCCATTTTCCCACCTAGATTACGACTGAATCGGAATATAGGAAATTATTTAGTCACATGGTGTAACTAATGTAACAATCTATCACATAACTTTGCTTGTACAGTAAAACCTATGTTAGTGGTCATCTCTATTACATACAGTCAAACGTGTGGTAGTGGTCATCTCTATTACATACAGTCAAACGTGTGGTAGTGGTCATCTCTATTACATACAGTCAAACGTGTGTTAGTGGTCATCTCTATTACATACAGTCAAACGTGTGGTAGTGGTCATACAGTCAAACCTGTGTTAGTGGTCACCTCTATTACATACAGTCAAACCTGTGGTAGTGGTCATCTCTATTACATACAGTCAAACCTGTGTTAGTGATCATCTCTATTACATACAGTCAAACCTGTGTTAGTGGTCACCTCTATTACATACAGTCAAACCTGTGTTAGTGGTCACCTCTATTACATACAGTCAAACCTGTGTTAGTGGTCACCTCTATTACATACAGTCAAACCTGTGTTAGTGGTCACCTCTATTACATACAGTCAAACCTGTGGTAGTGGTCACCTCTATTACGTACAGTAAAACCTGTGTTAGTGGTCATCTCTATTACATACAGTCAAACCTGTGTTAGTGGTCACCTCTATTACATACAGTCAAACCTGTGTTAGTGGTCACCTCTATTACATACAGTCAAACCTGTGTTAGTGGTCACCTCTATTACATACAGTCAAACCTGTGGTAGTGGTCACCTCTATTACGTACAGTAAAACCTGTGTTAGTGGTCATCTCTATTACATAGTCAAACCTGTGTTAGTGGTCATCTCTATTACATACAGTAAAACCTGTGTTAGTGGTCATCTCTATTACATACAGTAAAACCTGTGGTAGTGGTCACCTCTATTACATACAGTCAAACGTGTGGTACAGTCAAACCTGTGTTAGTGGTCATCTCTATTACATACAGTCAAACCTGTGTTAGTGGTCATCTCTATTACATAGTCAAACCTGTGTTAGTGGTCACCTCTATTACATACAGTCAAACGTGTGGTAGTGGTCACCTCTATTACATACAGTCAAACGTGTGTTAGTGGTCATCTCTATTACATACAGTCAAACCTGTGTTAGTGGTCACCTCTATTACATACAGTCAAACCTGTGTTAGTGGTCACCTCTATTACATACAGTCAAACCTGTGTTAGTGGTCACCTCTATTACATAGTCAAACCTGTGTTAGTGGTCACCTCTATTACATACAGTCAAACGTGTGTTAGTGGTCATCTCTATTACATACAGTCAAACCTGTGTTAGTGGTCATCTCTATTACATACAGTCAAACGTGTGGTGTGGTCACTCTATTCATACAGTCAAACCTGTGGTAGTGGTCATACAGTCAAACCTGTGTTAGTGGTCATCTCTATTACATACAGTCAAACTTTTTACAGTCAAACTTGTTATGGTCTCTATTACATACAGTCAAACCTGTGTTAGTGGTCACTTATTAATACAGTCAAACGTGTTTAGTGGTCATCTCTATTACATACAGTCAAACCTGTGTTAGTGGTCATACAGTCAAACTGTGGTAGTGGTCATCTCTATTACATACAGTCAAACGTGTGGTAGTGGTCATACAGTCAAACCTGTGCTAGTGGTCATCTCTATTACGTACAGTCAAACGTGTGGTAGTGGTCATCTCTATTACATACAGTCAAACCTGTGGTAGTGGTCATACAGTCAAACCTGTGGTAGTGGTCATACAGTCAAACCTGTGGTAGTGGTCATCTCTATTACATACAGTCAAACGTGTGTTAGTGGTCACCTCTATTACATACAGTCAAACCTGTGTTAGTGGTCACCTCTATTACATACAGTCAAACCTGTGGTAGTGGTCACCTCTATTACATACAGTCAAACGTGTGGTAGTGGTCACCTCTATTACATACAGTCAAACCTGTGGTAGTGGTCATACAGTCAAACGTGTGGTAGTGGTCACCTCTATTACATACAGTAAAACCTGTGTTAGTGGTCATCTCTATTACATACAGTCAAACGTGTGGTAGTGGTCACCTCTATTACATACAGTCAAACCTGTGCTAGTGGTCATACAGTCAAACCTGTGGTAGTGGTCACCTCTATTACATACAGTCAAACCTGTGCTAGTGGTCATACAGTCAAACCTGTGGTAGTGGTCACCTCTATTACATACAGTCAAACGTGTGGTAGTGGTCACCTCTATTACATACAGTCAAACCTGTGCTAGTGGTCATACAGTCAAACCTGTGGTAGTGGTCACCTCTATTACATACAATCAAACCTGTGGTAGTGGTCATCTCTATTACATACAGTCAAACCTGTGTTAGTGGTCACCTCTATTACATACAGTCAAACCTGTGTTAGTGGTCATCTCTATTACATACAGTCAAACCTGTGTTAGTGGTCACCTCTATTACATACAGTAAAACCTGTGTTAGTGGTCATCTCTATTACATACAGTAAAACCTGTGTTAGTGGTCATCTCTATTACATACAGTCAAACGTGTGGTAGTGGTCATACAGTCAAACCTGTGTTAGTGGTCATCTCTATTACATACAGTAAAACCTGTGGTAGTGGTCATCTCTATTACATACAGTCAAACGTGTGGTAGTGGTCATACAGTCAAACGTGTGGTAGTGGTCATACAGTCAAACCTGTGGTAGTGGTCACCTCTATTACATACAGTCAAACGTGTGGTACAGTCAAACCTGTGGTAGTGGTCACCTCTATTACATACAGTCAAACGTGTGGTAGTGGTCATCTCTATTACATACAGTCAAACCTGTGTTAGTGGTCACCTCTATTACATACAGTCAAACGTGTGGTAGTGGTCACCTCTATTACATACAGTCAAACGTGTGGTAGTGGTCACCTCTATTACATACAGTCAAACGTGTGGTAGTGGTCATACAGTCAAACCTGTGTTAGTGGTCACCTCTATTACATACAGTCAAACGTGTGGTAGTGGTCACCTCTATTACATACAGTCAAACGTGTGGTAGTGGTCACCTCTATTACATACAGTCAAACGTGTGGTAGTGGTCACCTCTATTACATACAGTCAAACGTGTGGTAGTGGTCACCTCTATTACATACAGTCAAACCTGTGGTAGTGGTCACCTCTATTACATACAGTCAAACGTGTGGTAGTGGTCACCTCTATTACATACAGTCAAACGTGTGTTAGTGGTCATCTCTATTACATACAGTCAAACGTGTGGTAGTGGTCACCTCTATTAAGCAGCCAACCCGTATTAAGCAGCCCGATTCCCAATGTGTTGTTTTCTTATACATTTGACCTCTATTTAACACAGGTTTGCTTGTATTCAGTTTCATACAGCCATTACATATTTTCTTATATGTACACATGAAATACAACCAGGAAGGATTCTGATTGGTTGAGAGAATAAACCATATAGTTTTGTAAATTACACTTTAAATCATGGCTATTTCTCGGTAAAATGGTACGTAACGAGAAGACAAACAAGGATTTAAAAGAATTCTTGACGTAATTATAACGCTGTTTAAAGCGTAAATATATAACGCCGTTGTGCATAGTGAGTGATGTCATGACAATTTACAAAACGTACTGACGTCATTAACAATTTGCGCCGACTGCCAAATTGAAGATAGCAAAGTTATTTTGAGAAAAAATAATAATATTAAAACGAGAGCTGTATGATAATGTGATAAAAAGGATCTAACACTGGTGGTGATTTATGACTCATTTTGAAAATTTGCTATTAAGCTCGCCAAAAATGGCAAAATTAGCAGGGATCATTCTAGAGGGCGAAAAAGGGACCCTAAAAAAAATTTTGTCTAGTAAGATACACTGGCCCATTATAAAGCACTCCTTCTATTCAAATGTTGTATTTAACTGTGCATTTTAACCCTATTTTGCAGAAGTATATTAAAGAACACCATTTAAGGAAGCGATCACGCGCTTTCTCACTTCTCCCAAAACTTCTGACCTAGAATGAACCCTGAATTAGGTATGACACAATGAGTATTCCCTATGCATCCCAATAGCATATCGTCTTAATGTGAACAAATTACAGAATGGAACAAGAAAAACCCTCTTGAAATAACAAATGTCTAAGTGCACTTGTTTCATGTGAATTTCGTGTTTCTTTTTATGAATTTTTCACATTAAGATGATTTGTTGTGTCAGGTTGCACAGGGTGATGGTGGAATGGTGGTGGTAGAAGCTTACATCTTCCTGATAGGCAGTGTTGTAAAGAGTGCGGGCACCTCGCAGTGAGGCAGTATGGTCTGCTGGTTAGGTTTATGCAATCCACACGCTAGCTTTGACAGCATCTAAAAGTACAGAATTATCGAATAAATCAAGATTGTTTCCATGTCTTATCCATATTCTGGATTTATTTAATAAATTTAGGGTTTTTTAAGAATGAAATGGCTGGGCGCACCACACTGCCCTTTTTAACTCCGCCCTCTTTTCCTTTTAAAAAAAAATGTTACTCCACAACAGGTGCCTTCGGGCGGACGGGCGGACATATATACCGGTAACTTAGAACTTTTTCGCCCTATTCACCAGTATATACTGCCTCTTTCATCAATCACCGTAACATAACAACATTTTCGAGGAGTTAACCCCAAAATACCCCCTCCCGCACCTCAAAATGCACCCTGCCCCTCAATGACCCACCTTGCCCCTTTCTGGTCCACCCTGCCCCTTTATGACCCACCCTGCCCTTTTTTCCACTCTAGAATAAATGAAAAAATAAATAAATTGAACTAAGGTCCCAATCGCTTTTCACTCCATTTTTCACATTTCACGATGAAAAGTTTTAACTTGTTAACAGCAAGTAGTTGAGCATCCTGCAAGCTTTCCTTTTCACTTCAGAATTTTCCGTTACGTTTCACTATTCAGGTCATTCTAGCATCACTAGAGGTTTCCCCCTGACGCCATTAATCAATCGCTTATGTTTCCCAAAACAGGTTTTCCTAGATTTAGTAAAACAGTTTAGAATTTTTATCTAAGAGTATGTGGCAAACAATGACCTTGAAGATGGTAAATGATCAATATGTCTTCTCTAATAATGAGCCGTTTATCAGGTATTGGTTAATTGCCGATAACTGTGTACCTGTAGTGAACATATTGTAATTACTGTCAACTATCTTTATCAATTGTTTGCACAGGCACGGTGGTATGTCTTTGATTGGGTAAATTTGCCGAATGAAAGTCGCACTTCAGACGCTTTGACTTCGAGTTTGAAATACTGCCTATTTTGACATCACAATTCAAGATTTTTCATTTTCCCCATGGCGTCTTGTGTATTATGGTGTGCATTGTGGCGTTATCCTTTTTATCACGCTAAATTCAACGCGGCGCAGTAATAAGTTGGTGTTTATTCAAGGAGATACAGTAGTTTTGTTGAGACGAGGTATCGTTGTATAATGTAACACTGAACCTTATTGTGCGCTATTCCAGCAGAGCATCGGAAACCAGTCTCCTTGTAAACAGCGGCCCTCATTTCCTCCGCGATCACAGCACCTACAGCAAGACGTCTTTCAATCGAGTCCACTGTCTCTTCATCAAATGCCACACTGAGCCAATCAGACAGATTCCTGCCATCTGAAATTATGCTAAGTTATTTACTGACGTAGCAAGTTCAGCTCTATTCATGTATTTGCTAAATTTCATAATGAAGAAAATAGGGAATTCAGCAGACATATGTAGCATACACATAATGGAAGGGTATTTTACCGGTAATACATGTAGCATACACATAACGGAAGGGTATTTTACCAGTAATACATGTAGCCTACACATAATGGAAGGGTATTTTACCAGTAATACATGTAGCATACACATAATGGAAGGGTATTTTACCGGTAATACATGTAGCATACACATAATGGAAGGGTATTTTACCGGTAATACATGTAGCATACACATAATGGAAGGGTATTTTACCGGTAATACATGTAGCATACACATAATGGAAGGGTATTTTACCGGTAATACATGTAGCATACACATAATGGAAGGGTATTTTACCAGTAATACATGTAGCATACACATAATGGAAGGGTATTTTACCGGTAATACATGTAGCATACACATAATGGAAGGGTATTTTACCGGTAATACATGTAGCATACACATAATGGAAGGGTATTTTACCAGTAATACATGTAACATACACATAATGGAAGATAAAGCTTAATATGGTGAATTTCTAAACATTTTGAATACCTGTATCCTGGCTGTATCCTACAACATGTGTGTTTAAAAGTTTGTCCACAGTGACTGTATCCTTGCTGAAGGAAGCCAGCCTGTGGTCTACCTCCTCTGTGAGGTCAATGAAAGCTTCATCAACGCTCGCCTTCTCTACACAGTCAGTAAACCGAGACAGAACTTCAATCACCTCTGCTCCGGCCTCACGATATCTACAGACAGGAACAGTAATTGCATACATGCAAAGTATCCCACTTTGGTGGGTGGTTGCGTGGGGAGAGGGTATTAGCTGACATGGGTCAAATGAATGGTTCACATGTATGCAATAGTTATGTTATATGTTATCTTTTCGGGTTTTACGCCTGCATCAGCACCATTTTGGGCTATATTACCGGCGGGCAGTTTACTTAACAACACCATTCCTGGGCAGGCTCCAGCGGTTAACCGGTACGTGGGTGCACCAACCTCCGTAAGAAACTGCCAACTTTTTCATATAAATGAGACACGGCCTGAGCGGGGCTCGAACCCGTGACTATCAGTGATGATAGGCTACAGTGGTATACAAGTCAGCGACCGTAACCACTCGACCACGGAGGCGGACATATGTATGCAATAGCAAAGTGGGAACTGTAATTGAAGTTCTAGTGAATGAAATACATTTGCTTCAGGTGCAAGCCCAGAGTTCACGTCCAGCTGTAGAAAGTTATGATTGTGTCTTCTCTGGATTCCATCTGGAATAAGATCTCTAGAGCTATTAATCAAACGGTGTAAGAACTTGTTTCGCAATCAAGCTATAAGTTATGGCGACTCTCAAGCTATTATTGGTGGATGAAGACCCTAGGTGCCCCTCCGTGCAGTATTTCAGGTACGGATGGACACCCAGGTAGAACCACCAACTGTCCGCAAGCCAGCTGGATAGTTTCCTCACATGAAAGAATTAAAGTCAACGACCGTAACCACTCGGACACAGACGCTCCTAAAATAAGTGTATATAAACTACTAATAAGCCTGGCATGACAGGCAAATTTATCAACGTTAACAATATGAAGGAGACCGACAACGAAGAAGAATGGTGATTAGTCTGGTTCCCAATCTGATTACAACCCGGTCCTCAATACAACTGCATTAGCAGTGGTTAGCATGCTCGCCCTTCACAAATGCAACCAGGTTTGTTCCTTGTCCGAGAAATACGAGATGGTACTGTGGTCACCAGATCGGACAGGTGGAGTTTCTCAAGGTGCTCCGGTTTCCTCCCACACACATATATGCATTCAACAGCGTCAACGAGATTAACTTGATAAGTAGTTATAGCTTGTTTTGCACAGTGGAGTTTCTCAAGGTGCTCCGGTTTCCTCCCACACACATATATGCATTTAACAGCGCCAACGAGATTAACTTGATAAGTAGTTATAGCTTGTTTTACAATCGTTTTATAAAAGCAGTTAATGTTCTTTTCTTTATTTTTAGTTTTGTGTCTTCTACGAAGGAATTGTTGCAATAAAAAGCAGATTAAAATACGACACTTCTGGCAACTTGATAATAACTTGCCTGGTGAGATCAGCTTTCTCCCGTACTTGTGGAACTCTGACGAGTTGTATATCTGGACACTTGGCTTTAGCATCATCCCCTCTCATCGGTCTCGTCACACCAAACTCTCGAGCTTCATAACTAACGGCTATAATACTAAAATAAACATTTGTTAAGAAGTTAGAAATAAAATATCGTGCACTCCATGATTCGCATGTACAAAGACTGTTTACAGTGAGTTGGTTGAACTCGAAAACTCGAGAAAATGGCAAACATAAAATCCCCCATTCCATGCATATGCCTTCTCTTTCTAATCAGAAACAAACTTATATGTAGTAAGAACTACTACTAATCATTAAACTTGTGGCACGACACGATTGCTTCCCTTTAATTTGTCATGTTTTGTATTCACATGTAAATGTAAAAACGAATCGAGCAATAAAATATACTATGTATATTCATTGAAATAAAATATTGTTTAAACTAATAAAATATGATTAAACTAAGATTAAAAATCTAACTTTTAGATTGCATGTACGAATACGTAATAGAGTGGTGGAACCTATGCTCGGCGTATTCCTATGCTCGGCGTATTTTTTCCATTTACATCCGTATGTAAAATATGTAAATAGTTTTAAAATATTTTCGCCGACAGAGGTGAAGCATGGTTCAATAACATTCCGTTGTGCGTACCGGTAGCCTAATGCAACTGTCACATGATTGGTTCAGTAGCCGAATATAAACAGACAACTTACTTGTTGGGAAAAAAAATTTCCACCGAAATGTGCAGTTTATGAGCATTTCAGGTGGCTATCCGGATTGGGGAAAAAATGTACAAATAACCAGAAAAAAGTTTCTTATGAGTTGTAATATTGTTAGTTATTGTCTTATTGATGTTACTAAGTCAAAATAATATATTCAACATTTACCTGTGCATAAATTTAAAAAATGCATGTACGCCGTGCATAGGTGCCCTAAAGTATCTAGTTCCCCATGGAAACAGGTGCCGTTGCGATAGCTGTATTTAGGCGCATGGTTACGTAATGAAGCTAAGATTTTCAACAACAATTTTATGAAAGTTGTGTTCACGACTTAAGAAAATAATAATATACGGCAAGTGCATTTAACTTTTTTTATAGGCCATGGATTTACGCCGAGCATAGGTTCCACCACTCTATATTGCCATAATGGTGAAATAGCACTCTTAGAAATTGCATAACCTTGAGATTACCTCCCAGCCCTGTTCTGTAATATACAGAAATAGACATCATACTGATGTTCATGCCAAGTTTGGTGTAAATCCAACAAGTTATTTTGGAGAGGAAGCATGGACAAGTTTGTAATAAAAATGTTCCAAGGGCTGTAAATCCGCAATAATATCTACATAAAGTTGGGATGAAACACTGACGTCGTTGTAAACATTTCAGAACATGAGGTATGAAACACAGGTACAGGACACAATGTCAAGTATATTAATAATCTAATAATACTAGTATATTTAGTATACTCGACATTGTGTCATGTACTTGTACTATGAAGAATACGCAATAGAGGTACGAGTCACCCACTTCATCTGTCGGGTAATGGTGGCAAGCAAGAATCCATCATTTCTCCTAAAATGGCAAGTTGTGACTTTTACATTGTATGTGCCCCAGTTTTATTGTAATTTTCATTGTGTGTTCTATTTTAAGACATTTTTGTAGAATTTTCGTTAAGTGCCATTGATTTACAGTACATATCATATCAAATATGACGTTATTATGTGAATATTAATCCTATTCGTTTATGTTGTCTTACATTTTTGAACGTGACCAAAATGTTGACCATACAACAGTGAGTGTAACACACATTTACACAAACATAGAAACCTCTTTCTATCTCTAGTTGACCATACAACAGTGTAACACACATTTACACAAACATAGAAACCTCTTTCTATCTCTAGTTGACCATACAACAGTGTAACACACATTTACACAAACATAGAAACCTCTTTCTATCTCTAGTTGACCATACAACAGTGTAACACACATTTACACAAACATAGAAACCTCTTTCTATCTCTAGTTGACCATACAACAGTGTAACACACATTTACACAAACATAGAAACCTCTTTCTATCTCTAGTTGACCATACAACAGTGTAACACACATTTACACAAACATAGAAACCTCTTTCTATCTCTAGTTGACCATACAACAGTGTAACACACATTTACACAAACATAGAAACCTCTTTCTATCTCTAGTTGACCATACAACAGTGTAACACACATTTACACAAACATAGAAACCTCTTTCTATCTCTAGTTGGTTAACACTTTCCCACATAGAGACGTAAGCTTATTACCTCATTTATTCTACCTTCATGCGTAATAATGGTCAAAAAACCTTTTGTGATGTCATAACGCTGATTATTAGATATTAGATATAATAGATGGGGTTTCCTAGGATAGAGGTTCAGGGTTATTGGTGCCGTATACATGATTTTTTGGTGCATTATAGATAAATTCTCAAGTTCCTATGGTCAGTCCCTTATGGATACAATCTCGAGTTCCTGTGGTCAGTGCCTTATGGATGCAATCTCAAGATCCTGTGGTCAGTGCCTTATGGATGCAATCTAGAGTTCCTGTGGTCAGTGCCTTATGGATGCAATCTCGAGTTCCTGTGGTCAGTGTCTTATGGATAGAATCTCGAGTTCCTGTGGTCAGTGCCTTATGGAGATCCTGTGGTCAGTGCCTTATGGAGATCCTGTGGCCAGTGCCTTATGGAGATCCTGTGGCCAGTGCCTTATGGATACAATCTTGAGCTCCTGTGGTCAGTGCCAAATAAACCTTTTGTGATGTTAAAATGCTGCTGATGACTCTCCAGCTACTACCGGTATTCCAGGAATATACTAGGAAGACCCTGGATGTCCCTCCAAGCAGTAGCCTAGACACAAACGGCCACCCAGATAGAACCACTGACCTACTGCAAGCCAGCTGGATAGCTTCCGCACATGAAGGAATTTGACACACATAGTGGGATTCGATCATACAACGGTGAGGGAGGAGGGGCCAGTGAATCGAAGTCAATGACCTGAGGGAGGGGCCAGTGAATCGAAGTCAATGACCTGAGGGAGGGGCCAGTGAATCAAAGTCAATGACCTGAGGGAGGGGCCAGTGAATCAAAGTCAATGACCTGAGGGAGGGGCCAGTGAATCAAAGTCAATGACCTGAGGGAGGGGCCAGTGAATCGAAGTCAATGACCTGAGGGAGGGGCCAGTGAATCAAAGTCAATGACCTGAGGGAGGGGCCAGTGAATCAAAGTCAATGACCGTAACCACTCGGCTACGGAAGCCCCATTTGTTTGTACGTGGTAAAAGGATAAGCATGTATTTATTTCATCATACCCTCCTCCTTTCCACGGATTGTATTGTACTACAGCGCATGGCTTTCCCTTCAGACTGGGGTTGAGTCTTTGTTCCACCTGCACATAGAAGCAGTCCATATCTATCAACGCAACAATCCTCTCCATACTCAATCCTATTTCTGTAACACAACAATTTATATATGATTTTCTAGATTTTTTTATATCATATTTTATGGCATCTATATATTCAATGTACAATACAACTCAAATGTACAAACATGTTACGGATGAATTAAATAAGATATATGGTACAAACATTATCAGTATGTATATATATATATGGAGAAGCAAAAAGGGTTGGACCACAAGTTTTAACAACATTAGTTTCAGCCCGCCCCAACATACTAGATTGTAATTAAGAAAGAGACTGAATATAGTATAAGAGCATTGCAATTAAGATACTAATTTTTGAATACAGTTAACTGAGTTAAGGGGGATAAATTGGATCTGATAAAGTAAAAAAAAGTACAAACAATGAAAAGCATTTTATAGATATGACATAATCCCCCCCCAGGCCCTACTCCACACATACTCCCCCCCCCCTCCAGTTTTTAATCACTGGAGGACAAAATCCTTCATCTAGAGTTTAAACAGGGATCATTCTAGAGGGTGATGTGGGCGAAATTGTCGCCCTAGGAACCCTGACTTCGCCCTCTGGGGGCCCCACTTCTCCCTAAAAAAAAATTAAAAATTTTTTTTTGGTTTTTACGATTTTCAAACAATTTTTATCTAGTAAGATACACTGGCCCATTATAAAGTACTCCTATTCAAATGTTGTATTTAATGGTTGTACTGTGCATTTTAACCCTATTTTGCAGAAGTATATTTAAAGAACACCATTTAAGGAAGTGCTCACGCATTTCTCACTTCTCCCAAAAATTCTGACCTAGAATGAACCCCGAGTTACGCGGTCTTTAACCTTGAATCTGAATGGGAGGAATATGTTCTGCATTCTTATACAGGGGGATTATGTCCGCCCGTGTCAAAAATCATGGGGGAGGGGGTTACGTCATATTGACTCATATACTCGATACTATATATACACAGGAGCCTCCGTGGTATGGGGACACTGCGAAATGCTAAGGATATGGTGTCTGCCTTGAACCAACTTCAACCGAGGGATTACGAGTTTGAGCCCACCAGATTCACAGTGGAGGTGTATTTACGCGAGATGCATTGAATGAATTTAACTGAAAGACAAATATTATTTCTTAATTTTAATACAAAGTAGAGTAGAAAAATAAAACATATAGCACAAACTATGAAGCTATGTGCATTAGGGTGTTAAATTAGAGGCAGCAAGTAGTAGAGATCATTCTAGAGGCCAAAGTGGGCGAAATAGTCACCCTAGGGACCCTGACCTAGCCACTTCTCACTCAACGATATTCCGCAAGCCAGCTGGATAGCTTCCTCACTTGTAAGAATTTGACACCAGTGTGATTCGAACCTGCATTGGTTAGGGGCAAGTGATTTGAAGTCAATGTCAGTAACCACTCGGCCACACAATATTTTCATTAGCCAAGACCTACTTATCAAGCTATGGTTATGGACACGACACCAAACATGCTGGAATTTGAATTGCAGACTGCAAACAGGTCACTCTTGGCAATATTAGTTAACGAATTGCAAGATCCACATTATAGCATCAATTGATCTTTAAAACTTCTCCGCGGACAGGGTCAACTAAAATGGAAGTGTTCCAAGGTGGAAGGAGTGTGTGTTTTACGTTTATTTATAGTCGCTACCGGTTGCACATTGTGAGCATTGACTCCTGAACAGATTAGTCACTTTAGATTTTGGATAGAGAAACCCAGTCCATTCTCCTCTGGTTTTTTAACGAAAGAATATGAGTCATTTTATTATGGTATAGCTGTTAATTGAACTCCTGAATTATAAGCGGAGATTAAACACGGGAACCTCTGTGGCGGTCCTGGGTTTGATACTCGGTCAGGCGATGTCTGTAGTGTCATTGAGCAAGGCAGTTCACACACATTGTGTAGTACTGGTTAGGTGAGCTAAGCCTGCCCAGAAATGTTATTATATTTCGGGTTTTACGCCTGCATCAGCACCATTTTGGGCTATATCGCCGGCGGGCAGTTTACCTAACAACACCTTTCCTGGGCTGGCTCCAGCAGTTAACCAACCTCCCTAAGAAACTGCCAACTTTTTCATATAAATGAGACACGGCCTGAGCGGGGCTCGAACCTGTGACCATCAGTGATGATAGGTTACAGTGGTATACAAGTCAGCGACCATAACCACTCGACCACAGAGGCGGACTGCCCAGAAATGACATACAGGTCTAGTTCCATGCAAGGGATTTAATCTGCAAGGCTGAAGGCACCAAAAACATGCAAGGGATTTGATCTGCAAGGCTGAAGGCACCAAAAACACGATTGTTGTCCAGAGCATTATCAGTGATAGATCTAATGTCCCTTAGTCCAATTATTTATAGACTTGAAAATGTGACATTTTACTATCAAGGCATTTCTCAAAATAACAGCTATATTGGGAGATGTTGCTATAAAAGAAACAAGGTATCGTATCATAACTCAATGCAGCATCAGGATTTTGTTCTGAAATTGACGAAACTAAATTTCCCGCGACGAATATAAAGTGTTGCAGATAAATTGTGAATTATGACAATAGCAAACTGGTTAGGTAACGCACCACTATTACCTTTATCTAAAAATCAGTGTGTTCGTTTTGCATACTCGAGTAAAGTTAGCACATGAGTCTGTCTTTCCCCTTATTTTCCCTCCCTCCTATTCCTTCTTTCTCCTACCTTCTTTATTTTCCTTCTCCCTCATTCCTTCTTCATATTTTCTTTCTGGTTCCTCCCACTTCTGCTTTCTTTCTCTTTTTCACCCTCTTCCGTCTTCCAGCTCTTCAGTGCCGTAGCCAGATTCTGAAAAATAACCGAGGCGACCCCCACGAATTATTTTGTGGATGCGTGTCTGTGCATTCTGAAGGCAGTTTTATCAGGGTTTCCTATAGGGGCCTACCTGTCGTTATTTGCCAAATTCTAACCGAGTGGCTCATTTGCCCCAGTGTGGCTACGGGCCTACTGTTCATCTTCTTCCTTTTAAATGATCATGTCGATTTCACTAAAACCAGTGGTCCTTTGCTGGTACATCCTGTTTATGTTTTTTTATTGTTAAGTGGCATGTGCTGTTCTATGCATTGTGTACGAACTTATCGAGCGACACTTTTTTTATTTCTATATCATCATGAGCCAGCGGTTGTCTCCTGTTCCTTCGCTAAAACAGACACCATATATAGTATGGACGTTAAATAAACTTGAGTCTGATCAAACGCACGATTACCCATGCATAGGTGTATCGCAGTGTGTTTTGATTACTGTATGCGTGCATGATGCAATCTACAGCAATAGTTTTCTCTGCAGAAGCATCGTATACAAGTATTGCAGTAGTTGTGCATGGTTCAGAACTATGTTCGATTAGTGAATGGTTGTCTGAATCCGATCATGTCTGTGAACAGGCTGCAGGTAGAACCACTTATAATTAGGTCAAGTAACCTGATATTTTGATATAGACAGAGATATCACGCTTCACTCTTTGTGTGTGTTTGTGTTTTTACATTTATTTATCGTCGCTACCGGTTGCCCATATGAGCTACGCCTCCTGAAGAGATTATTCATTTTAGATTTTGGAGGATAGTGCATGATACAGAGAGAGAGACCCATTCCAGAGTCTCCTCTGGTTCTTTTACGTGAACGGTGTAAAGCAGCGACACGAGACCTCGGTTTAACGTCCCATCTGAAAGACAGTTAATTTTATTATGGTCAGACGGGGGATCATCGAACCTGCGATCCCTGGATTACCAGTCCAGCGTGTTACCACTGGACTACATATCCGTCTGTGGTTCACTCTTTTTAAAGACACACCATTTTATATAATCGAAAGAATTTTAAAGAAAGTTGGCTTAACAATGCTAAATACCTAGATAGGTTAGTGTGCAGTTTCTCCGGTACCGGTGAAACACAAAAACGAACCAAACGTATTGCTAGAAAGACCATCTGCCCGACCTCATTTCAATGGCACATCCCAAATGCTACTTTGAAAATGAAACGTTAGCGCAAACTGGTCTTTGATTTCATTGTCCGGATGTACGTACGACCCTGTGCTTTATATGTTTCATAATCAGTTGTCCATGTCAGTTTGCTTAGTTGGCTGTCCGATTAGCGCAGGGGTTAGCGCGCTCACTTCTCACCAATGTAACCCGGGTTCGATCCTCGATGGTACGGTGGTCGCCAGATCGGACAGGTAGGTTTTCTCTTGGTTTCATAAAATTTAGTACGACATCACAACGAGTGTAAGATCATTTTTATCACATGCCCACAGTAACAACCCGAGATTAGAACATTACTTTTCATGTTTCGATCCCTTCTTACAATTCAAGGAAATCGGTAGTGTCGTAATAAATTGTCCCCCAACTCCTCGACAATAATACGTTTAATCACTATACTGTATACCGATAGTGCATATTTAGCATATATAGATTTTCAACAAAGAAAGCATGACCATAAAGTTGCAAACTATATTTAGTTTTAATCATATTTTATTGCATTCATTCTATATATATATATATATATATATACAATGTACAATACAAGACAAATGAACACATTATATAAGTAAGCCTAATATACGATTCGTGACATTGTTTGTACAAGGATGGTCAATATATGTTGTAGCAAATGGGTTGGGCCACAAGTTTTAACAACATTAGTTACGGCCCTCCCCAGGCAAACTAAATGTCGAATGAGTGAAAAGCAAGCAGTCATGCCGCGACTAATCGGAATACTTCCAGGTTGTATTACACATGTGGACATACAAGGATATGTGTGATGGCTGTATGAAACTGAATACAAACACTATATGTAACAAAATACAATATGACATTGTAGAGACACGTGATCTAAGGCAACGAACTAATGAATACTGACCAAAACGGACAGGGAAGTATGTGAGATGGTACGGTAGTCGCCAGATCGGACAGGTGGGCTTTCTCTGGGTACTCCGGTTTCCTCCCACATTAATGACCACACATACGCTTTCATCCGCGCCAACGAGAGTGATTAATATAAGTTGTTAAAACTTACTTGTAAAATAAATAAAGTTTAAACATAAAGTTTTCTTAGAGAATACTGCTATTGTGTGTGTGTTTCTATGTATATTTTATCATCGCTACCGGTTTGCTCATATGAACGACACCTCCTGAAGAGATTGGTCATTTTAAGAATGTGGAGGATAGTGGGGTGATACAAACAGAGGCTAATTACAGAGCCTCCTCTGGTTCGTTTATTCGTGCACAGTGTAAAGCACCTCGGTTTAAAGTTCCACCTGAAAGACTAATTATGGTCAGACGGGGAATCGTACCTGCGACCCACTGGACTACTGACCCGTCTTAATGTTATTGTTATTGGATAGGTAAATATATATATATTTGAATGACTAATACAAAGAATTATCTACATTATGTGAATTATTAGTATCGCCCGCATATAATAAATTTAAACTATTTTACAACGATTGCGAAGCAAGCTCTAACAACTTATATTAATCACTCTCGTTGGCGCGGATGAAAGCGTATATGTGGTCATTCTTGTGGGAGGAAATCGGAGTACCCGAATAAACCCCACCTGTACGATCTGGTGACCACCATCGCACATACTTCCCCGGTCCGAGGATCGAACTCGGGTTGCATTGGTGAGAAGCTAGCGCGCTACCCACTGCGCTAATTGGACATCGGAATGTTCTCCTATACTACATTGATATCATAATTAGGTTTAAAACTTGTTAAACAATTTGTACCATATGTATCGATGTATAACGCGCTAGCATGTATTCCGGTTTATACCGTGCACCGTAAAATAGCATTTCCAAATGCCAACATTTCTCATAATACGATATAATCGCGCTCAATGATTGTTATTTACCCGTAAAAATAAGATAAAATCATGCGGGCCTACGTGCACGGTTCTGAAATATGATCGTGCTGTGTGATTTGTATAATCCCCGCAAAAGTAAGATACAGTCATGCCTACGTGTAGCCTGGGAACAGGCGTCGATATAGTTTGCCTGGTCAGTCAAATAAATATATTTTAACACCAAGACTATTAATTGGGCCGTATGGAGTTTCTGATCATATCAACGTCTGGGGAAAGATTATCCGTGTAATTATTGACTAGCATTAATCCTATTAATAGGCCTATTAGCAAGTGACTTAATTAATGACGTGCTTGAATCGAAAGCGAGGCACTGCAATGTTGATAAAACTTTCTAATTGGCCGCCAAAAATAGTTTTTGAAAGTACAATGTGCGTCTGATTTGACATGTTTACTCAAGGTTTAAGTCGTCCTTACTTCAATTACGCCGAATCGACCCATTACCACTTAAACGTAATAGTTAAAAACCCACCTGCCCGATCTGGCGACCACCGTATCATCTCACATACTTCCCGGTCCGAGGATCGAACCCGGTTGCATTGGTGATAAGCGAGCGCGCTAACCACTGCGTTAATCGGACAACCTAAATAGGCTAATAATGGTATATTTTATATACACAAAATTGAAATTGTGCGAAACGAAAGTTGAAATCATTAATTATAATTATTATTGTGCATTGAAGTAATGTAGCAATTTGGTGTCACGAGAACGCGCTTCTTGATTGTGCATTCTTAAATATGAAGTCGTAAATCACATTCCTGTACATGATGTAACATGAATAGAGCAGAACTGTCCAATAATGTAGATAATTTGTCGAATTAAAATATGCTTGCCTTTTGTGCAAAGCGCAAATGCCAAAACCCAAACATTATTCGAAGGTAATAAATATCTGCGTCGAATAAATAGTTTGCTTACAAATAAAATTAGCTTGTAACTGTATAATGTATATGTCGTTGTGATGGGAATTAGCATGGGTTCATCTTATATACTCTACAGTATTCTATTCTAGTGTAGGGCTGTGTTCTGAAACAGTTCATCAACTTACGATTTTTAATATTTGAGTTCCTGTTTACACCTTATGTTTCATTTCGGTAAGGTGTAACTATCGGGATCCGATATTATAGTTAATGCAATGTTATGCGACGCTGGAAATTCTTGTCACAATGTTACATATCTGTTATATTGCTTTTTGGGTTCTTTGTTTTTGTAATTACATGTATATAGTTTAATTACATGATATCACAATGTTTGTTCGTATTCGGTAATACATGTAGTTGTAATATTGTAAATGTATCTGTATTATACATGTATGTGATGGCTCTCCTATAATGGAGGATAATAAAGAATATATCTATATGTAAATGATGTAATTATGATGGTCTTGTATCTATCCAACAAACATTTGCAGTGGCCATTCGTGGTGTTGAAGACCTGAACGTTGGAACAGCATCGGACGTGTTAATTTAATAGCCATACAAAGTGTGTACTTTCATTTGTCCTACACATTAATGAGCAACATCGTTGGTTTTTCTATTACCTCCCTTGGCAGATAAAGTCCGATTTATCCCGAACTATATATTGGTCCTCTTAGTTTAAATGGTTTGTTTTTACTGTTGTTCCCTAACTTGATGTTGCGGTATGATAAATGTGATTATATAAAAATCATGTTAAAAATCTGTTTTGAACCCGAAACCATTTGTACAGACACCATGAGTATATGCGCTGCATGTAAGATAACTAGATAAATATAGCTTAAATATTAAACTTTAAAATATTAAACTTTAAAATAATAACTAGACAGACAATTAACGTCCCGCTATGTACCGAATTACCTTCAAGTACGAGTACATTATAGACAGCTAGTAAACACTTGCGCGTAATGTATATGTTAAAGTTTATTAGTACGTATTTACAAAATTAAATTGGTCAGGCACAGCATGCCGTGCCTGTCACTCTACATCTATGCGCCCTCTTTCGTCCCGCGGCATTGATCGACACCCCGAAACATCAAAATCGCGCCCGTCACCTAAATACGTCATAATAAACTTTAACCTGCTTAGTGTTTTAAAGCTGATTTACTAAAATTAATTCATTCAAAGTTTGAAAAATGCTGCCATCTCATTGGACCAAAAATAATTTCAAACACTAACAATTGGATAACATCCATTCATTCCATATTCATAACTGGATATCTTTATCTTACCGACTGCTAATTAAACACATGTAATCGTTTTAGTATTTGCCTAGGACGTGTACACACGTGTTGACCTGGCCTTGTACATCTGTATTAGGTACAGCCGAGAAAACAAAGAAATATATCCATACTCTTTGTTTATAAATGAAATTGCTAAGTAATAGTAAAGGAAGGATTATTCACTTATTTACGACGCATCTTGAAAAAACTACTTCAGCTGAGCGAATGATGCGGTTTGCGAATACCTTACATAAATAATGCACGACGTCATTGTACTTCCGGTCAAAATGTACAGATACAAATAAATACCTCGGTGGTTTGAGAAATGACAATGTTACTAATTCTGAAATACAACACGATCTAATGTTGGCAAAGGTCACATGTAGGGAGGGTTGCGTCTGGTTGCTGTTGTAGAGAATTAGTCCTCTGATGTTTCTTCGAAGTTTCATAGCAATATCTGACTTTAGAAATGCTAGAATTTGTTTTCGACGCATACATTTCCGAAGTACAGACTATTTTTGGCCAAAGTTCAATGCAACTCCGGGGGGGGGGTGTTAGGGGTGCATGGAACAACCCGTAGAAACAGTATATATGCAAATTATGGAAGCATTATATTTGACGGGATTTTAGTTATACAGTCAAACCTGTCTTAAGCAGCCAGTCAAGGGAGTCAGAGAAAGTGGCTGCTTAGCACAGGTGGCTGCTTAATAGAGGTCAAATATATAATTAAACAACCAAATGGGAATCTGGAAACTGGCTGCTTAATACAGGTTGGCTGCTTAATGGAGGTGACCACTAACACAGGTTTGGCTGTATGCAATTGTCGACAACGCAGCCGGAAAGTTGATTGCTTAGTCTCGCTTTCCACTGAAGTATCTCAGTGAATACACCAGGATGTGGAATGGTGAACACTATATATGGTGTACACAGATCTCATATGAATGAACAAGCAAGGATGAACAATCCCTACATATCAGATCCAGTGAATACAAAACAATATATATATATATATATATTTATTTGGCAGACAATATTGATCGTCATAGTGTACAATGATAATTTGGCATTTAGCGATGCGTCATATTGTACAGTGATAATTTGGCATTTTAGCGATGCGTCATAGTGTACAATGATAATTTGGCATTTTAGCGATGCGAAAATGATAACTTATTGAAACGAATTATATAAATGGTGAAACAAAACAGTTTTCTAAACCACCATTAGCAAATAAACTAACTAATAAACGGCACACGGGCCATTACAGCACACTCCCTTCCCTCAGCAGTAAATCCGCACACCACTGCACATAATCACTCGGCAGTAAACCGACACACATTCACTCGGCAGTAAACCGACACACATTCACTCGGCAGTAAACCGACACACCACTGCACATAATCAATCACTCGGCAGTAAACCGGCACACAATCACTCGGCAGTAAACCGGCACACATTCACTCGGCAGTAAACCGACACACAATTGCACAATCACTCGGCAGTAAACCGACACACATTCACTCGGCCGTAAAACGACACACCATTGCACAATCACTCGGCAGTAAACCGACACACATTCACTCGGCCGTAAAACGACACACCACTGCACAATCACTCGGTCATAAAACCGACACAGCACTGCAATCATTCTGCAGTAAACAGACACACAACTGCACACTGGTTCAACAAAAAACGTCTACTACATAAACACACAAGCAATATTACAACAATAAATACAAAATGAACGATTTTATATACCTAACATATATACAAATAAAGATTTATTACGCCTACACTACAATTTGAGCACGAACAAAATAAGACAATGAACAAAAACGTTGAAAACATTAATGAAACACGTAATTCAATCTGAAGTGAAACTATACTTCCCGCGGCAATAATATCCCAACGTGTTGCTATGATACAAGACCCTAGCTGCTGACCGGCTACAGACGACAAAAATAGACAAATACATTTTATTTTCAAACTCCAGTAGGTCAATATGACCCATGAGGTCCAACAATATACATACACACTATTAACAAATAGTGGTGACAATTGTGTGGAGAAGGCAACGTTTTTATGTTTATTTATCGTCGCTACCGGTTGCCCATATGAGCGACGCCTCCTGAAGAGATTAGTCATTTTAGATTTTGGAGGATAGTGCATGATACAGACCGAGACCCATTCCAGAGTCTCCTCTGGTTCTTTTACGTGCACGGTGTAAAGCACTGACACGAGCCCTCGGTTTAACGTCCCATCTGAAAGACTGTTAATTTTATTAGGGTCAGACGGGGGATCGATCCTGCGATCCCTGGATTACACACATATTTCAAAAGCATAGCGGTTGAGGATATATAAAACGCAGCATTAACCTTGAACGGGGTATGGTAGGAACATGGGTTATTTATTACCAGCGCGAGCTTGACACTGAACCGAAATATTCAGACAGACGGATGAACAGAATGTTCCCAGAAATGTTGAGGAGAATAATATTACTGCTCAATCATTTAATATTATATAGTTTCACTCAAATTTTTTTCTCGCCAACTCACTTTTATCACCGGTTCTCTGTCTTCTTTGTTCAACGAATTTCTGTGGAACAGACTTCCGGTCATATGCCTGGCCGATAAGTGCGAAAAAGTCAATGAACATTGTAGACGAATTCAGAAAATATTTGAACTCGGAAGTTGTATAATCCTGTGGAAATGTGTGGTGGTAGTTATGGAAACCCTCTCCGGCTGTAAGCGTAGCAACCATACGGTTTTCTGCTGGATTGATTCTGACGTCATAGGGGCGCATGCCCCACAGGTGAGCAGCACTATTTACAAGCCACGTGGCGTTCAATATGACGCAATATCTCAAAAGCGAACACATAAAGTATGCAGTGATGACGTCTTCTCCCCAGAAATAAACCGGAACTACGGTCGGCATGATGAAGCAGAGGAGTACCACTGAGGGCAAGTACACTCTGAAATACAAATTTAGTTTAGCTCGATTGCGAAACAAGTTCTTACAACTTATAATCACTCTCGAGACCTCATTCCTGGTGGACTCCATCGTCACGAGGGAGAGAGAAGAGGCAATGTGGACTTTAAGTGACTTGCCTAAGGCCATAACTCGCACCAGCTGGACTCGAACTCCGGGCCGTGTGCACCTTGAAACGAATGCGCTACCAATGCGCTATCAGGGCTACCACCAGTCCTTTTCAGGACTAACCAAACATTTCGAAAGAAATATCTCAGAATTTATGCTACATTTTCAGACACATGCACTTCTGCACGTAGGCTAGCCTGGGTGCCAGTCTGTTTATTTTTCACTTTTTAACTTCTGGCAAAATGACAAGCCTGTGGAAACTGGATTTCCGATCGTAGCGTCATCTACTTACACCCTCGTGTATGAGGGTGTATATTTGAAGAACGACAACTCTTCTCTACAAGATACTATCGCTAAATATAGAAACGGAATTCTATCGGAAATCGCCGAACAGGCACGATTATACACGATCATTTCCGAATATACACGAATGCTCCCGTAGCCTCATTTACATCGCACATATATAAGTTCCCGTTTCTGTATTATATCGACAATATGGCGGATTTTAACTATTACGTTTAAGTGGTAATGGGTCGATTCGGCGTAATTGAAGTAAGGACGACTTAAACCTCGAGTAAACATGTCAAATCAGACGCACATTGTACTTTCAAAAACTATTTTTGGCGGCCAATTAGAAAGTTTTATCAACATTGCAGTGCCTCGCTTTCGATTCAAGCACGTCATTAATTAAGTCACGTGCTAATAGGCCTATTAATAGGATTAATGCTAGTCAATAATTACACGGATAATCTTTCCCCAGACGTTGATATGATCAGAAACTCAATACGGCCCAATTAATAGTCTTGGTGTTAAAATATATTTATTTGACTGACCAGGCAAACTATATCGACGCCTGTTCCCAGGCTACACGTAGGCCCGCATGACCATCTTACTTTTGCGGGGATTATAAAAATCACACAGCACGATCATATTTCAGAACCGTGCACGTAGGCCCGCATGATTTTATCTTATTTTTACGGGTAAATAACAATCATTGAGCGCGATTATATCGTATTATGAGAAATGTTGGCATTTGGAAATGCTATTTTACGGTGCACGGTATAAACCGGAATACATGCTAGCGCGTTATACATCGATACATATGGTACACATTTTTTAACAAGTTTTAAACCTAATTATGATATCAATGTAGTATAGGAGAACATTCCGATGTCCAATTAGCGCAGTGGGTAGCGCGCTAGCTTCTCACCAATGCAACCCGAGTTCGATCCTCGGACCGGGGAAGTATGTGCGATGGTGGTCGCCAGATCGTACAGGTGGGGTTTATTCGGGTACTCCGGTTTCCTCCCACACGAATGACCACATACTTATACGCTTTCATCCGCGCCAACGAGAGTGATTAATATAAGTTGTTAAAACTTACTTGTAAAATAAATAAAGTTTAAACATAAAGTTTTCTTAGAGAATACTGCTATTGTGTGTGTGTTTCTATGTATATTTTATCATCGCTACCGGTTTGCTCATATGAACGACACCTCCTGAAGAGATTGGTCATTTTAAGAATGTGGAGGATAGTGGGGTGATACAAAAAGAGGCTAATTACAGAGCCTTCTCTGGTTGTTTATTCTTGCACAGTGTAAAGCACCTCGGTTTAAATTTCCACCTGAAAGACTAATTATAATTATTCGCAATCGTTATAAAATAAATAAAGTTTAGTAGAGAACATAAATTATGTCTTCTACAAAACAATTTATTATCAGGCCTAAGAACACTATCGAAGCTACTACTGACGTACGTCTACCTATGGCACAGTTACGATAGTCATGCAGTAGGCCTACTAATGCTCACACTGTTTAACCCATTTCATTCTGGATATATTTAAAGGCTTTTGCAAACAACATAGATCCAGATCAGCCGCAGCGTGACGCTGTGTGCTTATCAGGATCTATGTTGTTTGCTGCATAGCCAAGTGTCTTAGCAAGATCATCTGAATAGCAAACAGCATAGATCCTGATCAGACGGCACGTTCCGTGGCGGTTGATCTGGTTCTATGTTCTTTGCAGATACCGTTTGAACGGTATCCAGAATGAAATGGGTTATCAGACATTAAACAAATCGGCGATATAATACAAACTTAATGTGTGTTTTATGTTTATTTATCGTCGCTACCGGTTGCCCATATGAGCGACGCCTCCTGACGAGATTAGTCATTTTAGAATGTTGGAGGATAGTGCAATGATACAGACAGATACGCATTCCAGAGTCTCCTCTAAAGTTCCATCTAAAAAACTAACTTTTATTACTGTCAGACGGGGGATCGAACATGCGATCCCTGGATTACCAGTCCAATGTGTTAACCACTGGTATACAGCTCCGTCTGTCAAACGTAATATCAATCATATTTTTCAAAGTTGTACTTACTTCCGTTGAATACGGAGCACAGGGTCAGCCAACAAGTCCGATATATCCAGCTGTTTTCCTTTCGTTTTCACATCTATGTGTTTTCTACACAGCAGCCAACCAACGTGAGAGAAGAAGAACCCGCGAGTTGCATTATGGGGATCGGCATGCGTTTCCGAGTACTTGTGATGCACTCTGTGATCACGTGCCCATTCGATGACGTCATTCTGTTGATAAGCGCATTAATCTATATATATATTTGATGGCGGTTATAATACAAACTGGATACATATTTTTTTAATAGCTGCATCATGGTACATGCATATGAAAATGTGCTTCAACTGTCATCCCGCCCCACCTAAATGACGTCAAGTCGCTGGTTACAAATACATTTTAATAGTAAATAGTAGCCTGTAGGGGGTGGTGGGTACGGCCACGAGTTGGATTGTCAACTTGGAGGTCACATAAAGTCAAATTTATATATATTTGCATATTAAAGAGAACATACCCGGAAAGACATGCATATTAAAGAGAACATACCTAGAAAGACATGCATATTAAAGAGAACGTACCCGGAAGACATGCATATTAAAGAGAATGTACCCGTAAGACATATATATTAAAGAGAACGTACACGGAAAGACATGCATATTAAAGAGAACGTACCCGGAAAGGCATGTATATTAAAGAGAACGTACCCAGAAAGACATGCATATTAAAGAGACCGTACCCAGAAAGACATGCATATTAAAGAGAACGTACCCGGAAAGGCATGTATGTGCAGTTCTCACTTATAGTGCTATCTTTTGATTGCATTTGATTGTATATATGTTGAGGGCCTCATGGTAGATTAACTTTTGTTAAATGAGTACTCTCGTTAAATAAAGTCTTTATTATTATTATTATTATTATTATTAAAGAGAACGTACCCAGAAAGACATGCATATTAAAGAGAACGTACCCGGAAGACATGCATATTAAAGAGAACGTACACGGAAAGACATGTATATTAAAGAGAACGTACCCAGAAAGATATGCATATTAAAGAGAACGTACCCGGAAAGACATGTATATTAAAGAGACGTACCCGGAAAGGCATGCATATTAAAGAGAACGTACCCGGAAAGGCATGCATATTAAAGAGAACGTACCCGGAAAGGCATGCATATTAGAGAACGTACCCGGAAAGGCATGCATATTAAAGAGAACGTACCCGGAAAGACATGCATATAAAGAGAACGTACCCGGAAAGACATGCATATTAAAGAGAACGTACCCGGAAAGACATGCATATTAAAGAGAACGTACCCGGAAAGACATGTATATTAAGAGAACGTACCCGGAAGACATGCATATTAAAGAGAACTTACCCGGAAAGACATGCATATTAAAGAGAACGTACCCGGAAGACCTGCATATTAAAGAGAACGTACCAGGAAAGACATGCATATTAAAGAGAACGTACCCAGAAAGACATGCATATTTAAAGAGAACGTACCCAGAAAGACATGCATATTAAAGAGAACGTACCCAGAAAGACATTCATATTAAAGAGAACGTACCCAGAAAGACATGCATATTAAAGAGAACGTACCCAGAAAGACATGCATATTAAAGAGAACGTACCCGGAAGACATGCATATTAAAGAGAACGTACCCAGAAAGACGTGCATATTAAAGAGAACGTACACGGAAAGACATGTATATTAAAGAGAACGTACACGGAAAGACATGTATATTAAAGAGAACGTACACGGAAAGACATGTATATTAAAGAGAACGTACACGGAAAGACACGTATATTAAAGAGAACGTACCCGGAAAGGCATGCATATTAAAGAGAACGTACCCGGAAAGACATGTATATTAAAGAGAACGTACACGGAAAGACATGTATATTAAAGAGAACGTGCCCAGAAAGATATGCATATTAAAGAGAACGTACCCAGAAAAGACATGTATATTAAAGAGAACGTGGGTCCCATAGAACGTACCTGGAAAGACATCGAGTTCAAGAGAACAAGTATGATTCTCATCGGGAGCTTGGCCTTGTATGTCCTGTGAGACCATAGTCTGTGGGCACCGACCGTCACACCAATTCCACTCAACCAATAAAGATAAACCGCTGTAAAATAATTAGTACAATGCACGTACTATTTTTTTGGCGCGAATGAAAGCGAAATGTGGTCATTCGTGTGGGGGGAAACCGAACTACCCGGAGAAAACCCACCTGTCCTATCTGGCGACAACCGTACCATCTCCGAGGATCGAACCCGGGTTGAATTGGTGAGAAGCGAGTGGGCTAACCAGTGCGCTAATCGGACAGCATGTATTGGTACACTTGGGTAGGTATGTTTGCGATGTTGTGTGTGTTTTGTTGTGCATGTTTTACGTTGATTTATCGTCGCTACCGGTTGCCCATATGAGCGACGCCTCCTGAAGAGATTAGTCATTTTTAGATTTTTGGAGTATATTGCAATGATCCAGACAGAGGCCCATTCCAGAATATCCTCTGGTTCTTTTACATGCATGTACAGCACCGACACAATACATGATAATTTTATTAGGGTCAGACGGGGGTCGAACCTGCGATCCCTGTATTACTAGTCCAACGTGTTAGCCACTGGGCTACAGATCCGTCTGTAAAGTTGACAATGTTTTATATACACGAAGACACTGTTATAACCTTATTTCGCTTTCATTATGTTGGCTCATTAAAATATTTCAATTGAACATATTTAGTTTCGACAACGCCGGGTTTGCGACTACAAGGGACGTAACAATCTCGTAAATAAGCATTGTGTTTTGAACTTTTGATAAATCCCCATTTAACAAAGGCATTCATGATACATCAATACAGTCGAATATATGTTTGCCGTCACCAGCCAACCTGTATATAAGCAGCCAGTTTCCAGATTCCCAATATGTTGTTTTATTATACATCTGCCCTCTAATAAAGCCATCACTGGTTTTTCTATTACCTCCCTTGGCAGATAAAGTCCGATTTATTCCGAAATGTAAATAGGTCATTTTAGTTGGAATCCTTTGTTTTTACTGTTGTTCCTTTACCGGATTTTGCTTTATGATCAAAATGATTTTATCCAATTCGTGTTAATTGATAGCAAGTTTTTACAAATACGTACCCATTGCATATACTGTGTGATATCTGTCAGAATATAGTTATTTAATAATCATAAGCTGAGAAAGTGGAAGAAAATTGCTAGCATGTTGTGCAAAGGAAACGACGATAACAAATCGAGGAAAGCACTTAATAGGCCCTATCTACTATTAGAAAGTATTCAGGGGCAGTAACCGACCGATGCCTCTCCTTATTAAGCAGCCGCATATGCTAAGCAGCCACTTTCTGTGATTCCATTGGCTAGGCTGATTAAGAGTTTGACTGTATTAAATAAATAAATAAATATATACTTACTCCAAATAATGGTTGCTAATTTTGCTTGGGGAATTAGATAGAGTCCGTATATCGCCGAAATATGAAGAGCGGACATTAAAATCACATTTCTCCAGACAATCTGTAATGGGACACGCTTTTTCGATACCGGTTCCGGTTCATCGGAAATAATCGGTGTCAGGTCAAGATTGTCAATAGGGGCTTCAACATCACTTTTCAACGGAGCACGTGGCTCTTCAAGTCCTGCATGTGGCGGCATTTCAGAATCTGAAGAATATACGTGTTATTTATTCAGAGATATATGGTAATACTTTTTAGTTCTTATCATATAATTCGGTA
>CM026404.1:85931651-86024764 GCA_014843695.1 Archivesica marissinica
CAGTATATGGTATGTCACACTGGACATCCAACCATTAAATGTCGACAGTATATGGTATGTCCTGGACATCCAACCATTAAATGTCTACAGTATATGGTATGTCCTGTACATCCAACCATTAAATGTCTACAGTATATGGTATGTCCTGGACATCCAACCATTAAATGTCTACAGTATATGGTATGCCGCCCTCGACATCCAACCATTAAATGTATACAGTATATAGTATGCCGTCCTGGACATCCAACCATTAAATGTCTACAGTATATGGTATGTCCTGGCCATCCAACCATTAAATGTATACAGTATATGGTATGTCACCCTGGACATCCAACCATTAAATGTCTACAGTATATGGTATGTCACCCTGGACATCCAACCATTAAATGTCTACAGTATATGGTATGTCACCCTGGACATCCAACCATTAAATGTCGACAGTATATGGTATGTCCTGGACATCCAACCATTAAATGTCTACAGTATATGGTATGTCCTGGACATCCAACCATTAAATGTCTACAGTATATGGTATGTCCTGGACATCCAACCATTAAATGTCTACAGTATATGGTATGCCGCCCTCGACATCCAACCATTAAATGTATACAGTATATAGTATGCCGTCCTGGACATCCAACCATTAAATGTCTACAGTATATGGTATGTCCTGGCCATCCAACCATTAAATGTATACAGTATATGGTATGTCACCCTGGACATCCAACCATTAAATGTCTACAGTATATGGTATGTCACCCTGGACATCCAACCATTAAATGTCTACAGTATATGGTATGTCACCCTGGACATCCAACCATTAAATGTCTACAGTATATGGTATGTCCTGGACATCCAACCATTAAATGTCTACAGTATATGGTATGTCCTGGACATCCAACCATTAAATGTCTACAGTATATGGTATGTCCTGGACATCCAACCATTAAATGTCTACAGTATATGGTATGCGCCCTCGACATCCAACCATTAAATGTCTACAGTATATAGTATGCCGTCCTGGACATCCAACCATTAAATGTCTACAGTATATGGTATGTCCTGGACATCCAACCATTAAATGTCTACAGTATATGGTATGTCCTGGCCATCCAACCATTAAATGTATACAGTATATGGTATGTCCTGGACATCCAACCATTAAATGTATACAGTATATGGTATGTCCTGGCCATCCAACCATTAAATGTCTACAGTATATGGTATGTCCTGGCCATCCAACTATTAAATGTATACAGTATATGGTATGTCCTGGACATCCAACCATTAAATGTCTACAGTATATGGTATGCCGCCCTGGACATCCAACCATTAAATGTCTACAGTATATGGTATGCCGCCCTGGACATCCAACCATTAAATGTCTACAGTATATGGTATGCCGCCCTGGACATCCAACCATTAAATGTCTACAGTATATGGTATGCCGCCCTGGACATCCAACCATTAAATGTCTACAGTATATGGTATGCCGCCCTGGACATCCAACCATTAAATGTCTACAGTATATGGTATGCCGCCCTGGACATCCAACCATTAAATGTCTACAGTATATGGTATGCCGCCCTGGACATCCAACCATTAAATGTCTACAGTATATGGTATGCCGCCCTGGACATCCAACCATTAAATGTCTACAGTATATGGTATGCCGCCCTGGACATCCAACCATTAAATGTCTACAGTATATGGTATGTCGCCCTGGACATCCAACCATTAAATGTCTACAGTATATGGTATGTCACCCTGGACATCCAACCATTAAATGTCTACAGTATATGTATGTCGCCCTGGACATCAACCATTAAATGTCTCAGTATATGGTATGTCACCCTCGACATCCAACCATTAAATGTCTACAGTATATGGTATGTCCTGGACATCCAACCATTAAATGTCTACAGTATATGGTATGTCCTCGACATCCAACCATTAAATGTCTACAGTATATGGTATGTCACCCTGGACATCCAACCATTAAATGTCTACAGTATATGGTATGCCACCCTCGACATCCAACCATTAAATGTCTACAGTATATGGTATGTCCTGGACATCCAACCATTAAATGTCTACAGTATATGGTATGTCCTGGACATCCAACCATTAAATGTCTACAGTATATGGTATGTCACACTGGACATCCAACCATTAAATGTCTACAGTATATGGTATGTCACACTGGACATCCAACCATTAAATGTCTACAGTATATGGTATGTCCTGGACATCCAACCATTAAATGTCTACAGTATATGGTATGCCACCCTGGACATCCAACCACTAAATGTCTACAGTATATGGTATGTCCACACCAACCAAAACCAAAAGTCACCCTTGACATCCAACCATTAAATGTCTACAGTATATGGTATGTCACCCTGGACATCCAACCATTAAATGTCTACAGTATATGGTATGTCGTCCTGGACATCCAACCATTAAATGTCTACAGTATATGGTATGTCACCCTGGACATCCAACCATTAAATGTCTACAGTATATGGTATGTCACCCTGGACATCCAACCATTAAATGTCTACAGTATATGGTATGTCACCCTCGACATCCAACCATTAAATGTCTACAGTATATGGTATGTCACCCTCGACATCCAACCATTAAATGTCTACAGTATATGGTATGTCCTGGACATCCAACCATTAAATGTCTACAGTATATGGTATGTCACCCTGGACATCCAACCATTAAATGTCTACAGTATATGGTATGTCACCCTGGACATCCAACCATTAAATGCCTGCAGTATATGGTATGTCCTGGACATCCAACCATTAAATGTCTACAGTATATGGTATGCCGCCCTCGACATCCAACCATTAAATGTATACAGTATATAGTATGCCGTCCTGGACATCCAACCATTAAATGTCTACAGTATATGGTATGTCCTGGCCATCCAACCATTAAATGTATACAGTATATGGTATGCCTGGACATCCAACCATTAAATGTCTACAGTATATGGTATGTCCTGGACATCCAACCATTAAATGTCTACAGTATATGGTATGTCCTGGACATCCAACCATTAAATGTCTACAGTATATGGTATGTCCTGGACATCCAACCATTAAATGTCTACAGTATATGGTATGTCCTGGACATCCAACCATTAAATGTCTACAGTATATGGTATGCCGCCCTGGACATCCAACCATTAAATGTCTACAGTATATGGTATGCCGCCCTGGACATCCAACCATTAAATGTCTACAGTATATGGTATGCCGCCCTGGACATCCAACCATTAAATGTCTGCAGTATATGGTATGTCACCCTGGACATCCAACCATTAAATGTCTACAGTATATGGTATGTCACCCTGGACATCCAACCATTAAATGTCTACAGTATATGGTATGTCGTCCTGGACATCCAACCATTAAATGTCTACAGTATATGGTATGTCACCCTCGACATCCAACCATTAAATGTCTACAGTATATGGTATGTCGTCCTGGACATCCAACCATTAAATGTCTACAGTATATGGTATGTCACCCTGGACATCCAACCATTAAATGTCTACAGTATATGGTATGTCCTGGACATCCAACCATTAAATGTCTACAGTATATGGTATGTCCTGGACATCCAACCATTAAATGTCTACAGTATATGGTATGTCCTGGACATCCAACCATTAAATGTCTGCAGTATATGGTATGTCACCCTCGACATCCAACCATTAAATGTCTACAGTATATGGTATGTCCTGGACATCCAACCATTAAATGTCTGCAGTATATGGTATGCCCTCAACATCCAACCATTAAATGTCTACAGTATATGGTATGCCGCCCTCGTCATCCAACCATTAAATGTCTACAGTATATGGTATGCCGCCCTCGACATCCAACCATTAAATGTCTGCAGTATATGGTATGTCACCCTCGACATCCAACCATTAAATGTCTACAGTATATGGTATGCCGCCCTCGACATCCAACCATTAAATGTCTACAGTATATGTATGGTATGTCCTGGACATCCAACCATTAAATGTCTACAGTATATGGTATGTCACCCTCGACATCCAACCATTAAATGTCTACAGTATATGGTATGTCACCCTGGACATCCAACCATTAAATGTCTACAGTATATGGTATGCCGCCCTCGACATCCAACCATTACATGTCTACAGTATATGGTATGTCCTGGACATCCAACCATTAAATGTCTACAGTATATGGTATGCCGCCCTCGACATCCAACCATTAAATGTCTGCAGTATATGGTATGTCACCCTCGACATCCAACCATTAAATGTCTACAGTATATGGTATGCCACCCTCGACATCAAACAATTAAATGTCTACAGTATATGGTATGTCGCCCGGGACATCCAACCATTAAATGTCTACAGTATATGTTATGTCACCCTCGACATCCAACCATTAAATGTCTACAGTGTATGGTATGTCACCCTCGACATCCAACCATTAAATGTCTACAGTATGTGGTATGTCCTGGACATCCAACCATTAAATGTCTACAGTATATGGTATGTCCTGGACATCCAACCATTAAATGTCTACAGTATATGGTATGTCACCCTCGACATCCAACCATTAAATGTCTACAGTATATGGTATGTCACCCTCGACATCCAACCATTAAAGGTCTACAGTATATGGTATGCCGCCCTCGACATCCAACCATTAAATGTCTACAGTATATGGTATGTCCTGGACATCCAACCATTAAATGTCTACAGTATATGGTATGTCCTGGACATCCAACCATTAAATGTCTACAGTATATGGTATGTCACCCTCGACATCCAACCATTAAATGTCTACAGTATATGGTATGTCACCCTCGACATCCAACCATTAAAGGTCTACAGTATATGGTATGCCGCCCTCGACATCCAACCATTAAATGTCTACAGTATATGGTATGCCGCCCTCGACAACCAACCATTAAATGTCTGCAGTATATGGCATGCCGTCCTCGACATCCAACCATTAAATGTCTACAGTATATGGTATGCCACCCTCGACATCCAACCATTAAATGTCTACAGTATATGTTATGTCACCCTCGACATCCAACCATTAAATGTCTACAGTATATGGTATGTCACCCTGGACATCCAACCATTAAATGTCTACAGTATATGGTATGCCGCCCTCGACATCCAACCATTAAATGTCTACAGTATATGGTATGCCACCCTCGACATCCAACCATTAAATGTCTACAGTATATGTTATGTCACCCTCGACATCCAACCATTAAATGTCTACAGTATATGGTATGTCGCCCTGGACATCCAACCATTAAATGTCTACAGTATATGGTATGTCACCCTCGACATCCAACCATTAAATGTCTACAGTATATGTATGGTATGTCCTGGACATCCAACCATTAAATGTCTACAGTGTATGGTATGCCGCCCTCGACATCCAACCATTAAATGTCTACAGTATATGGTATGTCCTGGACATCTAACCATTAAATGTCTACAGTATATGGTATGTCACCCTCGACATCCAACCATTAAATGTCTACAGTATATGGTATGTCCTGGACATCCAACCATTAAATGTCTACAGTATATGGTATGTCCTGGACATCCAACCATTAAATGTCTACAGTATATGGTATGTCCTGGACATCCAACCATTAAATGTCTACAGTATATGGTATGTCACCTGGACATCCAACCATTAAATGTCTACAGTATATGGTATGTCACACTGGACATCCAACCATTAAATGTCTACAGTATATGGTATGTCCTGGACATCCAACCATTAAATGTCTACAGTATATGGTATGCCCTGGACATCCAACCATTAAATGTCTACAGTATATGGTATGTCCTGGACATCCAACCATTAAATGTCTACAGTATATGGTATGTCACCCTGGACATCCAACCATTAAATGTCTACAGTATATGGTATGTCCTGGACATCCAACCATTAAATGTCTACAGTATATGGTATGTCCTGGACATCCAACCATTAAATGTCTACAGTATATGGTATGTCACCCTGGACATCCAACCATTAAATGTCTACAGTATATGGTATGTCCTGGACATCCAACCATTAAATGTCTACAGTATATGGTATGCCGCCCTCGACATCCAACCATTAAATGTCTACAGTATATGGTATGCCGCCCTCGACATCCAACCATTAAATGTCTACAGTGTATGGTATGCCGCCCTCAACATCCAACCATTAAATGTCTACAGTGTATGGTATGCCGCCCTCAACATCCAACCATTAAATGTCTACAGTGTATGGTATGCCGCCCTCGACATCCAACCATTAAATGTCTACAGTATATGGTATGTCCTCGACAACCAACCATTAAATGTCTACAGTATATGGTATGCCACCCTCGACATCCAACCATTAAATGTCTACAGTATATGGTATGTCCTGGACATCCAACCATTAAATGTCTACAGTGTATGGTATGCCGCCCTCGACATCAAGTAGCCAGTGTACTGATGATATATAGATCCATTCTATCTGTATTAAAATAGTATGGTAACGCAGTGTCAAATATATTTACATTTCAAAATTTAGATGGAGACATATTTTGTGTAATATCTACTTTTACTCGGTGTAAGCTATGGGCCTACTTAAAGAAGTTAAGAAAGTTTAATTTACAACAACACTTCCTCAAATATTATAATCCAGTTTAAACAAACTGTGTAGTACAAAAACATATTTCCCTTCAAAAATATATTAAATGAGTTTTTATTTGTCAATTAAATTTGTTGACACTTGTTTTATTAATAAATCTAGTACAGTAACTGCATAGTGTATACCAGTATCTTAACTCTTGTGTTATGTTATATTATGTTATATTTCGGGTTTTACGCCTGCATCAGCACCATTTCGGGCTATATCGCCGCAGGCAGTTTACTTAACAACACCTTTCCTGGGCAGGCTCCAGCGGTTAACCAGTACTTGGGTGCACCAACCTCTGTAAGAAACTGCCAACTTTTTCATATAAATGAGACACGGCCTGAGCGGGGCTCGAACCCGTGACCATCAGTGATGATAGGTTACAATGGTATACAAGTCAGTGACCTTAACCACTCGACCACGGAGGCGGACTATACAGCAACATAACCGAGCATATAACTTAACTCTGTGTACGCTAGCGGTGAGAACAGACAGCGAAATATGTCACACAATTACGTACCGTATATTCCCGACTATAGGTCGAGGGTCAATTTTTGGCTTGAATATGCTGACTTTAAACTGGATCCTTCCTTAACCCTTTCAACCCCACAGGCCTCTAAATAGGCTTATGAAAAGTGTAGATCCAGATGAGCCGGCTCGTAACGAGCCGTCTCATCAGGATCTGCACTTTTTTGCCAGTAATAATTATTACTATTTTTAGATAAAATTACCCATTTTGATAAATGAACTGGTCCAAATGTAATTTTCTTATTAATTTATTGGTCTAAAAATAGCATGCACCAGTCCATGTCAGTTACTTGGGGTTGAATGGGTTAAACTGGATCCTTCCTTAAGTCGAGGGTACTTTGTGGACTTGTGACATTTGTTACTGACAATGGTTTTTCTCTCTCATTTTTGAATGAGACTCAATTGGGCTCAATGTGAGACATCTGATTGACTCTAATGATTCTAATCCATTGCAAATCTTGAAAACAATGCACAACAATAATATATTGATTTAGTTTAATCATATTTTATTGCATTTATTCTATATATACCAGGGATCAGTTTAGAGGGCGATGTGGACGAAATTGTCGCCCTAGGGACCCTGACTTCGCCCTCTGGGGGCTGCCACTTCTCCCTTAAAAAAAAAAAAAAAAAAAAAAATTGAAAGCAGAGTTATGAAATCCTTCAAAATCTTTACAATATGAAGTAAAAAAACAAATTATATTCATATACATGGATCATTCTAGAGGGCGATGTGGGCGAAATAGGCGCCCTAGGGACCCTGACTTCGCCCTCTGGGGGCCCCACTTCTCCCTAAAAAATATAATTATTTTTTGGTTTTTACGATTTTCAAACAAAATTTTGTCTAGTAAGATCTAGCAAGATGGCCCATTATAAAGCACTCCTTCTATTCAAATGTTGTATTTAATGGTTGTACTGTGCATTTTAACCATATTTTGCAGAAGTATATTAAAGAACACCATTTAAGGAAGCGATCACGCGCTTTCTCACTTCTCCCAAAAATTCTGACCTAGAATGAACCCTGTATACAATGTACAGAACAAAACACACTTGTATAATTATGCATAGTATATACGATTTATGTCATTGTTGTGCACAAGAATTGTCAATAAATGTTGAAGGAAATTGGTTGGACCACAAGTTTTAACAATATTAGTTACGGTCCTCCCCAAATGATATATGAAGTTTGTGTATCAGCTTTTTCTATGGTTTATATTGTAAATAAATATCTAATGTTCTTTTAAAATAAATTAAAAATTAAAAAAACTTGTTTCAGCTCGTTTCTCTGCCATAAGTCCACATATGACTTTTATCACATTTCTGGACGAGAAAAGTGTCGACTTATGGTCTCGAATATACGGTAAATTAGCAATGACATAATTCTAATGAAATTACACGACATATTTCCAAAATGTTCAGCTAAACATAAGAGAAAGACACTAATGAATTGTCGACCGCTACATGTATTTGAACTATCTATGGCCTTTATTTTACCCAGCATGCAAAGAGTTAAGTACGAAATAATCTGTGTACCTTAAGGACATCTCGCCTAGTTCCCTCCTGATATACTATTGAAACTCATCACTGTGAATCCAAACAAATTATTACCTAAATCTATTTTCACATAAATGTTGGAATGTGACATTTAAATAGTGGTATAATAGCATTGCAGTCTATACTATACCTAACTAGGACAAACTCTTTATTACCTCAACACAAAATATTTATTGCTCTAAATTATACAAGAAAGGGAATATAATTGAGTTAAACAAATTTGCCTCTAAACCATGACACACAATTTACCTGTCGCTTTCTTTAACTAATAATTATGGGCCATTACAGGTGAATATTGAAAACTGAAACATTGTTAAAGGTCCGGAGTTCAAGCCCCGCTGGAGCCGTTACGATTGTGCCCTTAGGCAAGAAGGCATTTAAATTCCATGTTGCCTCTTCTCACTCCCTCGTGGCGATGGATTTCATCAGGAATGAGGTCTCGAGAGTGATAAATTTGTATAAAAAAACATTGTTAATTCTTTGCACGCTAGCTGGTGAAGATAACGGTCAAATATGTCATGCAATTTAGATTATACGAATTTATTTTAGCTCGATTGCGTAACAAGTTCTTGCAACTAATAGAATCACTCTTGAGACCTAATTTCTGATGGAATCCATCGCCACGAGGGAGAGAGAAGAGGCAACATGGAATTTAAATGCCTTGCCTAAGGGCTCAATCCTAGCGGCTCCAGTGGGGTTTGAACTCTGGACCGTTTGCACCTAAAACGAACGTGCTACAACTGTGCTATCACGACTTCCACTACGTTCATTAGTTATACTGTCAATGTAAGGTGTACGTTCATTAGTTATACTGTCAATGTAAGGTGTACGTTCATTAGTTATACTGTCAATGTAAGGTGTACGTTCATTAGTTATACTGTCAATGTAAGGTGTATGTTCATTAGTTATACTGTCAATGTAAGGTGTATGTTCATTAGTTATACTGTCAATGTAAGGTGTACGTTCATTAGTTATACTGTCAATGTAAGGTGTATGTTCATTAGTTATACTGTCAATGCAAGGTGTATGTTCATTAGTTATACTGTCAATGTAAGGTGTATGTTCATTAGTTATACTGTCAATGTAAGGTGTATGTTCATTAGTTATACTGTCAATGTAAGGTGTACGTTCATTAGTTATACTGTCAATGTAAGGTGTATGTTCATTAGTTATACTGTCAATGTAAGGTGTATGTTCATTAGTTATACTGTCAATGTAAGGTGTATGTTCATTAGTTATACTGTCAATGTAAGGTGTATGTTCATTAGTTATACTGTCAATGTAAGGTGTATGTTCATTAGTTATACTGTCAGTGTACGGTGTATGTTCATTAGTTATACTGTCAATGTAATGTGTATGTTCATTAGTTATACTGTCAATGTAAGGTGTATGTTCATTAGTTATACTGTCAATGTAAGGTGTATGTTCATTAGTTATACTGTCAATGTAAGGTGTATGTTCATTAGTTATACTGTCAATGTAAGGTGTATGTTCATTAGTTATACTGTCAATGTAAGGTGTATGTTCATTAGTTATACTGTCAATGTAAGGTGTATGTTCATTAGTTATACTGTCAATGTAAGGTGTATGTTCATTAGTTATACTGTCAATGTACGGTGTATGTTCATTAGTTATACTGTCAATGTAAGGTGTATGTTCATTAGTTATACTGTCAATGTAAGGTGTATGTTCATTAGTTATACTGTCAATGTAAGGTGTATGTTCATCCATTGTTACATAGGTTACAATAACCCGAAATACTGTCAATGTAAGGTGTATGTTCATCCATTGTTACATAGGTTACAATAACCTGAAATACTGTCAATGTAAGGTTCATCCATTGTTACATAGGTTACAATAACCTGAAATACTGTCAATGTAAGGTGTATGTTCATCCATTGTTACATAGGTTACAATAACCTGAAATACTGTCAATGTAAGGTGTATGTTCATCCATTGTTACATAGGTTACAATAACCTGAAATACTGTCAATGTAAGGTTCATCCATTGTTACATAGGTTACAATAACCTGAAATACTGTCAATGTAAGGTGTACGTTCATCCATTGTTACATAGGTTACAATAACCTGAAATACTGTCAATGTAAGGTGTATGTTCATCCATTGTTACATAGGTTACAATAACCTGAAATACTGTCAATGTAAGGTGTATGTTCATTAGTTATACTGTCAATGTAAGGTGTATGTTCATTAGTTATACTGTCAATGTAAGGTGTACGTTCATTAGTTATACTGTCAATGTAAGGTGTATGTTCATTAGTTATACTGTCAATGTAAGGTGTACGTTCATTAGTTATACTGTCAATGTAAGGTGTATGTTCATTAGTTATACTGTCAATGTAAGGTGTATGTTCATTAGTTATACTGTCAATGTAAGGTGTATGTTCATTAGTTATACTGTCAATGTAAGGTGTATGTTCATTAGTTATACTGTCAATGTAAGGTGTATGTTCATTAGTTATACTGTCAATGTAAGGTGTATGTTCATTAGTTATACTGTCAATGTAAGGTGTATGTTCATTAGTTATACTGTCAATGTAAGGTGTATGTTCATTAGTTATACTGTCAATGTAAGGTGTATGTTCATTAGTTATACTGTCAATGTAAGGTGTATGTTCATTAGTTATACTGTCAATGTAAGGTGTATGTTCATTAGTTATACTGTCAATGTAAGGTGTATGTTCATTAGTTATACTGTCAATGTAAGGTGTATGTTCATTAGTTATACTGTCAATGTAAGGTGTATGTTCATTGGTTATACTGTCAATGTAAGGTGTATGTTCATTAGTTATACTGTCAATGTAAGGTGTATGTTCATTAGTTATACTGTCAATGTAAGGTGTATGTTCATTAGTTATACTGTCAATGTAAGGTGTATGTTCATTAGTTATACTGTCAATGTAAGGTGTATGTTCATTAGTTATACTGTCAATGTAAGGTGTATGTTCATTAGTTATACTGTCAATGTAAGGTGTATGTTCATTAGTTATACTGTCAATGTAAGGTGTATGTTCATTAGCTATACTGTCAATGTAAGGTGTATGTTCATTAGTTATACTGTCAATGTAAGGTGTATGTTCATCCATTGTTACATAGGTTACAATAACCCGAAATACTGTCAATGTAAGGTGTATGTTCATCCATTGTTACATAGGTTACAATAACCTGAAATACTGTCAATGTAAGGTTCATCCATTGTTACATAGGTTACAATAACCTGAAATACTGTCAATGTAAGGTGTATGTTCATCCATTGTTACATAGGTTACAATAACCTGAAATACTGTCAATGTAAGGTGTATGTTCATCCATTGTTACATAGGTTACAATAACCTGAAATACTGTCAATGTAAGGTTCATCAATTGTTACATAGGTTACAATAACCTGAAATACTGTCAATGTAAGGTGTACGTTCATCCATTGTTACATAGGTTACAATAACCTGAAATACTGTCAATGTAAGGTGTATGTTCATCCATTGTTACATAGGTTACAATAACCTGAAATACTGTCAATGTAAGGTGTATGTTCATTAGTTATACTGTCAATGTAAGGTGTATGTTCATTAGTTATACTGTCAATGTAAGGTGTATGTTCATTAGTTATACTGTCAATGTAAGGTGTACGTTCATTAGTTATACTGTCAATGTAAGGTGTATGTTCATTAGTTATACTGTCAATGTAAGGTGTATGTTCATTAGTTATACTGTCAATGTAAGGTGTATGTTCATTAGTTATACTGTCAATGTAAGGTGTATGTTCATTAGTTATACTGTCAATGTAAGGTGTATGTTCATTAGTTATACTGTCAATGTAAGGTGTATGTTCATTAGTTATACTGTCAATGTAAGGTGTATGTTCATTAGTTATACTGTCAATGTAAGGTGTATGTTCATTAGTTATACTGTCAATGTAAGGTGTATGTTCATTAGTTATACTGTCAATGTAAGGTGTATGTTCATTAGTTATACTGTCAATGTAAGGTGTATGTTCATTAGTTATACTGTCAATGTAAGGTGTATGTTCATCCATTGTTACATAGGTTACAATAACCTGAAATACTGTCAATGTAAGGTGTATGTTCATCCATTGTTACATAGGTTACAATAACCTGAAATACTGTCAATGTAAGGTTCATCCATTATTACATAGGTTACAATAACCTGAAATACTGTCAATGTAAGGTGTATGTTCATCCATTGTTACATAGGTTACAATAACCTGAAATACTGTCAATGTAAGGTGTATGTTCATCCATTGTTACATAGGTTACAATAACCTGAAATACTGTCAATGTAAGGTGTATGTTCATCCATTGTTACATAGGTTACAATAACCTGAAATACTGTCAATGTAAGGTGTATGTTCATCCATTGTTACATAGGTTACAATAACTTGAAATACTGTCAATGTAAGGTGTATGTTCATCCATTGTTACATAGGTTACAATAACCTGAAATACTGTCAATGTAAGGTGTATGTTCATTAGTTATACTGTCAATGTAAGGTGTATGTTCATTAGTTATACTGTCAATGTAAGGTGTATGTTCATTAGTTATACTGTCAATGTAAGGTGTTGTTCATTAGTTATACTGTCAATGTAAGGTGTACGTTCATCCATTGTTACATAGGTTAAAATAACCTGAAATACTGTCAATGTAAGGTGTTGTTCATTAGTTATACTGTCAATGTAAGGTGTACGTTCATCCATTGTTACATAGGTTACAATAACCTGAAATACTGTCAATGTAAGGTGTATGTTCATTAGTTATACTGTCAATGTAAGGTGTATGTTCATTAGTTATACTGTCAATGTAAGGTGTATGTTCATTAGTTATACTGTCAATGTAAGGTGTATGTTCATTAGTTATACTGTCAATGTAAGGTGTATGTTCATTAGTTATACTGTCAATGTAAGGTGTTGTTCATTAGTTATACTGTCAATGTAAGGTGTACGTTCATCCATTGTTACATAGGTTAAAATAACCTGAAATACTGTCAATGTAAGGTGTTGTTCATTAGTTATACTGTCAATGTAAGGCGTACGTTCATCCATTGTTACATAGGTTACAATAACCTGAAATACTGTCAATGTAAGGTGTATGTTCATTAGTTATACTGTCAATGTAAGGTGTATGTTCATTAGTTATACTGTCAATGTAAGGTGTATGTTCATTAGTTATACTGTCAATGTAAGGTGTATGTTCATTAGTTATACTGTCAATGTAAGGTGTATGTTCATTAGTTATACTGTCAATGTAAGGTGTTGTTCATTAGTTATACTGTCAATGTAAGGTGTATGTTCATCCATTGTTACATAGGTTAAAATAACCTGAAATACTGTCAATGTAAGGTGTACGTTCATTAGTTATACTGTCAATGTAAGGTTATTGTTCATCTGTTACAAGACACAATAACCTGAAATACTGTCAATGTAAGGTGTACGTTCATCCATTGTTACATAGGTCGCAATCTTGGTAAAATAAATAAAGTTAAACTTTATAGGCGAGTATATACATAAATTTCAATAATTTTCGTAAAAGCAATAAATTTCATATCAAGACTTAAATCCTCAACACACTTAAAAGCTAACGACTGGAAAATAATATAAAACTGTCAAAAGTGGAATACTACTTAGCAATGAGGAATTATTAAGGGTGGAATACTACTTAGCAATGAGGAATTATTAAGGGTGGAATACTACTTAGCAATGAGGAATTATTAAGGGTGGAATACTACTTAGCAATGAGGAATTATTAAGGGTGGAATACTACTTAGCAATGAGGAATTATTAAGGGTGGAATACTACTTAGCAATGAGGAATTATTAAGGGTGGAATACTACTTAGCAATGAGGAATTATTAAGGGTGGAATACTACTTAGCAATGAGGAATTATTAAGGGTGGAATACTACTTAGCAATGAGGAATTATTAAGGGTGGAATACTACTTAGCAATGAGGAATTATTAAGGGTGGAATACTACTTAGCAATGAGGAATTATTAAGGGTGGAATACTACGAATTATTAAGAGGACATTTGTTTGTTTCAGTAAATGATCGGATTACATTGTATATGTCACAGAATGAGCTTTGAAAACATTAATATCACGAATGCTGCTAGCTCAATCCATGAAGGGAGAAATGAGGTAGATCAGGGAGATTATTTTGCCAATGCCTCCCATTAGCTCAATCCCTGTAGGGAGAAATGAGGTAGCTCAGGGAGATTACTTATCCACTGTCTCCCACTAGGTAAATCCCTGTAGGGAGAAATGAGGTAGATCAGGGAGATCATTTATCCACTGTCTCCCACTAGCTCAATCCCTGTAGGAAGAGATGAGGTAGCTCAGGGAGATTATTTCGCCAATGCCTCTCACTAGTTAAATCCCTGTAGGGAGAAATGAGGTAGTTCAGGGAGATTATTTCGCCAATGCCTCTTGCTAGTTAAATCCCTATTAAATACAGTGAGCTAGTACAAATCCGCGACATAGACCAATTACTAAGCAGTTACTATCTACTGTGAAATGTTTACTATACACACCCCAAGGAAAACCAATAACAATAAACTGTCAATCATGCCACACATTTAACCTCACTAACAATAACGAGAACATTAATTTGTTTCGATTGTTTTCCCCCATTATGTACTTACTGTGAACTCCCACTTCCAAATATTTATTCCTTGAAATGACTAATTGCTGTCACTTTTACGCATTGGCGCATACTGCTTTGTTTTAGTGAACCAGCCAATCTATAATCTATCACAATTACAGCGTGAAATCCAACGACACCTCAAATTGTTATTGTCTTCTTATTATACAACTAGGCAAACCAATCAATTCAAAGTCGATCATTCGCTAATGTCTATGAATGACATAAGCTTTGATAAGGGTCACTAAATATATTATATAAGATTTCAACACTAACCAAATACTGGATGCATGTTTAAGGAATGATAATAAACAACTACTGACAATAAGTCACTTATCGACCAGAGATGAGAGATAGCATACACAGGGGTTCTTCACACATTCTCAAATTTTTTGGAACACAAATAGTTTAATCTCTGAACAATATGAAATACAGGAGCAACCTTACACATTGTCTACATGCTGTCTACATGCATGTCTACATGCTGCCTCATGCTTAATAGTTCTACAATATGGTAAAACCTGTGTTAATGGTCACGTTCATCGGATGTCCGATAAGTCAGTGGTTAGTGCGCTTGCTTCTCATCAATGCAACCCGGGTTTGATACTCGGACCGGGAAGTAAGTGAGACGGTACGGTGGTCACCAGATCGGACAGGTGGGTTTTCTCTGGGTACCCCGGTTTCCTCCCATACAAATGACCACGTTTACACTTTCATCAGCACCAACGAGAGTGATTAATATAAGTTGCTAAAGCTTGTTTCGCAATCGTTGTAAAATAAATAAGTTTAAACTTTAAACGTTTTTTTTAAGCAGCCGTATTAAGTAGCCAGTTTCCAGATTCCCAATATGTTGTTTTATTATACATTTGACATCTATTCAGCAGCCACCTGTGCTAAGCAGACACTTTCTCTGACTCCCTTGGCTGGCTGCTTAAGACAGGTTTGACTGTACATTCTAGCATTGAATTTCTACACAGTAAGGCAGCGTTAATATGCCTAGTTAGTTCTTGGTTCTTTAGTGTTTAAAGTCGCACCAACAGCTGAAGCAATACAGCAACTCTCTGTACAAACCATTGGTGCATAGCTGTACCAACCATAGGTGTACTGCTGTACGAACCATAGGTGTACTGCTGTACAAACCATTGGTACATAGCTGTACGAACCATAGGTGTACTACTGTACCAACCATAGGTGTACTACTGTACCAACCATAGGTGTACTACTGTACCAACCATAGGTGTACTGCTGTACCAACCATAGGCATACTGCTGTACAAACCATAGGTGCACAGCTGTACCAACCATAGGTGTACTACTGTACCAACCATAGGTGTACTACTGTACCAACCATAGGTGTACTAGTAGTACTACTGTACCAACCATAGGTGTACTGCTGTACCAACCATAGGTGTACTGCTGTACCAACCATAGGTGCACAGCTGTACCAACCATAGGTGTACACCAACCATAGGTGTACACCAACCATAGGTGTACTGCTGTACGAACCATTGGTGTATTGCTGTACCAACCATTGGTGTATTGCTGTACCAACCATAGGTGCATTGCTGTACCAACCATACTGTACCAACCATAGGTGTACTGCTGTACGAACCATAGGTGCACAGCTGTACGAACCATAGGTGTACCGTATACCATACGATAATGGTTTTCTCTCTCATCTTTGAATGAAACTGGGCTCAATTTGCTATCATTCCATTACGAAATCATTAAAAAATGATTTATTAAATTTGTATATCAGCTATTTCTATGGTCTATAAATAACAATAATTGTCAAATAAATATTTTAATAAGCATGCTATGGATCATTTACAGGTAGGCACTTAACTTTATTACTACAGTCCACGTGATTAAATAAATTACAAAACAAAATGTTTTTAATATTTGTTTGTATGTCCAGGGTTCAGTCTAGGTCAGAATTTTTGGGAGAAGTGAGAAAGCGCGTGATCGCTTCCTTAAATGGTGTTCTTTAATATACTTCTGCAAAATAGGGTTAAAATGCACAGTACAACCATTAAATACAACATTTGAATAGAAGGAATGGTTTATAATGGGCCAGTGTATCTTACTAGACAAAATTTTGTTTGAAAATCGTAAAAACCAAATCAGATTTAATCAGATTAATTAACCCTTTCAACCCCACAGGCCTCTAAATAGGCTTATGAAAAGTGTAGATCCAGATGAGCCGGCTCGTAATGAGCCGTCTCATCAGGATCTGCACTTTTTTGCCAGTAATAATTATTACTATTTTTAGATAAAATTACCCATTTTGATAAATGAACTGGTCCAAATGTAATTTTCTTATTAATTTATTGGTCTAAAAATAGCATGCACCAGTCCATGTCAGTTACTTGGGGTTGAAAGGGTTAAAGACTAAGGTCAACAATGCGGAAAATGAGTCCATAATACAGTTGTAGCAAAGTATATGGGAATGTACAGATCCGTATTTGGAAGCATAGACTCCGTTACACACTTTTTGAACTCCTGTATATAGAACCATTTTCTGCATATAGCCACTCTCTGGCATCAAATGGAAGAGGTAGGTGCACTGCAGACATTATATCAGGTATGGACTGGCACTCAGCTAGAACCACTGACCTTCAATCAGCTAGTTAGATAGATTCCTCACTTAGAAAGAATCCGATCTCCAAGCCATGATTGCAGGGTTCCCTCTGTCTGAATGTTTGTCTGCGCCACTTCTGTCGCCAATTGAAAAATACTGGAGCCAATTTAAAAAACTTGCCAACTAAGAGCCATATAGTTCACAAATAAATATATGAAGCTCTATATTTGACAAAACATGTGCCAATTTTTTTTTTAAAAAAAACAATATTTTCGCCAATTCACAAAATTTAGTGCCAATATTTGTTATTTGTCGCAATTGGCGCCATTGCCGACCGACAGCGGGAACCCTGGATTGCACTAACAGCGATCTCGGGCAAGTTATGAACAGATCGTAACCACTCGATCACAGAGGCTCAAAATAATGACTAGATGATGCATTCGAGAATGACAACTTTGATACATCAGAGATTGAAGTTGAACTTAACGTTGCACACTTTGCACGCTAGCGGCAGATAAAATCACTTTTGCAAACAGCATAGAGTCAGATCAGACAGCACAGAATGTCACGCCTGAAAATATTTGGTGCAACTATTTTTTTTTGGCACATGTTTTGTCAAATACATGGCTTCAAATATTTATTTGTGAACTATATGGCTCTTAGTTGACTCCAAGCTTTTTAAATTGGCTCCAGTGTTTATCAATTGGCGGCAGAAGTGGCCCAGACAAAAATTCAGACAGAGGAAACCCTGTACAGGTATAGTTTACGTGTTGTTACACTGATGCACAATCATCAATTAGCTGACTCAATCTATGGTGTAAATCCTGTCACAAACAAATGTAATACCTTGTAAATGTTAAGCAATATCTGCACGATTGCAATAAATTGAAATATTCATGATAATAATTTGTTCTCAGAGGCTCAGACAAGATTTTATCAATATTATTTTGGAGTTAAGTGGAGCAGTATTATCTGTTGTCATTGTGCTAGTTAGCATGTACAGTACAGTACTTTAGTTTAAACTTTATTTATTTTACAATGATTGCGAAGCAAGTTCTAACAACTTATATTAATTGGCACGGATGAAAGAGTAAATGTGGTCATTAGTGTGGGAGGAAACCGGAGTACCCGGAGAAAACCCACATGTCCTATCTGGCGACCACTGTACCATCTCACATACTTCCCGGTCCAAGGATCAAACCCGGGCTGCATTGGTGAGAAGCTGCGCTAATCGTACAGTACTTTCAGTGTGTATTCGAATCGACAGACAAAATGGTAGCTTTCATTAGTCTAAATATCCCGCTGGAAAGAACATGTGTGCACCTGCGAATATACATAGAAATTGAAAATGCTGTATGATTCACTTGGATAGTTGGCATATTCTTAAAGCATTGGCCTACAAATCCAGAGGACTGAGGTTCAAATCCCAGTACAGGCATTTTTTTCTCTCTCAATATTTTTTTCCATATATTTCATAATTCTTTTTTTTTATGAAAATTAAGTGTACAGTTACATAATTATATGCAGGGTTCATTCTAGGTCAGAATATTTGAGAGAAGTGAGAAAGCGCGTGATCGCTTCCTTAAATGGTGTTCTTTAATATACTTCTGCAAAATAAGGTTAAAATACACAGTACAACCATTAAATACAACATTTGAATAGAAGGAGTGCTTTATAATGGGCCAGTGTTTCTTACTAGACAAAATTTTGTTTGAAAATCGTAAAAACCAAATAATAATTATATTTTTTAGGGAGAAGTGGGGCCCCCAGAGGGAGAAATCAGGGTCCCTAGGGCGACTATTTCGCCCACATCGCCCTCTAGAATGATCCCTGTATATGAATATAATATTATTTTTTTACTTCATATTGTAAAGATTTTGAAGGATTTCATAACTCTGCTTTCAATTTTATAATAAAAATATGTACACTATCATAATCGTTGCTATATTGCACAGTAGAACTAGTAACAACAGCAGTAACAGTATCACATTGAAAGACATATCTTTTTACATACATGTTTGTACACTACAGGAGAAAATAGCTCTATTAGCCATGGATTCAATCATCCTGATTAGCTATGCTATGGATCTATGATTGAGCTATGCTATGGATCTATGATTTAGCTATGCTATGGATCTATGATTTAGCTATGCTATGGATCTATGATTGAGCTATGCTATGGATCTATGATTTAGCTATGCTATGGATCTATGATTGAGCTATGCTATGGATCTATGATTTAGCTATGCTATGCAGGGCGTTCACTAGACTTTGAAACTCAAGAGTCAATGACCCTTGAGGTCAAAATCTCAAGAGTCAAACAGGAATTTTCAAGAGTCAAGCTGGAATTTTCAAGAGTCAAATATATGCATGTTGGTACTTTACGTACTTGTAATTGTTGTAGGTTCGTGCTACCACTGTTAGCGAAGGGATTTTTCTTTTTAGCATCTCTACACCAAGTACAATACAACAGAATCTGATCATCAGTTTGTTTCATTTCCAGCCATCCAAATTCATTAAGCCACTCAGACCTGAATTTTCTTTTCACTTTAGACTTAGGAGTGCCACAGTCTACTTTATGGCGTTTAGGTGTCCCAGGTTCACTAACACTATCACTCAGCTTACGATTGCTGGGTGTGCCAATTCCGAAGTGACTAAGGCTTTTCTGAACCATATTTAAGATTTAATTTCTAAAACTGATACTCTCTAATTCTTTATCTCCGATCTGATTGAAAATATAACTAAGAATGATTTAGGAATATTCTCCAGAAAATGAAGGGATAATGTAGAAACAATGAAATGATTAATGGGTGGTGCACACAATGAATACCCCATAGAAATCTGTAACAAACAATAGCAAAAGTACTTTTACTCACCGACATCATCAAACGATTCCGGCGTATAATTTCTATATCAGTGGCCCACTATAAGCTTCTCAAATAGCCGACAACTTATTATTGACAATACACGTGTTACAAAAACACCGTTTTATCTATGCCGATTGTACATTGACAATACACATAATGTCAACACCTACTTAAACTTCTCAGTTCTCATGATTAGCAGCACATATGATGGCAAACAACACAAATGGTAATTGGTTGTTTGCAAAACTTGCTAAAGGTGTTTATTGTGACAATCAATAATAATTGTCTTTTGATAAAAACTAATTTTTACCGGAAAAATACCGAGCCGTACAGGTATTAGAGAAACGTTATTAAAGATTTATTTCCCTTTGATACTAAAGTTTAGGTAAGCCTTTTTTCTCAACCACCTAACTGAATAATGACATCAACCACGCGTTTTGAACCTAACCCTGGGCGGCGCAAGTGATGAAGGCGCTTTATGCGTGGTTGATACTATATTCTGATCGGCTGGTTGAGATAAAGATTTTACGTAATTAAAAGATGCCATTTGTCTCATTGTGAGTCCCTCGTAAATCACGATCGTGTTCATAACGAAATGCAGCAGATTTTTGATGACAATAACTGCGTTTTATATATGAACGATTACGGTCTTCGACCTCGTAGACAGACATATTTTGATAATTACTCCGCTGAGAAAATATTTGATGACGCATGACCGATCAACGTCCCGGGTCAAGTTGACTCTCAGGGCATTTTCACCAAGAGTCAAACATGCGTCTTTATCAATTTTCGTGCGTCAAAACCCGGGAGCTCGGGTCAAATGAACGCCCTGCTGCTCGGGTCAAATGAACGCCCTGCTATGGATCTATGATTGAGCTATTCTATGGATCTATGATTTAGCTATGCTATGGATCTATGATTGAGCTATGCTATGGATCTATGATTGAGCTATTCTATGGATCTATGATTGAGCTATGCTATGGATCTATGATTTAGCTATGCTATGGATCTATGATTTAGCTCGCTTTGAGGCTTTTGCCATATTCATATTATTTATTTTAGTGTAAATAAATGAGTATTACTGCCGGCATGTGAATCACGCATGGTTTGTATACATAAACCATAAAGATTGGTTTATAACTGTCAATTAGTGTCATGTTCAATTTTCAACAGTTGTTGAACTTCAAAATGTTATTTCATTTTCTGCAACACATTATCTGTTGTTTACTTCGATACATTTTATCGATAGTGGTAGATTTTTCAATTTACAACCAGATATTACCATGAATTGAATGGAAAACAACATAAATATGTAACAGATTGAAAATATTGACAGTTTATCTCACCTGTGCAGGTAAACACACTGAAAAACGAAGCTGTCATAGACTTCCGTGTCGGTGTCCGTTTAAATTACCATTCGTGAAGAAAGCAATTAAGATGAAGTGTAGGTATTGTGCCCTTAAATCTTTTAACTGTTGCTTTACTCAATAACTATAGTACAAGTACCAGTACGCAACTGTTGAAAAGAAATAACTTTATATGTATTAGATATAGTTCAAGACGTGACCAGGATCACAATCCACCTGCCTCTGAGAATGAATGATAGACATAGGAAAATTGGACATTTCATAAAGGTTTTTCAAGATTTTTTAACATAACTATAATTATGTACCGTGCTGGTAAAATTATAGTAGGCTAAGAGATTGAAGTGAACAAACATTTTCTAAAAAAATAGTGATGTAATGGATTTGGTGTCCATCTCGTAATTGAGGGGTTCTGAGCTTGATCCCCATCAGAACCGCGGTGGTGGTGTCCTTAGGCATTAGTCACATACCTCTTTGCACGCTAGCTAGCTATGCTTCTAATGGAGCATACAGAGGCAGGATCCTAATAGAACGTACATAGATGGGATCCTAATGGAGCATACAGAGGCAGGATCCTAATGGAGCATACAGAGGCAGGATCCTAATGGAGCATACAGAGGCGGGATTCTAATGGAGCATACAGAGGCAGGATCCTAATAGAACGTACATAGATGGGATCCTAATGGAGCATACAGAGGCAGGATCCTAATAGAGCATACAGAGGCAGGATCCTAATGGAGCATACAGAGGCGGGATCCTAATGGAGCATACAGAGGTGGGATCCTAATGGAGCATACAGAGGCGGGATCCTATGGAGCATACAGAGGCGGGATCCTAATGGAGCATACAGAGGCGGGATCCTAATGGAGCATACAGAGGCAGGATCCTAATGGAGCATACAGAGGCAGGATCCTAATGGGGCATACATCCTAATGGAGCATACAGAGGCGGGATCCTAATGGAGCATACAGAGGCAGGATCCTAATGGAGCATACAGAGGCAGGATCCTAATGGAGCATACAGAGGTGGATCCTAATGGAGCATACAGAGGCAGGATCCTAATGGAGCATACAGAGGCAGGATCCTAATGGAGCATACAGAGGTGGGATCCTAATGGAGCATACAGAGGCAGGATCCTAATGGAGCATACAGAGGCGGGATCCTAATGGAGCATACAGAGGCAGGATCCTAATGGAGCATACAGAGGCGGGATCCTAATGGAGCATACAGAGGCGGGATCCTAATGGAGCATACAGAGGAAGGATCCTAATGGAGCATACAGAGGCAGGATCCTAATGGAGCATACAGAGGCAGGATCCTAATGGAGCATACAGAGGCGGGATCCTAATGGAGCATACAGAGGCAGGATCCTAATGGAGCATACAGAGGCAGGATCCTAATGGAGCATACAGAGGCAGGATCCTAATGGAGCATACAGAGGCAGGATCCTAATAGAACGTACATAGATGGGATCCTAATGGAGCATACATAGGCGGGATCCTAATGGAGCATACAGAGGCAGGATCCTAATGGAGCATACATAGGCGGGATCCTAATGGAGCATACAGAGGCGGGATCCTAATGGAGCATACATAGGTGGGATCCTAATGGAGCATACAGAGGCGGGATCCTAATGGAGCATACATAGGCGGGATCCTAATGGAGCATACAGAGGCGGGATCCTAATGGAGCATACAGAGGCGGGATCCTAATGGAGCATACAGAGGCAGGATCCTAATGGAGCATACAGAGGCGGGATCCTAATGGAGCATACAGAGGTGGGATCCTAATGGAGCATACAGAGGCAGGATCCTAATGGAGCATACAGAGGTGGGATCCTAATGGAGCATACAGAGGCGGGATCCTAATGGGGCATTCAGAGGCGGGATCCTAATGGAGCATACAGAGGTGGGATCCTAATGGAGCATACATAGGCGGGATCCTAATGGAGCATACAGAGGTGGGATCCTAATGGAGCATACAGAGGCGGGACCCTAATGGAGCATACAGCGGTTATGCAAAACTTAGTCCAACATGTGGATGTTATTATCGTGTTTTATGTTTATTTATCGTCGCTACCGGTTGCCCATTGGAGTGACGCCTCCTGAAGAGTTATGTTATATTTCGGGTTTTACGCCTGCATCAGCACCATTTTGGGCTATATCGCCGGCGGGCAGTTTACCTAACAACACCTTTCCTGGGCAGGCTCCAGCGGTTAACCAGTACTTGGGTGCACCAACCTCCGTAAGAAACTGCCAACTTTTTCATATAAATGAGACACGGTCTGAGCGGGGCTCGAACCCGTGACCATCAGTGATGATAGGTTACAGTGGTATACAAGTCAGCGACCTTAACCACTCGACCACGGAGGCGGACGCCTCCTGAAGAGATTAGTAATTTTAGATTTTTGGAGGATAGTGCAATGATACAGACAGAGACCCATTCCAGAGTCTCCTCTGGTTTGTTTGGGCTATATCGCCGGTGGGCAGTTTACCTCACTTCCTGGGCAGGCTCCAGCGGTTAACCAGTACTCCGTAAGAAACTGCCAACTTTTTCATATAAACAGACATGGCCTGAGCGGGGCTCGAACCTGTGACCATCAGTGATGATAGGTTACAGTTGTATACAAGTCAGCGACCGTAACCACTTGACCATGGAGGCAGTCATTCCGGTGGAAGAAGGTATTTGTTTTTGTCCGATTGCCAATACGCTATCAGTAGAATCTCTCTTAGCCCTACTGTCGCTTCTCGGGTACTCTTTCACTAGGTCATGTTGGCAAGTCCCGTGTCATATCTGTGCCGCTGGAGGTTACCCCACTCTAGATTCCTCAGTATCTCGGTCAAACCTTGTGGAAGTCGTGATGGCGCAGTGGTAGAGCGCTCTCTTCAGGTGTGAAAGACCTGGAGTTGGAGCCATTACGATTGTGCGTGCCTTAGTCAAGGTAGTCTTCTCTCCCTCGGACGTATATATAAATTATAGGACTAACATAGAGAATGTTTCACCACCATTACAAATACCCCAACCATTAGTAGTCAATCATAAAACACTCGTAACATAGGTCAAAATAACATCATGGATACAGTCGATACAACAGTCACAGTTAATCATAATGGAGGAGGGGTAGCTATTCTCCCCCGAGATGTCTCACTTCTCCTTGAGCTGCCTCCAGAGCTACCTCACTTCTCCATACAGTCGATACAACAGTCACAGTTAATCATAATGGAGGAGGGGTAGCTATTCTCCCCCGAGATGTCTCACTTCTCCTTGAGCTGCCTCCAGAGCTACCTCACTTCTCCATACAGTCGATACAACAGTCACAGTTAATCATAATGGAGGAGGGGTAGCTATTCTCCCCCGAGATGTCTCACTTCTCCTTGAGCTGCCTCCAGAGCTACCTCACTTCTCCATACAGTCGATACAACAGTCACAGTTAATCATAATGGAGGAGGGGTAGCTATTCTCCCCCGAGATGTCTCACTTCTCCTTGAGCTGCCTCCAGAGCTACCTCACTTCTCCATACAGTCGATACAACAGTCACAGTTAATCATAATGGAGGAGGGGTAGCTATTCCGACAGCTTACACAATTGATTTAAATAGATAAATGGTAGCCGCAGTCGTGGCTCCAGCCACCTCATCTGAAATGAACGCAATAATAACGCCCACATGTTGGACTAGATAAATGGTTGCCGCAGTCTGTCGCTCGTTACCTCCTCTGAAATGAACGTGATACTAACGACAACATGTTAGACTAGGTAAATAGTTTCCACAGTCTGTCGCTCGTTACCTCCCCTGAAATGAACGTGATACTAACGACATGTTAGACTAGGTAAATGGTTTCCACAGTCTGTCGCTCGTTACCTCCACTGAAATGAACGTGATACTAACGACAACATGTTAGACTAGGTAAATGGTTGCTAACTTGTTATATATATATATGTATGGATTAGGGATACACATGCAATCCTAAATCTCAGATGAGGGAAAAGGCTAAGGTGTAAACCTTGAACTTAGTGCAAACAAGATAGAAGTCTACCAGTAAGCCCACAACATGCATTCTACCCTACCTTCATGGGAACAAACATGCAAAACAGCCTGCTTAATAACCCTTGCTTCACACAGATGCTATGAACAACTTCCCATTATCCCTGGAATATAGGGCCTTGAATACAGCTTTCCATCCTATACGGTCCTGTGCTTTGTGCTTGGCCTCTCCCCAGGAGATCCCATATGTGCGAAGCTCAGAACAACTTCAGGTCACAAATATTCTGCAATGTTTCCTGGCTAAATCTTATTTTCCATCAGAAGATAGGAGATTTATTAGGCTCATCTCCGATCTATAAACTATATAAACTATCTATAAACGCGCTATGCCTCCAATCACAATTGAGCTACTGGTACTGGTGCAACTGTCGTGGATACCTAGCAGCCTGTTCCAAGTACTGCAGAACTCAGAAATAACAAATACAAACCTGTCTTAAGCAGCCAGCAAAGGGAATCACTGAAAATGGCTGCTTAGCACAGGTGGCTGCTTAATAAGAGGTCAAATGTATAATAAAACATCATATTGGGAATCTGAAAACTGTCTGCTTAATGGGGGTGACCACTAAGACAAGTTTGACTGTACATTTACTTAATAAATATAGGATCTTACACGATTTCATACAATATTTTATGAAATGAGTTTTGGAATTTTTGCTTTCGACGCAAAAAGGTTTGCTTAATAGGTGATTTTATATAACGAGTTTTGGAATTTCTCTTTTGACGCAAAAAGGTTCGTTTAATAGCAAAATTCCAAAACTGGTTGGTAGTACCAGATGGCTGGTGTTCCAATACATTATTAGTACTTCATGCAGCAAGCAGCCGTTGTAAGACATATCAAGTCTGAATATCATATATGTCTGGCTACACACCTGCAATAAGATGTCGTATAGATCTGGCTACACACCTGCAATAAGATGTTGTATAGATCTGGCTACACACCTGCAATAAGATGTTGTATAGATCTGGCTACACACCTGCAATAAGATGTTGTATAGATCTGGCTACACACCTGCAATAAGATGTCGTATAGGTCTGGCTACACACCTGCAATAAGATGTCGTATAGATCTGGCTACACACCTGCAATAAGATGTTGTATAGATCTGGCTACACACCTGCAATAAGATGTATAGATCTGGCTACACACCTGCAATAAGATGTTATATAGATCTGGCTACACACCTGCAATAAGATGTTGTATAGATCTGGCTACACACCTGCAATAAGATGTATAGATCTGGCTACACACCTGCACTAAGATGTTATATAGATCTGGCTACACACCTGCAATAAGATGTTGTATAGATCTGGCTACACACCTGCAATAAGATGTTGTATAGATCTGGCTACACACCTGCAATAAGATGTTGTATAGATCTGGCTACACACCTGCAATAAGATGTTGTATAGATCTGGCTACACACCTGCAATAAGATGTCGTATAGGTCTGGCTACACACCTGCAATAAGATGTCGTATAGATCTGGCTACACACCTGCAATAAGATGTCGTATAGGTCTGGCTATACACCTGCAATAAGATGTTGTATAGATCTGGCTACACACCTGCAATAAGATGTTGTATAGGTCTGGCTACACACCTGCAATAAGATGTCGTATAGATCTGGCTACACACCTGCAATAAGATGTTGTATAGGTCTGGCTACACACCTGCAATAAGATGTCGTATAGATCTGGCTACACACCTGCAATAAGATGTCGTATAGGTCTGGCTATACACCTGCAATAAGATGTCGTATAGATCTGGCTACACACCTGCAATAAGATGTTGTATAGGTCTGGCTACACACCTGCAATAAGATGTCGTATAGATCTGGCTACACACCTGCAATAAGATGAATAGATCTGGCTACACACCTGCAATAAGATGTCGTATAGATCTGGCTATACACCTGCAATAAGATGTTGTATAGATCTGGCTACACACCTGCAATAAGATGTCGTATAGATCTGGCTACACACCTGCAATAAGATGTCGTATAGATCTGGCTACACATCTGCAATAAGATGTCATATAGGTCTGGCTACACACCTGCAATAAGATGTCGTATAGGTCTGGCTATACACCTGCAATAAGATGTCGTATTGATCTGGCTACACACCTGCACTAAGATGTTGTATAGATCTGGCTACACACCTGCAATAAGATGTTGTATAGGTCTGGCTACACACCTGCAATAAGATGTCGTATAGATCTGGCTACACACCTGCAATAAGATGTCGTATAGGTCTGGCTATACACCTGCAATAAGATGTCATATAGATCTGGCTACACACCTGCAATAAGATGTTGTATAGGTCTGGCTACACACCTGCAATAAGATGTCGTATAGATCTGGCTACACACCTGCAATAAGATGTTGTATAGGTCTGGCTACACACCTGCAATAAGATGTCGTATAGATCTGGCTACACACCTGCAATAAGATGTCGTATAGATCTGGCTACACACCTGCAATAAGATGTCGTATAGGTCTGGCTACACACCTGCAATAAGATGTCGTATAGATCTGGCTACACACCTGCAATAAGATGTTGTATAGGTCTGGCTACACACCTGCAATAAGATGTCGTATAGATCTGGCTACACACCTGCAATAAGATGTTGCATAGATCTGGCTACACACCTGCAATAAGATGTCGTATAGATCTGGCTACACACCTGCAATAAGATGTTGCATAGATCTGGCTACACACCTGCAATAAGATGTCGTATAGATCTGGCTACACACCTGCAATAAGATGTTGCATAGATCTGGCTACACACCTGCAATAAGATGTCGTATAGATCTGGCTACACACCTGCAATAAGATGTTGCATAGATCTGGCTACACACCTGCAATAAGATGTCGTATAGATCTGGCTACACACCTGCAATAAGATGTCGTACAGATCTGGCTACACACCTGCAATAAGATGTCGTATAGATCTGGCTATACACCTGCAATAAGATGTTGTATAGATCTGGCTACACACCGGCAATAAGATGTCGTATAGATCTGGCTACACACCTGCAATAAGATGTCATATAGGTCTGGCTACACACCTGCAATAAGATGTCGTATAGGTCTGGCTATACACCTGCAATAAGATGTCGTATTGATCTGGCTACACACCTGCAATAAGATGTATATTATAGGAATCGCATCTAAACACTAGTCAGAATCGTATGGTTCCATGAAGTTGTCGATAAATGACCAAAATTGAAATTAGAGATAACTATATCTCTGTGACACATACTACAATAATTCCACCGTAACCCATTCATTCTTAGAGACGAGAATGGTTCTATGCGCGTAAATGGTTCATATAAAAAAAACCTACTAACACCCAAACTCGTCTTGTTTTGTTTTTTAAGTGGTTTACGGTCTCACCAACAGCTTAGAATCATTCCCGGCACCCATGTAGAACCACCAATCATCCACAAACCAGCTGGGTAAGCTCCTAACATGAAATAACTTGAAACCTACAGCGGCAAGATGCGAGAGATTTGAAGTCAAGGACCCTCCAATGTCGCATGTGTGCGTCGACTCAGTTTTATACCAAGATATAGACACCAGAACTGATATAGAAATCAATCCAAATAAATGCACGGTTACCTTGGACCAGTATAATTCCGTCTATAGCTGGTAAATAAAAGAAAACCAGTCTATTTTCCCTATCTTTTATTAATTTAGAACATGGCGTGTGTATATATATAATGTTATCAAAAAGATGAATGAATATCTCATAGCTAGGAATAAAGAAAGGGCATGGTTTAATATAGATACAAATACAGTTTCTATTTGTTTGTCACAAATACATAAAAAAATATACAAACACCAATAATTTGAATCTATTGTGTTCTAAAACTCTGATGTAGCTATATAATGAATTATATATATGATACACAAAACAAACAAACCTGAACAACCCATTATGCTTATAAGAACAAACAATAATGTGACTGATCATTATGGGGTATTCAGGTCGGTTTAAATAGTTTAACTACTTTAACATCATCAGACGTGTAAGCAAGTCGGCTTGAATCATACCGCGCCTTTCCTACACTATTTACTTACGTAGGTCAGTTTACGAGAGGCAATATAGCAGATAAATACGGATGACCAACTACCGATCTCAAAGCAATTGTTTTGTTTTTCAAATTATTCTAAATACAGATGGAAAGAAACGGGGTTCATTCTAGGCCAGAATTTTTGGGAGAAGTGAGATAAGTGTGTGATTGAATAATTTCAACAAAATATGGTTAAAATGCACAGTATGACCATTAAATACAACATTTAAGTAGAAGGAGTGCTTTATAATGGGCCAGTGTATCTTACATGTTAAAAGAGCTAGAGAAAACAACATAAAACAGAAATGACCATTTTGTTTTACTACACAGTGGTTTAATGAATTCACAACCTTGCAAACTAAGAAAATTTCAAAAATTACTGTCAGATCTGGTCACAACCTTTAAATGTAATGTAGATTTAATCCATTCGAATTACTGACAGAACAGATTACAAGCCTTTTAATATATAACGATAATGCAAACATCAGAAATGGTCACAAACCGTATAATTGTAATACAAACTTATCAGAACTGGTCACAAACCTTTAAATGTAATACAGTACAAGTCACAAACCTTTAAATGTAATACAGTACAAGTCACAAACCTTTAAATGTAATACAGTACAAGTCACAAACCTTTAAATGTAATACAGTACAAGTCACAAACCTTTAAATGTAATACAGTACGAACTCATCAGAACTGGTCACAAACCTTTAAATGTAATACAGTACAAACTCATCAGAACTGGTCACAAACCTTTAAATGTAATACAGTACAAACTCATCAGAACTGGTCACAAACCTTTAAGTGTAATACAGTACAAACTTATCAGAACTGGTCACAAACCTTTAAATGTAATACAGTACAAACTCATCAGAACTGGTCACAAACCTTTAAATGTAATACAGTACAAACTTATCGAAACTGGTCACAAACCTTTAAAAATGAAATACAAACATAAAAATTGGTCACAAACCTTTAAATGTAATAACTTATATCAAGACTGGTCACAAACCTATAAATGTAATACATGCTTATTGGAACTAGTTGCAAAATTACAAACTAAACTAAGCTCTATAAAAAGATCAATGCACAAAAAGATATGTTTACTTAAAGTTCTACAGATACAAAGCAAATGCATAATTTAGCCTATTAGACCAACTTTATTCAAAATGTGAATTTATTTCAAACATTGAGCTATAATTTCACATGATGTTCGTACTGGAAAACAATCAATGTAGGCCCTTTCACGCTTGGTTTTTCAGTTTTACAATTATAGTAACAAAGTAAACTGTTGCATTAAACAACAAACTTATTTATACATGAATACGATTGTATGATTTATCAGCAGTTACACCGGACATACACAAATACACGGACATACACAAATACACGGACATACACGGACATACACAAATATACGGACATACACAAATACACGGACATATACAAATACACGGACATGCACAAATACACGGACATACACAAATACACGGACATACACAAATATACGGACATACACAAATACACGGACATACACAAATACACAGACATACATAAATACACTGACATGCACAAATACACGGACATGCACAGACATACACAGACATACACCAAATTGTATATTTAGTGGCTATTCCTTTCATCTCTATAGCCACATAACCGGAATTGATAGCCACATAAAAGTTTCATATAGCCACCTTCACCACTAGAGTAAAAGTATTGTTCTCATAGTCACGAAAATAGCACTTTATGGATGCGGACACAAATACACGATCGGTCTTAACCCATTGTTATCTCTTTTACAATTTTGCTCATACGCAAGAGCGTTTATAGCTACACAACAGCTAACCCTCGACCACCAGCACGACAATAGATGTATTGTTCTCACAGACACGCAAGATGGATTCATATGCACAGACATAAACAAATACATGGACGTACACAAATACATGGATGTACACAAATACATGGACGTACACAAATACATGGATGTACACAAATACATGGATGTACACAAATACATGGACATACACAAATACATGGACGTACACAAATACATGGACATACACAAATACATGGATGTACACAAATACATGGACATACACAAATACATGGATGTACACAAATACATGGACGTACACAAATACATGGACGTACACAAATACATGGACGTACACAAATACATGGATGTACACAAATACATGGACGTACACAAATACATGGATGTACACAAATACATGGACATACACAAATACATGGATGTACACAAATACATGGACGTACACAAATACAAGGACGTACACAAATACATGGACGTATAGCCTGGGTTCCAGTCTGTCGATTTTTTACTTTTTAACTTCTGGCAAAATGATAGCCTGGGGAAACTGGATTTCCGATCGTAGCCCATCTACTTACACCCTCGTTTATGAGGGTGTAGATTTGAAGAACGACAACTCTTCTCTACAAGATACTATCGCTAAATATAGAAACAGAATTCTATCGGAAATCGTCGAACAGGCACAATTATACACGATCATTTCCGAATATATACGAATGCTCCCGTAACCTCATTTACATTACAAACATAATTTCCCGTTTCTGTGTTATATAGACGGGATGGCGGATTTTAACTATTAAGTTTAAGTGGTAATAGGTCGATTCGGCGTAATTGAAGGACAACTTAAATCTTGAGTAAATATGTCAAATCAGATGCACATTGTACTTTTTAAAACTATTTATCGTTGCAGTGCCATGCTATAGATTCAAGCACGTCATTAATTAAGTCACGTGCTAATAGGCCTATTAATAGGATTAATGCTAGACACGGACAATCTGTCCAGTTTCCCCAGGGGTTGATATCATCAGAAACTCAATACGGCCCAATTAATAGTCTCGGTGTTAAAATATTTATTTGACTGATCAGGCAACATATATCGACGCCTGTTCCCAGGCTAATGGACGTACATAAATACAAGAACATACATAATTACATTAGACATGGTCACAATATCGCAATAACTTATATTAAGGGCATTTCAGAAATTAACTTTGCAATCAGCGGAATTTCTTGGAAATCTTCTGAGAAATGTTTTTCATAAATTAGATCTAGTTACATCAAGTAAACATCATTGTACATATGTGCAAGTGTTATGTAACTGAATACAGAGGTTATTTCGATTGCTTTCAGGTGTGTTCATATTTGTAGTTTAACCACCCTTTGCCTGCTGAGTAAATAAAATCACATTCGCAAACAACATAGATCCAGATCAGCTGTGGCGTAACGCCATGTCTGATCAGCATCTATGTTGTTTGCTATTTAGCCAAGTGTTTTAGCTCACTACCCGAATAGCAAACAGTATAGAGCACGTTCTGTGCTGTCTTATCTGGCTCTATGCTGTTTGCAAAAGTGATTTTATCTGCAGCTAGTGTGCAAAGGGTTAATCTATGAAGGTAGAAAATGTGAATGTTGTGTCCCCTCTTCGATACTCTCCAGATTTGGCTTCATTTTACCATTTTCAAAACCAAAATACAATCTTTCTGGATAATGTTATGGTTCCAGGCCTGGAGGTTATAAAAACTGTTCTCCAATCTCACTCATTCTCAAGATTCTGATTGGTTCAGAGTGTAAATCTCAGACGTAACCAATCAATTTAAATGTCCCAGGGTCTGCAATAGCCTCATTTCCAGGTTTGTCTCAGGGTCTGCAATAGATTCAGTCCCAGGTTTGTCTCAGGGTCTGCAATAGACTCAGTCCCAGGTTTGTTTCAGGGTCTGCAATAGATTCAGTCCCAGGTTTGTCTCAGGGTCTGCAATAGACTCAGTCCCAGGTTTGTTTCAGGGTCTGCAATAGACTCAGTCCCAGGTTTGTCTCTGGGTCTGCAATAGACTCAGTCCCAGGGTCTGCAATACTTAGTCCCAGGGCTGTCTCAGGATCTGCAATAGACTCAGTCCTAGGGTCTGCAATATACTTAGTCTCAGGGTCTGCAATAAACTCAGTCCCAGGGCTGTCTCAGGGTCTGCAATAGACTCAGTCTCAGGATCTGCAATAGACTCAGTCTCAGGGTCTGCAATACTTAGTCCCAGGGCTGTCTCAGGGTCTGCAATAGACTCAGTCTCAGGATCTGCAATAGACTCAGGGTCTGCAATACTTAGTCCCAGGGCTGTCTCAGGGTCTGCAATAGATCAGTTATTGCTATGCATACCCAGAGAAACATATGAACTCTTTCAGAAACTGAATTTAGCTATTGAAATGATGTGTAATGGCAAAAGGAGACAACTAGATCCAATTTCATGAACATTTCTCAGAAGATTTCCAAGAAAGTACACCGAATGCAAACACCCCATATCCGTTAATACTATATTAATGTACATATCTGATAAGTAAATGAGCAAACTTGTCTTCGTAATGATTTCTGTATAGTAACACTACTCTAAATAGGCTTACAAAGTGTAGATCCAGATGAGCCGGCTCGTCATGGACGAGCCGTCTCATCAGGATCTGCACTTCTTGCCAGTAATATTACTATTTTTAGACAAAAATTACCCATTTTGATAAATGTACTAGTCCAAATGTAACTTTCATATTAATTTATTGGTCTAAAACTATCATGGACCAGTCCATGTCAGTTGCTTGGTGTTGACTTAACCCCCCCAAAACACCCACCCAACCAAACCACAACAACAAAACCAAACCAACAAAAACAACCAACCCAAAACAAAAAACACAACCACCAAACAAACCAAAAAAAAAACCAAACCAAAAAATTAAGACATAGATCTGGACAGTTGGAAAATATTGTCATGTACTTTATTATTAACATTGCAGAAACCTAATGTAAACAGAAAAACACAATTGGAGAATAACGTACTTAGTTGTGATACAATACTTAGAGCCTCAATTAATGGGGAAATATCTCAGCTGCCCGACGTGCATTGCTTAAGGTAGAACCACCAGCCTTCTGTAAGTCAGCTGGATAGCTGCCTCACTGGAGAGAATCCAACCCCCAGTAAGGTTCAAACCCACAGTACTGGGGGGAGTGAAGTAATTTTCCATCTAAGATACAACTACCCAGTCACAGTGGCCTGCACTGTTTAAAAACAGTCCAAAGTTGTTAATGAAACATTGAAAACTATCAAAATCAAATATAAATAACCGAAAACATGCGATACCAACAATTGTTGATAGGGCCTTTGGTGCCTTTGCGTGCCATCCAAACTTGGCACACATGGTGAGAATTACTCGGTGAGTGCACTACAAAGATAACATATATACCAAGTCCGGTAGGGAGAAGAACTATATAAGTTTTCTTTCGTTCTAATCCCTTTCAGTCTACTGCTGTTAAATTATATGTAAAATGTTCATTTCTTGATTACATGTACAAATACTGAAATAATTAATGTTTAAACGAACATATCTACCAAGGACCAAATAAAACCGGTACAAGCTGAAACCTAGGTATATGCAATTGGCCAAGACTTGAAACTCCACAGATCGTTTTAGTAAGAATTTTCCAGTTTACAATAAAACCTAAGCAGCCAAAATAGTGAGAGAATAGTGTAATATAAGTATTAATTAAAAAACAGAAGTTGACAATGTGCTGGTCTGTACAATGATTATACAATATGAAAGTTCATACTTGTCTACCCACATACAGTTTATGCTCGTCTGGTTCTATATTCTTACTACAACCATCTAAACACAAATCCACAGGCACTTGCGGATTTTAATTTTTGCATATTTATAAACTATATCACACACACACAGATCCAATGTGGAACTGCTAAACATAATGTACAATGTGGAATGTTGAACTAGTTAGGCCGGTCTTCCCCAATCACAGCCTCTCTATAACTACATGTCCATACAACACGAGATAGGAGGGGGGGTCTTCCCCAATCACAGCCTCTCTATAACGCCATGCCCATACAACACGAGATAGGAGGGGGGGTCTTTCTCGATCACAGCCTCTCTATAACGCCATGCCCATACAACACGAGATAGGAGGGGGGGTCTTTCTCGATCACAGCCTCTCTATAACTCCATGTCCATACAACACGAGATAGGAGGGGGGGTCTTCCTCGATCACAGCCTCTCTATAACTCCATGCCCATACAACACGAGATAGGAGGGGGGTCTTCCCCAATCACAGCCTCTCTATAACGCCATGCCCATACAACACGAGATAGGAGGGGGGGTCTTTCTCGATCACAGCCTCTCTATAACGCCATGCCCATACAACACGAGATAGGAGGGGGGGTCTTTCTCGATCACAGCCTCTCTATAACGCCATGCCCATACAACACGAGATAGGAGGGGGGGTCTTTCTCGATCACAGCCTCTCTATAACGCCATGCCCATACACAACCGAGATAGGAGGGGGGTCTTCCTCGATCACAGCCTCTCTATAACGCCATGCCCATACAACACGAGATAGGAGGGGGGTCTTCCTCGATCACAGCCTCTCTATAACTCCATGCCCATACAACACGAGATAGGAGGGGGTCTTCCTCGATCACAGCCTCTCTATAACTACATGTCCATACAACACGAGATAGGAGGGGGGGGTCTTCCTCGATCACAGCCTCTCTATAACTCCATGCCCATACAACACGAGATAGGAGGGGGGTCTTCCTCGATCACAGCCTCTCTATAACTACATGTCCATACAACACGAGATAGGAGGGGGGGTCTTCCTCGATCACAGCTCTCTATAACGCCATGCCCATACAACCGAGATAGGATGGGGGTCTGGCCGGTCTTCCTCGATCACAGCCTCTCTATAACTCCATGCCGGTACAACTCGGGATGGGGGGGGGTCTGGGCCGGTCTTCCCCGATCACAGCCGCTCTATAACTCCATGCCCGGTACAACTCGGGATAGGATGGGGGTCTGGGCCGGTCTTCCCCGATCACAGCCGCTCTATAACTCCATGCCCGGTACAACTCGGGATAGGATGGGGGTCTGGGCCGGTCTTCCCCGATCACAGCCGCTCTATAACTCCATGCCCGGTACAACTCGGGATAGGATGGGGGTCTGGGCCGGTCTTCCCCGATCACAGCCTCTCTATAACTCCATGCCCATACAACACGAGATAGGATGGGGGTCTGGGCCGGTCTTCCCCGATCACAGCCGCTCTATAACTCCATGCCCATACAACACGAGATAGGATGGGGGTCTGGGCCGGTCTTCCCGATCACAGCCGCTCTATAACTCCATGCCCGGTACAACTCGGGATAGGATGGGGGTCTGGGCCGGTCTTCCCCGATCACAGCCTCTCTATAACTCCATGCCGGTACAACTCGGGATGGGGGGGGTCTGGGCCGGTCTTCCTCGATCACAGCCGCTCTATAACTCCATGCCCGGTACAACTCGGGATGGGGGGGGTCTTCCCCGATCACAGCCGCTCTATAACTCCATGCCGGTACAACTCGGGATAGGAGGGGGGTCTTCCCCGATCACAGCCTCTCTATAACTCCATGCCCGGTACAACTCGGGATAGGAGGGGGGTCTTCCCCGATCACAGCCTCTCTATAACTCCATGCCCGGTACAACTCGGGATAGGAGGGGGGTCTTCCCCGATCACAGCCTCTCTATAACTCCATGCCCGGTACAACTCGGGATAGGAGGGGGGTCTTCCCCGATCACAGCCGCTCTATAACTCCATGCCCGGTACAACTCGGGATAGGAGGGGGGTCTTCCCCGATCACAGCCGCTCTATAACTCCATGCCCGGTACAACTCGGGATAGGGGTTGTATTGCATTTCCTCAGTCTCTGTATATCGTTGATCACTATATTCGTTCCGTCTACCCTGTCAATGTCACAACACATATATATATTAATTAATCACCCGATATAAATCAGTAATTAATGAGCGTGGTTTTCGCACCACAATAATCTAAGCATTACATCGTCTGCTTCAACAAACGTAAAATGTTTTAAGTATTTCCTGTTGCATATTATCCGAGAACATTTCAATGTTTATCCTCGGCTCAGCTGTATTACCTGGAGCTACAGCTTCAGGGCCCAGAAATGCACACGTTATAGTCACTGTGTCAGCATGGTCAATCACTAGGAAACGAGGCGATGATCGGCACATAAATAGGCCACTGTACGTGTAATATTAGGCCAGTTGAAGTGATACAATAGGCCAGTCGACGTATAACAATAGGCCAGTCGACGTGTAACAATATGCCAGTCGGCGTGTAACAATAGGCCAGTTAACGTGTAACAATATGCCAGTCGACGTGTAACAATAAGCCAGTCGACGTGTAACAATATGCCAGTCGACGTGTAACAATATGCCAGTCGATGTGTAACAATAGGCCAGTCGACGTGTAACAATAGGCCAGTTAATGTGTAACAATATGCCAGTCGACGTGTAACAATATGCCAGTTGACGTGTAACAATATGCCAGTCGACGTGTAACAATATGCCAGTCGACATGTAACAATAGGCCAGTCGACGTGTAACAATAGGCCAGTCAACGTGTAACAATATGCCAGTCGACGTGTAACAATATGCCAGTCGACGTGTAACAATAGGCCAGTCAACGTGTAACAATATGCCAGTCGACGTGTAACAATATGCCAGTCGACATGTAACAATATGCCAGTCGACGTGTAACAATATGCCAGTCGACGTGTAACAATAGGCCAGTCGATGTGTAACAATATGCCAGTCAACGTGTAACAATATGCCAGTCGACGTGTAACAATAGGCCACTTGATGTGTAACTAAGAATTTGTGTATTCCTCAAACATCATGTACACCATTCACCATTCTATATTACTGTACTCCGCAGAATTTTCTGTCCAGTTCAATGGTCTAAATTGCAATGACTAACAAACCAACTTGTTAACAATGAATACAATGGTAACAGTGGTGCTATCTGGAAGATCATTAGTACAATATGGTCCAACTTTCATCTGTCTCCAGTGTAAATAGTTTCTGCCACTGATCCTCAAATGTTAAGTAGCGATTAAATACAAGTCCCTTCTTCGGGTCACAGTTTATTCTTCGCTATACCCACGAATCGGCACCTTCCTGTCCCCCCTGATCCTGTCCCAACATAACCTGGCTGGGACTAGCTGGACGCTTCTTGTTCACTCTAGCATACAGCGGCTCCTGTGATGGACTTCCTGTTTGTTCAGCCTACAATCAAAAGGTCACGGTCATTTTTATGGTCACAGTTATTGGTAAGCTCAATGTCATTATTACGGTCAAGGTTATTGTTAAAGTCAATGTTAAGTTTATACGGTAAATGCCATTTTATTTAAGAAAGTATTTTTTCTCAAAACATTTGTACCAATGCATGTACATTGTTTGTTTGTTTGTTTTTGAGGTTTAAGTCGCATATATTGTTCGTTTGTTTGTTTTTGAGGTTTAAAGTCTCATATATTGTTCGTTTGTTTGTTGTTGAGAGTTAAGGTCGCACCAACAGCTTAGGTCATAGAGTGACTCTCAGGCTATTATTGGTGGAGGACGACCCTAGTTGCCCTTTTGAACAGTATATCAGGCACAGATGGGTATCCAGGTAAAACCACTGACCTTCCGCAAACCAGTTGGATAGCTTCGTACCAATATAATATATATCTTGTATCATGTTGAGGGTGTTAAGCATACATGCATATCCTTCAAACAATTCAACTCAAAAACAATAAAAATATCAAACAAAAGAAAACTTACTGGCATCATATTTGGGAAAAGTGGCACAGCCCCTGCTGGTACTTTATTTCTAGGCTGTCTTGTAGGCTCGTCAATGGGAGCGTACCCTGGTCCCATGTCATTCAGTGGGACTGCGTCTAGACGGCCCTGCTTACTGCCATAGATATCTACAACGAACGATCTGGGATTAATATATTATTTATTAATCAACACGTATTGGGCTGTAACTACTGTTGTTAAACTTGCGGGCCCAACCCATTTTGACAATACTTTTGCAAACAATTCCAAGAATGGTATATTATACATAATTATACACAGAGTTTGGTCATTTGTTTTGTATTGTACATTGAACATTTAGAATGTAATAAAATAGTATTAAACTAAAATATCAACACATTGTACATGTTCATTCACATAATTATACAAGGCTAAATCTAGGGTGATTTGGGAGTACTAGTCTCCCTGAGCTGCCTCACTTCTCCCTGAGATGTCTCACTTCTCCCTTAGATGTCTCACTTCTCCCTGAGATGTCTCACCTCACTTCTCCCTGAGATGCCTCCCAAGCTGCCTCACTTCTCCCCCAAGATGTCTCACTTCTCCCCCGAGATGTCTCACTTCTCCTTGAGCTGCCTCCCGAACTGCCTCACTTCTCCCCCAAGATGTCTCACTTCTCCCCCGAGATGTCTCACTTCTCCCTGAGATGCCTCCCGAGCTGCCTCACTTCTCCCCCGAAATGTCTCACTTCTCCCCCGAGATGTCTCACTTCTCCCTGAGCTGCCCCATTTCTCCCTGAGCTGTCTCATTTCCCCCTGAGCAGTCTTACTTCTCCCTGAGCTGTCTCATTTCTCCCTGAGCAGTCTCACTTCTCCCGAGCTGTCTCATTTCTCCCGAGCTATCTCACTTCTCCCTGAGCTGTCTCACTTCTCCCTCTACCCAGCTGCCTCATTTCTCCCGAGCTGCCTCACTTCTCCCCGAGCTCTCTAACTTCTCCCTGAGCTGCCTCACTTCTCTCTGAGCTGCCTCCCAAGCTGCCTCACTTCTCCCCCGAGATGTCTCACTTCTCCCCCGAGATGTCTCACTTCTCCTTGAGCTGTCTCCAGAGCTACCTCACTTCTCCCCCGAGATGTCTCACTTCTCCTTGAGCTGCCCCATTTATCCCTGAGCTGTCTCATTTCTCCCTGAGCTCTCACTTCTCCCCAGCTGTCTCACTTCTCCCGAGATATCTCATTTCTCCCGAGCTGCCTCACTTCTCCCCGAGCTCTCTAACTTCTCCCTGAGCTTCCTCACTTTTTCCGAGCTGTCTCACTTCTCCCTGAGATGCCTCACTTCTTCCGAGCTGTCTCACTTCTCCCTGAGCTGCCTCACTTCTCCTGAGCTGCCTCACTTCTACCTGAGCTGCCTCACTTTTCCCTGAGCTGCCTCCCGAGCTGCCTCACTTCTCCTGAGCTGCATCATTTCTCCCTGAGCTGCCTCCCGAGCTGCCTCACTTCTCCTTGATCCACTTCTCCCTGAGCTCTCTAACTACTAATTGAGCTCTCTAACTACTCCATGAGCTCTCTAACTACTACCTGAGCTACCAATCGCATAAATACATTTGGGTGACTAATTGAATGTCTGTCTACCTTGGTTTACACAGCAGTTTATTTTCCAATAAAATTAAGATATACCGTATTCAATATGTTCTAACAACATGTTAGATAGTACAAACAGTTACATATGTCACACAGTAACGAGGATCTGAAAACAAGACGTGGGGGACAAATATGAATCTATTTCCTAAAGTCTACCATCAGCTCTGATATAGAAGTAAATTAAGCCAAATAGGACTGGACACCAGACTTTATCCCTACTCTTCATCTTCATCCGTTGCCCTAGTTATGATACTTCTACCGATAATTATGCAAACAGAACTTGTTGTATTTACCGTGCTGATCGAGAGCTGGGTTGCTAACACCCTGTACGAGCCTGGGGTCGTTGCCCATCATTCCATGACTGCCCGTGTAGCCGTTATCTTGCCGTGATGCCAGTGTTGCATCATCATAACCCTGACTGTATTTAGGTCGGTTAATTGTGTTGTATGGCGTCGAAAAGTTACTGTTTGGTTGACCACTGTAGAGAATAAACAGTTGATTTGATTGTTTGTTCGGGTTTTACGACTGCATCAACACCATTTTGGGCTATATCGACGGCGGGCAGCTTACCTAACAACACCTTTCCTGGGCAGGCTCCAGCAGTTAACCAGTACTTTGGTGCACCAACCTCCGTAAGAAACTGCAAACTTTTTCATATAAATAGACACGGCCTGAGCTGGGCTCGAACACGTGACCATCAGTGATGTACAAGTGGTATACAAGTCAGCGACCATAACCACTCAACCACGGAGGAGATCCATATGTAATAAGATACACTCGCGTATAGGGTATGTCTCTATAGAGGTAAATGCTAGGTCAACAATCATTTTACAGCATTTACCGTAGAAATAAATTTAAATAAATATGCATACTATTTATTATCAGTGATTCTAATTTTATAGCTATTGTACAATTGTTACCAATATTTTATGTTATAAAGTGGGTTCAAAAGCTAACTCACAGCTTGTGTTATGCTGTTGTTATCTTGTTGACTTGAAATAAAATTTATCTTAACCCTTTCCTTCATAGAGATTTAGGTTAATATACTATTATATCTCCATACAAACGACAGCCATTTAGCTATCATGCAGTGGATAAGTAGTCGCCATACCTATCCCACCTCCATATATATTACTGGGACTACATGAGATATAGGTTAATATACTATTATATCTCCATATAAACGTCAGCCATTTAGCTATCATGCAGTGGATAAGTAGTCGCCATATCTATCCCACCTCCATTGATATTACTGGAACTACATGAGATTCTGGCCTTTATTATGAACATTGGCTTGTCTACTACATTGTCAATGTATGTGGTATTGGTAATGGCGACAAGAGGTGCTTCTAAAAGGGAAAGGGCTAAGGATGTTGTTATGGTTTTATACAAACTTGTGATACTATCTGTTCATAGATTTATACAAACCTAACGTTCGTGGAAGAGTACTAAGGAATTGATGGTAATATGATAAAACTTGATTTACTTACCCCGAGATTGGTAGTGGAGGTTTGAAATCTCGCTCCGTGTATCCCTGATCCACGTACACCTTATGTAATACTTTCACTTCCCATAATGATTGACATACCTGAATATAATAACAACCTCCATGAGAGACATCGCTTGACATACAGTCTACATCCGTTATGTCGAATTCCGTCGGACCGAACAAAATACTTCGACATAACCGAAGTTTGACTTAACGAAATTCTATCTAAACGGAGCCAGTTATATGTAAAATGATAGTGTCTGAAACGGGACATTGATCCCACTTCCGAGATAACCGGAGAATTCGACATAACCGACATTGACATAACGGATGTAGACTGTTATGTTATGTTATATTTCGGGTTTTACGCCTGCATCAGCACCATTTTGGGCTATATCGCCGGCGGGCAGTTTACCTAACAACACCTTTCCTGGGCAGGCTCCAGCGATTAACCAGTACTTGGGTGCACCAACCTCCGTAAGAAACTGCCAACTTTTTCATATAAATGAGACACGGCCTGAGCGGGGCTCGAACCCATGACCATCAGTGATGATAGGTTACAGTGGTATACAAGTCAGCGACCTTAACCACTCGACCACAGAGGCGGACCGGATGTAGACTGTACCTGAATATAATATACCTCCATGAGAGACATTGCTTGATAACTCTTTAAACAGGATAGGTATTTGTAATTACTTTCCTCTGTTTCATCATACTATCAATTTTAATCCTTTTTCTCATCTTATAATTAAAATTCCATTAAATGACTATATTTCGACATATAATCTACAGTATATCCACTCGTTACTTTTGCGAACAATTAATTAACATGTGCATTAATCATTTACACTGCTGTTCTTGTCACACAAGTACTCCTACAGGTACTTCAAGCTTTACACATAAATTATATATCAGACTGGCTGTCCAATTAGCGCAGTGGTTAGCACTCTCACTTCTCACCAATGCAACCCGGGTTCGATCCTCAGACCGGGAAGTATGCGAGATGGTACGGTGGTCGCCAGATTGGACAGGTGGGTTTTCTCTAGGTAGTCCGGTTTCCTCCTACATGAATGACCACATTTACGCTTTCATCCGCGCCAACGAGAGTGATTAATATAAGTTGGTAAAACTTGCTTGGCAATAGTTGTAATAGCGCAGTGGACGTGCATTCGCTTCAGGTGCAAAGGGTCTGGAGTTCGAGCCCCGCTGTAGTCATTACGATTGTGCCCTTAGGCAAGACATTTAATTTCCGCGTTGCCTCTTCTCTCTCCCTCGTGGCGATGGATTCCATCAGGAATGAGGTCTCGAGAGTGATTAATATAAGTTGCAAGAACTTGTTTTGCAATCGAGCTAAAACAAATTTGTATAAACTAATAGTTGTAAAATATATAAAGTTTAAACTTTATATATCAGACAGAAAAATGCTTGTACACTTGTGAGCTCTAATAGAATTGTAACAAATCAAATCAAATCACTTTTAAAAAACGTAAATGTAGATCCCGAAATTACAATACAATTATAACATATAAAAAATGTTTTTCTTTTAGAAACATAGTTTTTTTATATGTTTGAAATAAGGGAGAGGCGCTCAGGATTATGGAAAGGGTGTGGCACCGTTCTAAAATGGCTTAGCTGGAACACTGCAAACACACTACAGAAGACAGCGTAATATATGCGAGGACACTCACAGAAGCAGCATATTTCTTGGTTCTGGTATTATATATTTCATGGACCCTCGTTAAATACATCAATCTAGGCAACCCTCCATCTGTACAAAACGACCTGAAAATAACAGAATATAATCAATGCATGTATTAACTTCATGTCTGTTATGAGCTGGTGTAAATGTATATGCAGTCTTTTGTGCGGGAAGCAACACGAATACCAAGCACACATGGGATAACTTAATATTAATGTTAATGCATTAATAATGCATCCATTTTTTCAAATACAGTCTACATCTGTTACGTCAAAGTCGGTTATGTTGAATACTCCAGTTATCTCGAAGTCGGATCAAAGTCCCGTTCAGACACTATCATTTTACATATAACTGGCTCTGTTTATTTTCGAATTTCGTTAATCTACTAGTCAAGTAAAGTGTTTGTTTAATATAGTGTAACCCCCCTATTGAAAGGACCCGCAAGTTGATGATTTCTGACTGATGAGACACCTCTTAAGAACTTCAGTATTTCCTGAACCCTATCCTTGCAGGCCAGGCGCTAGGCTGATCGGCAAATGGTCAACCATTATTTAACTAGCTTGCGGCTCACCAACCAGCCATATCAGAATGAACCCGTGATGAGGTTCGATCCACCGACCGATCTGTAGGCGAATACCTCGACTACTAGACAATGGAGACGGAATACGTAGGATGGCCAAATTTAACGGGTGCACAGGGGGGGGGGGGGGGGGGGGGGGGGGGGGGGGAATGCAGTAATGTTTCTGTGCATACTTGGCAAATTCCTGATTATGCTGAATGACTTCGTTGAGACATGCTAGAACTGCACACACTGTTTCGTCCGAGAGTTCTTTAGGTCGGTTCTCTTGTGGTAGATTGCTAATCAACTGTTTCATTGCATATTTACCTGTAAGTGAACATACATTCAAGTTATAGACATTTGAATATACAGTTAAAGCTGTCTTAAGCAGCCAGCCAAGGGAATCATACAAAGTGGCTGCTTAGCACAGGCGGCTGCTTAATAGAGGTCAAATGTATAATAAAACAACATATTGGGAATCTGGAAACCTGCTGCTTAATACAGGTTGGCTGCTTAATAGAGGTGACCACTAACACTGGTTTGACTGTAATATAGGTGACCACTAACACAGGTTTGACTGTAATATAGGTGACCACTAACACAGGTTTGACTGTAATATAGGTGACCACTAACACGGGTTTGACTGTAATATAGGTGACCACTAACACGGGTTTGACTGTAATATAGGTGACCACTAACACGGGTTTGACTGTAATATAGGTGACCACTAACACAGGTTTGACTGTAATATAGGTGACCACTAACACAGGTTTGACTGTAATATAGGTGACCAATAACACAGGTTTGACTGTAATATAGGTGACAACTAACACAGGTTTGACTGTAATATAGGTGACCACTAACACATGTTTGATTGTAATATAGGTGACCACTAACACAGGTTTGACTGTAATATAGGTGACAACTAACACATGTTTGACTGTAATATAGGTGACCACTAACACATGTTTGATTGTAATATAGGTGACCACTAATACAGGTTTGACTGTAATATAGGTGACAACTAACACAGGTTTGACTGTAATATAGGTGACCACTAACACAGGTTTGACTGTAATATAGGTGACCACTAACACAGGTTTGACTGTAATATAGGTGACCACTAACACGGGTTTGCAGGTTTGACTGTAATATAGGTGACCACTAACACAGGTCTGCAGGTTTGACTGTAATATAGGTGACCACTAACACGGGTTTGACTGTAATATAGGTGACCACTAACACAGGTTTGACTGTAATATAGGTGACCACTAACACAGGTTTGACTGTAATATAGGTGACAACTAACACAGGTTTGACTGTAATATAGGTGACCACTAACACGGGTTTGCAGGTTTGACTGTAATATAGGTGACCACTAACACGGGTTTGACTGTAATAGAGGTGACCACTAACACAGGTTTGACTGTAATATAGGTGACCACTAACACAGGTTTGATTGTATAACATATATTGTGAGAATAAATGAAGCATGCCCATAATCGTGCTGCGCGTTTTCAAACATGCTGAAAATGTACACCCATTTTTTGATGTCCGAATATTGTTTCAATCCGGGTCTTTTGGGGGGGGGGGGGGGTTTTAACTTCGCACCAACAACTAAGGTCATATGGCAATTTTCTAGCTATTATTGGTGGAGGAAGACCCCGGATGCCCCTTGGTGCAGCATTTCAGGCTCGGACGGGTACCTGGGTAGAACCACTAACCTTCCACAAGTCAGCTGGATAGCTTCCACACAGTAAATACAACACCCCCAGTGGGATTTGAACCAGCCGCAGTTAGATGTGGTGTAGTTAAACCAACATAATGACAAAATAGAGACAAAAGACATTTCAATAATTCTATAATATACCCGAGTTTGATAAAACACTATTTTGTTCAGAAAATTTAATTATACACACCAACAAGCTCCTTATTTCTTTCGTCGATGGAAAGGTTACGCAATGCTGTTGCTGACGCACCCACAACTCTCTCCACCTCATACGTTAATAGATCCACCAGACTCGGAAGTCCTTTCTCTTTCCGCACCAGTGACCGTATCTCTATCGCAGGCTAGAAAACAAACATGACTATACAGTGCTAGTAAAACATTTGCCACTGCAGTAGAATATTGCATTTGATTGTTGTCTCTGTGGTTTTGTATCACTTTTGAGTTGCTTGTATGAAGTCAGTATTGCCACGAGACCTCGGGTATTAAGTAACAATCTAGCTACTGAAGGAATATGGAATGAAAAAATAAACACATTTCAGTGATACAGGAATTATTTTCGTACTAATTTCTTGTGAAGATGACGACGATTGTAAAGATTCTTAGAAACCCTTCTTCCGTCTTGAGAAAGTCATTTTTTTAATTATTATTCAAGTTTATTTAACATCGCTACCGGTTTCCCATTTGAGCGACGGGCAGTTTACCTAACACCTTTCCTGGGCAGGCTCCAGCAGTTAACCAGTACTTGGTGCACCAACCTCCGTAAGAAACTGCCAACTTTTTCATATAAATGAGACACGGTCTGAGCGGGGCTCGAACCCGTGACCATCAGAGATGATATGTTATAGTGTTATACAAGTCAGTGACCGTAACCACTCGACCGAGAAAGTCAAATCTCCCACTTGAGAAAATAATATTTGAAGTAACATGTATTTTTATGTGCTCAACTAAAGTATCTTTACCCGTTTTTCATCAGCTGGAAAAATAATACATTAATTCATATGCAAATTTATGCAATCTTAAGTAAACCACAATTTACAGAGTTATTGGTAATTTTGCTAAAAAAAATACCCATAAAGGGAGATAATTTACAAATGGTAATTTCACAAAAACATGTTGGTTTGTGGCGAGATTTTCCAAATTTTACAGTTTACCATAATAATTTATTATTGAAAATATAAGACAATAATCACAATATCTAATCATCCGCTCCTTACAATATCTCGGTGTACACATTCTTAGTAAGCGCATAATGGGGATTTAATATCACATTATGCAAGAACTATGTGATCCTACCACGCCCGCAAGAGAAATTCAGATTCACCTTAGCTTCACTCTTGAGACAGCAATATCTCCCACTGAGACAGCAATATCTCCCTCTTGAGACAGCAATATCTCCCTCTTGAGACAGCAATATCTCCCTCTGAGACAGCAATATCTCCCTCTTGAGACAGCAATATCTCCCTCTTGAGACAGCAATATCTCCCTCTTGAGACAGCAATATCTCCCTCTTGAGACAGCAATATCTCCCTCTGAGACAGCAATATCTCCCTCTGAGACAGCAATATCTCCCTCTGAGACAGCAATATCTCCCTCTGAGATCACCGAGTTACACCGATTCCTTGATTCGTTAATGAGAACTCCACTTGTATCTTGTAGGTACACTTTTATTTAGTGTTATTGCCAAATAACACTGGAAACTGTTAAGCACAAGCATTATTATCCGACTTTTCCTTTTTCATACGTGTTTCACAGTATCTGATCTGCATCAGCCATTTGTTTTCATGGTGAATAGTCGCTAGGCGACCTGTGTAAATACTGAGTGCAGTTCGTTGTAGTTTGCAGACCGACTCGGGTGAATTATTTAATATGTACAGTTTGAATATGCTACGGAAACGTAAATTTGAGGTTAATATTCATGTTTATGTGTTTAGTTCATGTTTTATTGCTCTCATTGGGTGTTCAAGCAAGTTTTAGTCATGAGCACCTGTCCCACACATAAATCTGTGGCCACCGAGTTTTGTGTGAAGAATTCTTCCACAGCTTTTACTGTGGAATCCACCAACACACCTGTGGCCACACATAGTTGTGTGGGGAGATGGTCTGTGGGTATATAAGCACTGCAGTAGTTCATTCTAGACTCCGCAGCTTCTAAAATTTTCATTGCACATCCGTTTCGGAATTTTCGGCCATAATAAACTCTAAAGTGTGCTATTTTGTTAACAAATTATTTAATAAGTAGTGTTTTGGGGAAATGGTTGTGAAACTTGATAGTAATATTTTTAGTTGTTTTTTAGATAAATTATTTATGAAATAAATAAATGTTTGTCTATTGTTCAATGCCAGCTTGTACAGTGCATATGACGTTGACCTACTGTGCGAATATTTGGCCACAGCATTTTCTGTTCACACTACGATATTACTAAATAAACATTATAATTATTAGAAACGGTCTAATATTCTTTGTCCCTCCCCCCTAAAACATTGCGGAGTCCCCCCCCCCAACAAGGAGACCAGCGTCGGAGAGTGTACTGTTGTCGCGGGGCTAACGTCACACGGGCGTATCAGGGACAACAGTCGTTTACCTCCCAAAATCTCTGTCGTCGTCGACTGTACTTCCGGCCAAGTACAACGTAGTCCAGTACGAGCCACAGATCGGCCCATCCACCGGCTCGTAACAATATCTCCCTCTTGAGAATGCAAAACTCCCTCCTGAGAATGCAAAACTCCCTCTACGAGATGGGAAGAGGTTAGAACCCACGGTATGAAACATTTATATTGCAGAATTCATCGATGTAAATACAAGATGCTCGTCATACCTTCCAGTCACAGGCAGCGAGATTCTGTATAGCTCCACATGCTCCCTCTAGCGTGGCGGAATTGGACCCCGTTAATAACGTCAGGAAATAGCGCACAGCTTCCACACTCCAGAGCCCTCGGTACTCGATCGACGACGTCGGTAATTTTGGCATCTCTCTATATACACAAAGGTGCAAGTATAAACAAATGTTTAACCCTTTCCTTCATAGAGGTTTAGGTTAATATACTATTTATATCTCCAGCAGCCAGTCAATGGAATCACAGAAAGTGACTGCTTAGCACAGGTGGCTGCTTAATAGAGGCAAATATATAATAAAACAACATATTGGGAAACTGGAAACTTGCTGCTTAATACAGCACAGTACAGGTTGGTTGCTTAATGGAGGTGAACACTAACACAAGTTTGACTGTAATTTGCAAACTTTAAGTCTTAACCCATTCAACACCAAGTAACTGACATGGACTGGTGCATGATATTTTTAGACAAATAAATTAATAAGAAAATTACCATTTGGACCAGTTCATTTATCAAAATGGGTAATTTTATCTAAAAATAGTAATAATTATTACTGGCAAAAAGTGCAGATCCTGATGAGACGGCTCGTCACGAGCCGGCTCATCTGGATCTACACTTTTTGTGAGTCTATTTAGAGGCCTGTAGTGTTGAAAGGGTTAATAGAGAATTCATCTTCTACAACGATTACCAACATCAGATTTAAGTAAATAAATTTAAATAAACCGGAACTGAATAAACATCAATACATGACCAAAAAAAGTTCTCAAAAAGGTCAACTCGTTAATACATGGATGTCATGTCTGGTGTCGGAATACAACGACTTGTTACGGAGGTACATAATTACATATCACCTAACACAGTCTGATTACACTGGAGATTACATTTGCGTGGAACAGTTCATAATTATATTAATTAAATCAATATTTTTGTTTTAAAAATTACATGTAATCAATATTTTTGGTGTAAAACTTACATGTAATCTGTATTTTTGGTGTAAAACTTACATGTAATCTGTATTTTTGGTGTAAAACTTACATGTAATCTGTATTTTTGGTGTAAAACTTACATGTAATCTGTATTTTGGCCACCCTTTCCTTTCTGGCCTTTCTTTTTACCTACACCACCAAAACATCCCGTCTTTTCTGTAATAATATATTATATATATATATATACATGTATATAAAAAAATATATATATTGCACATAATACAATGCATTTATAAATGAAATAATAAATGCTCTCTCTTAGAACATGGTCCACAAAGATTACTGTCGAGATGTGCACACAATTTAACTACCGGTATAAAACAAGAACACTGCTGGCAAGCACAAAATCAATCAGAAATAATTGTATGAAAATAGATTTTCTCGGAGATACAAATCCTTGCTTGTCTGATGTTTTACGGCACTTCAATATATGGTTATATAGAGACGCTCCATAGAGTAGAGTGGGACTACTGGTGGCCCTGATGTAACACCCTACTCTTGTCTGCATGGGTAGATCAGGGTTCCCTCTGTCTGAAATTTTGTCTGCGCCACTTCTATCGCCGATTGAAAAAAAAACTGGGGCCAATTTGAAAAACTTGGAGTGAACTATGAGCCATATAGTTCACAGATAAATATATGAAGCCATGTATTTGATAAAACATGTTGTGCCCCCCCCCCCTTTCAAAGTAAAAAAGAAGAAACAAACAAAGAAAGTTGTGACAAATATTTTTGCCAATTCACAAACTTTAGCGCAAGTATATTTTTTTTCTTCTCGCAATTGGCCGCCATTGACCGACAGCGGGAAGCCTGGATAGATGGAATGTACGGATATGCCCCTATAAAGGAGTAAGGAAGACACTTCTACCACGACTCAATCAATATTAGCATTATTCCACATCACAATTCCAACCCTGAACATAGAATGCATCTCTATGCTGCACCTCCACACTAACTTTTCATTTACACTTTACACCGCTCTCTCTCTTTTTTTTACCTCCTTTCGATTGCTGTTTTTGTTTCTTTAATGTCATTTGGCGTTTTTTGAAAAAGTCTGGGTCCTCTACTTCCTGTATTCTGAATGATAGATTGCGTAACGTACAAACACAGTTTTCTACGGGTTTATTGTCTATGTTATTCTGATCAATGGCAGATCGTAATGTATGTAATAATGATTCCACTAGATCTTGACACTCGCGTAACTTTTTTCTCGATTCAAATCCTGCCGAGCTTACATTCCTGAAGTAGAAAACAAAAAAACATCCTTAATTTAAACAATATTTTATTCAAGAATGGTACATAACATAGGAATAGTTGCAATAGCACAGTTAGGAACATCCTTATGTGCGGAGAAACCCAACGTTCATGGCTAGGATTTTATATCCAAGGACATTATGAATTCCAACATGGCTTGGCATTCTGTCTGTAAAGTCAAACCTGACTTAAGCAGCCAGCCAAGGGACTCTCAGAATGTGGCTGCTTAGCACAGGTGACTGCTTAATAGAGGTCAAATGTATAATAAAACAACATATTGGGAATCTGGAAACTGGCTGCTTAATACAGGTTGGCTGCTTAATAAAGGTAACCACTAACACAGGTTTGACTGTATATGCAAAGAAAGAATTTACCATGTTTAAATCTGCAATAAAACATGGTTTAGTGAGTCACAGCAAATATGACGTCATTTAATAGCATTCTTGTAGTTTTGCGACGTCATTTAAATTAAGAATAACAAGGCTTTATATTGTGTTTTACAGGGCTACTTATTGGCAGCGGACGGTCACAGATGTTCGGTGATACTGTATCATTGCGCAGGTGAACAATCCAAAGTGTCATGGTAGTCGTCTTATGACGAGACATAACGAAATAAGTAAGATTATCATGGTGCCATTTATTGTGGATTGTAATGACGACTAGTGGTTGATTTGTATGGAATACAGTGTGTTTAATGTGCTGGAATGTCTGTGATATAATGACAGAGAGCAGAAACATGGGTATTTACTATAGGATATACAATAATTGTGTTGTGATGCGAGGCCTATAGCATAAAATAGGATAAAAACAATACTGCTCTCAAGGGGGGAATGCTTGTATTTTGGTGACAACATAGCCCTTATTAAGTTTACATGTACCATCTTAGTAGGGGAGAGCAGGGGTATTCCCACAAGAAGACGTGTGCTTAAAATATGGAAACTATGGTGAATATAACCAAGAATGATGCTGTGAAGAATTGATTATGCAATATGCAGCATTACAGTGGAACCCCCTCTAAAGCGTAACTCCCTCCATTAGACAATACCGGATGCTTTTCCCCAGTTCCAATATTTTTCCCTCTTTATACATTGTAAAAAACATCTATAAACATCTATAAACCGAAACCCATCTTTTCCAAAAACCGGAAAAGATTTTGGAACCATTTCTGTGCACATTTCGAATGCAAATTACTCATGAACACCGAAAGCTCGGCTGTGAAAATGCTGATCAGAACTTAGTCTATTTGGTTTACAGGCGTTTCGCAGCAATACTTTTCGATTCAGATCTCAAAACAGTGTATATATATATACCTTAGAACACCAGTGGCATTTCTGAAGACGGTGGTATAAATGTCCTGTGGATTGCTGGTAGCTAGATATGGTTGCTTCTGCCAGCCAGACATAGGTTTGATTATATAATTTACTAGCACAGTCAAACCGTCGTCAATCACCGATTTCTTCAGATCCTGAAATATAGCACAGAGCTTTAATTATGTACATATACAATGGAATGCACATCCCAGATTAATAGATTAGGGAAACTGAACTATTTTAACCCATTTCATTCTGGATACCGTTCAAACAGTATTTGCAAAGAACATAGAGCCAGATCAGCAGCCACAGAACGTGCCGTCTGATCAGGCTCTATGCTGTTTGCTATTCAGATGATCTTGCTAAGACACTTGGCTATGTAGCAAACAACATAGATCCTGACCAGCATGCAGCGTCACGCTGCGGCTGATCTGGATATATGTTGTTTGCAAAAGCCTTTAAATGTATCCAGAATGGTTAAGGAACGTTCTCTTTAAATATATTTCTTTTTTGTGTTTATTTGCATCAATAAATATACTTTCCCTTTAGTGATATGGTTTTAATACATGAGTTGCAGATGGTGCTATTTTGGAGGAAGTCTTTACATTGGAGGTGGTAGCAGGGCTCAAGCTAGACCCCAATTTTTGGGAGAAATGAGAAAGCAAGCGATTGATCATCTAATGCTATTATTTAACAAATTTCAACATAATAGGGTTAAAATACACAATATGACCGTTAAATGCAATATTTGAATAGAAGGAGTGGTTTACAATGGCCAATGTATCATACTGGACAATATTTTGTCTGAAATTGTAACAATAAAATAAGGAGAAGTGGTGCCCCAAGGTGCGGCAAAGTCAGGGTCACAAGGGCGACTACTTCACCCATGTCGTTGCCCTCTAGAATGAGCCCTGGGTACATAGCACAGGTTTGTACTTACATCACTAGATGAGAGGTTCCAGAGTACTCCGGTTACGGCATCTTTAACATCTTCATCCTGAGTTTTTCTCAACAGTCTCACAAGGGCCGGTATACCACCCGCATTCTTCACCGCTTTCTGAGTGCATTAAACAAATACATGTTAATAGCGCTATCTAGATATGGCAAATAAATACACAATCGGCTTTATCTACAGCCACTCGCATTCTAGTCACATGATCCTAATGTAAATAAGTCTAAAAATAGCGCAACGTATGCAAATTAGCATCAACCGATCATTTCCGAGCAAAAGCTTGACTGTAGGTATGCAAATTAGCATCAACCGATCATCGATCATTTCCAAGCAAAAGCTTGACTGTAGGTATGCAAATTAGCATCAACCGATCATCGATCATTTCCAAGCAAAAGCTTGACTGTAGGTATGCAAATTAGCATCAACCGATCATTTCCGAGAAAAAGCTTGACTGTAGGTATGCAAATTAGCATCACCGATCATTTCCGAGCAAAAGCTTGACTGTAGGTATGCAAATTAGCATCAACCGATCATTTCCAAGCAAAAGCTTGACTGTAGGTATGCAAATTAGCATCACCGATCATTTCCGAGCAAAAGCTTGACTGTAGGTATGCAAATTAGCATCACCGATCATTTCCGAGCAAAAGCTTGACTGTAGGTATGCAAATTAGCATCACCGATCATTTCCGAGCAAAAGCTTGACTGTAGGTATGCAAATTAGCATCAACGATCATTTCCGAGCAAAAGCTTGACTGTAGGTATGCAAATTAGCATCACCGATCATTTCCTAGCAAAGGCTTGACTGTAGGTATGCAAATTAGCATCACCGATCATTTCCGAGCAAAAGCTTGACTGTAGGTATGCAAATTAGCATCACCGATCATTTCCGAGCAAAAGCTTGACTGTAGGTATGCAAATTAGCATCAACCGATCATCGATCATTTCCGAGCAAAAGCTTGACTGTAGGTATGCAAATTAGCATCACCGATCATTTCCGAGCAAAAGCTTGACTGTAGGTATGCAAATTAGCATCAACCGATCATTTCCGGGCAAAAGCTTGCCTGTAGGTATGCAAATTAGCATCAACCGATCATTTCCGGGCAAAAGCTTGATTGTAGGTATGCAAATTAGCATCAACCGATCATTTCCGGGCAAAAACTTGACTGTAGGTATGCAAATTAGCATCACCGATCATTTCCGAGCAAAAGCTTGACTGTAGGTATGCAAATTAGCATCACCGATCATTTCCGAGAAAAAGCTTGACTGTAGGTATGCAAATTAGCCTCAACCGATCATTTCCGAGCAAAAGCTTGACTGTAGGTATGCAAATTAGCATCACCGATCATTTCCGAGCAAAAGCTTGACTGTAGGTATGCAAATTAGCATCAACCGATCATTTCCGGGCAAAAGCTTGCCTGTAGGTATGCAAATTAGCATCAACCGATCATTTCCGGGCAAAAGCTTGATTGTAGGTATGCAAATTAGCATCAACCGATCATTTCCGGGCAAAAACTTGACTGTAGGCAGAATTACTCACCTTATTATCATCATTATTTCTGCCATACGACAGATTTTTCAACGCGCTGCACGCATTTCTGTGTACCTCCGGGTACTCGCTGTTCAACAGATCCACGAGTAACGGTATACCATCGAGACCACGAATCTTCTGTTTGACGTTGTCGTCCATGTAACTGAGATGTGTGATGTACCCGGCGGCATTTGCCTTTATCATGTTATTGGGATGGCTGAGGAAGTCCATCACTTCCTGTAGATCTGGTTGTCTCCACTGCATAGCTGAAGCAAAGAAATTTAATAATTGAAGAGTTTTTAGATGACTGCCATATGTTGTCATGGTTACATACCATAATCGTTTTTTTCATCAAAAATCGTGTCCAAAAGTCTGCTGTCTTATACTTCAGATTAGAACTCATTCACATCCCCCCCCCCGGACAAAATGGCATATTGCAACAAAGGGAAATAAATCAATCATGATGTTTCTCTAAATCCCGGTACAATTACGTTATGTTTATGTAAATATAATTTAATCTACGGTAAAAGAAAAGTACAAAATGATGCATAATTGCAAATAAAAATTCATCGAAAACATTTTTTTATTGAAATTTATTTTAATGATCGGCACAATAAACACCTTTAGCAAGTTTTCCAAAATAACAATTATAATTATGAGAACTTGAGAATGAGAAGTTCAAATCAACCAATCATATCACTGGAGTTCAAATCAGCCAATAATAATATTACTATCATTCAAATCAACCAATCATAACACTGGAGTTCAAATCAGCCAATAATAATATTACTATCATTCAAACCAACCAATCATATCACTGGAGTTCAAATCAGCCAATAATAATATTACTATCATTCAAACCAACCAATCATATCACTGGAGTTCAAATCAGCCAATAATAATATTACTATCATTCAAACCAACCAATCATATCACTGGAGTTCAAATCAGCCAATAATTTCACTCAACTTCATTCAGCCAAATCATATACATATAATGTGTTAAAGCAGCATTACATCGTAATAAAGATTGTTTTGGGTAAAATATAAATACTAATGTGTGTGTGTTTACAAAAATCGAAATAGTCGCTCAGAAACGATAAAAATTCCAAAAAATTTAAACCGTTGTATATGCGAATTTGTTATCAACACACGAAATGTAAACACGCACAGCGCGCATGCGTGAAACAACATAGGATGTAGAAAACAACGTATATATTTTTAACATGAAAGACTATCTATCAATCTTCCTCTAAGGGATGTAGAAATGTCCCTAAAAGACTTAGTTAACAGAGTTATGAATCAACATATCAAGTAATTTAATTAAAAAAGAACGTGGGGCACGATGATGCATTCCGCATGTAAACAAGTACGGACGATGCGTTCCAGTTGTAAACAAGTGCGTGACCGATCGACTTGGAAAGTCCTACTTTCGATTTCGAGTTTGTTTTATTGCAAAAAAACACAGTTTACCAAATGAAGATAAGCATACAAAGTATAATGTTAGAATGTGTAGCAGCATTGCTACCCATACGTAAAAATTGAATTTTTCAAATATCTTTTATTTCATACGATGTAATGCTGCTTTAAAGTGCAGTGGTTAACACCGACTGCGAATCCAGGGATTGCAGATGGGAGTTTAAACCAAGGTCTCATGTCGGTGCTTTACACTGTGAAGGTAAAGCAATGGAGACTGGAATGGATCTGTCATTGCACTAGCCTTGTCGCTCATATGGGCAACAGGTAGCCACGAAAAAATAAACACAAAAACCTGTGGTGTACAGGTAATATAATTATTTCTTGGTCAACTGTACTATGATGTGGTGCTAAATATTATCTACAATAAACATATCCAGAGCTTCAAGGAATTCAGCACAAGAAAAGCTACATACTACCACCAGTAGTTGAAGGTGTTCTAGGCCCATCATCTGGGTACCCATCAATGTGTTGTTGTGATCCCATGGGTGGCACCACACCTTCCTCAAAGTATCGTCCAGGGGGCTCCTGGCCATCCATATGGTCATACTGTGGGGGTCGGTCTGTATAGCTACCAGGACCTGCATTGGAAGCACAATGTTATAACTACTTCTATTATATCTAACTAAATTTATTGTGGAAGTCGTGATAGCATAGTGAATACGCGTTCGCTTCAGGTGCGAAAGGTCCGGAGTTCGAGCCCCGCTGGAGCTGTTACGATTGTGCCCTTAGGCAAGGCATTTAAATTCCATGTTGCCTCTTCTCTCTCCCTCGTGGCGATGGATTCCATTAGGAATGAGATTTCGAGAGTGATTAATATAAGTTGTAAGAACTTGTTTCGCAATCGAGATAAAATAAATTTGTATACAAAAACTAAATTTATTTTAGCTGGATAGTGAAACAAGTTCATACAACTTCCATTAATCACCCTCATTCCTGATGGAATCCATCGCCACGAGGGTGAGAGAAGAGGCAATGTGGAATTGAAATGCATTGGCTAAGGGCACAATAATCGTAACGGCTACAGCTTGAACCTTTCGTAAGTGAACATGCTACCACTGTGCCATCACAACTTCGGGGGTAAATAAATACATTGAGGGTAAATTAAAATACATGGGGGTGGTGAATCAACAAACTGGGGTCAATTACAACATACTGGGGGTCAATTACAACAAACTGGGGTCAATTACAACATACTGGGGGTCAATTACAACATACTGGGGGTCAATTACAACATAATGGGGGTCAATTACAACATACTGGTGGTCAATTACAATACTGGGGGTCAATTACAACATGGTCAATTACAACATACTGGGGGTAAATCACAACATGTAGGAGAGTAAATTGACATACCAAGAGTAAATCGGCATGCGGCCAGGGTATGGGGTAAACCAGCATACATGGGGGTAAATCAGTATACTAGGGAGTAAATCAACATATCGGGTGTGTAAATCAACATACCATATTAAGCTAAGACATTCAAATGTAGAGACACGTTTTGTGTGTGCATTGATGAAGATTCGTATACAAACCGAATGCCCTTGCTATAAATATTATATACAAACAATTTCTCTCTGAACTGAAAATGAGGGTCAGTGACTATTTCTCCCTAGTAATACTCTAGTTCAGGCCCAACATACCCATACATAAGGGGCATAAATGGGCTAGCCTAAATATATCTGGGCCTAAATTATTTACCTAAGTTACTAATCAAAGTTCACATGTACAGTCAAACCTGTTTTAAGCAGCCAGCCAAGGGAATTACAGAAAGTGGTTGTTTAGCACAGGTGGCTGCTTAATAGAGGTCAACTGTATAACAAAGTAACATATTGTGAATTTGCAAACTGGCTGTTTAATACAGGTTGGCTGCTTAATAGAGGTGACCACTAACACAGGTTTGAGTGTATACAAATTACACAAGTTTAACTAACCAGAATGCATGACAACAGATTTCGAGATTGGATAAGTTATATAAGTTTTGGACACAAGTAAACATACCCATTCTGTCACTTCCAGCCCCTGGTGAATGGCCTCGCGGGTCTTCATCTCGCACAGCCTGCAACTGCAACAAACTCCTCTGTTTCTGTCGAAAAGGATCATCGGCAAACGGATCGTCGTGAACCTGAGGGAGCCCGTCGTGTCGTTTGTCGGGTTCCTGCTGATATGAGTCATCGGTGTAATCACGCTGAACGTTGTTGGGGTAGACGTTACCATGGGGATCTTGTTGGAAACTCTGATTGATCGGTTGATCGTCGTAGCGCTCAGCAGGCTCATCTCTGTATCCATCATCATTAAAATCTTTGTATCTGAAATTTGATACGATTATGAAACACACTTTGCGACAGTCAAACCTGTATGTTAAAGACCTCGGACAGGAATGCAAAAATTGGTCTGTGTTGACAGGTGGCCTTTCATTACAGGTTATATATACAAATATAGGCTCGATAGGATGTCCAAGGCTCATTCTAGAGGGCGACATGGGCGAAATAGTCACCCTAGGGACCATGACTTCGCCCCCTGGGGCCCCACTTCTCCCTAATTTTTTTTATATTTTTACAATTTTCATACCACATTTTGTCCAGTAAGCTACACTGGTCATTGTAAAGCACTCATTCTATTCAAATGTTATATTTAATGGTCATAATCTGTATCTTAAGTTTTGATGAAATTTATTAAATAATACCATTTTAGGACGCAATCGCACTGCCTTCTCCCAAATACTCTAACCTAGAATGAGCCCTGATGTCATATGGTGGTTTTCAGAGACAGGTCTTTAATAGGTCGTCCTTATTTCAATGTATTGCTTAACACAGGTTTATTTAGAGCTATGTGTCAGGAGTAGTTCATGCAAGTCTGATTATGTTTATAAATCTTACAACATGGGTATAGACCTGTCATCCTGAGGGGCTGGACCCCTGAAACTGTCATCCTGGGGCCCTCTGTAGCCGTCGTCTTGAGGTCCTTTGTAATTTTCATCCTGGGGACCTTGATAATTCTCCTCCTGTGGCCCACGGTAACTGTCGTCCATCTGATCTCTGTATCTGTCGTCATGGTTGGATACATCCTCCTGTGGGACCATGCCTGCCGGGTACCCGTCCTCTACTGGATGACCATACCTGAAAAAATCATTTTATTTGATACAATGTCGGTTTGGCATAGATTTCGTTTGGTTGGTTAACCCTTTCAACATCACAGGCCGCTCAATAGGCTTACAAAAAGTGTAGATCCAGATGAGACGGCTCATCATGAGCCGTCTCATCATGATCTGAACTTTTTGCCAGTAATATTGCTATTTTTAGACAAAATTTTCCCATTTTGATAAATGAACTGGTCCAAATGTAATTTTCTTATTAATTTATTGGTCTGAAAATATCATGCACCAGTCCATGTCAGTTACTTGGTGTTGAATGGGTTAATGTTTATTTTAATTGATACAAAGTTGGTTTATAAAGAATATGTTATATTTGTTGGCTTGTTATATAGGGAAGGCAGATGGATACATTGCCCCATGTACAATACTCTTCTCTTGTATAATAACATCTACTACTCCTTTTGAGTGCATATTTATGTAAACTGTAGTACATGGGAACCTTTTACTTAGTTTATAGTCACATCAAGTACATTAATGATTATTTATCAAACTAAATAACATTTTATTTTTCTATGCAAGGTAAATTATAGTGTTATTGTTATATTTCGGGGTTTTACGCCTGCATCAGCACCATTTTGGGCTATATCGCTGGCGGGCAGTTTACCTAACAACACCTTTCCTGGGCAGGCTCCAGCTGTTAACCAGTACTTGGGTGCACCAACCTCCGTAAGAAACTGTCAACTTTTTCATATAAATGAGACACGGCCTGAGCAGGGCTCGAACCTGTGACCAATAGTGATGATAGGTTACAGTGGTATACATGTCAGCGACCTTAACCACTCGACCACGGAGGCGGACTAAATTATAGTGTCTAATAAAATCTACCAAAATGAAACAAACACAATTTCAAAACCAACATTGCAAACAACGGTCACTACTTCAACATGTCACCCACCTATCAACCAGTTGTGGCTGGCTGGAATAATTTGGTTGCCCTTGGAAACTGTTGTCAGGATGACCTTGAAAACTGTCATCACCAGGGTAACCACCTTTGGGACTGTCCATGTAGTTGTCACGAGGATCGTTGGGTGGCGGCCCGCCCCCGAATCTATTATCCAACATGGGAGACTGTCTGTAGAAACTGTCCTCCACTGGCGGAGCACCGTACCGATCATCTGGAGCGCCTCTACAATACAAACAATGTTAAAGTCTCCATATAATAACTATAATTTACATGTGTATATGCAAATCTATTCCAATGATAGATTTAGTAAACCACTATTTACAACGTTATCGATGATTTGTAAACAAATATCCATAAAACTCCATCCAGGGCTCATCCTAGCTCAGAATTTTTGGGAGATGTGAGAGACTGTGCAATTTTGCCCATTATATTTTTTATACAGTATTATTTAATAAATTCCAACAAAATACGATTAAAACACACATTAATACCATTAAATACAACCTTTTAAGCGAAGGAGTGCTTTACAATGGCCAGTGTAGCTTACGAGACGATTTTGTTTCAAATGTTTTAAAAAATTGAAGGAGAAATGGAGCCCACAAAGTCCGCCCATGTTACACACTAGGATGAGTTTTGTGATATTTGTGAGGAGTCATAATTTACTTAAAATATGAATAATTTATCAAGATACATAAGAGTGCAAACACCTGCTATGTAGAATATCTCAGTGTGCATGAAGCACATGCTAAATAAACACATTATGGGGCTTTACTTAAAACTACAATCTTAAAAGATAATAAAAACTTTTACAATTTTATATACATGATGATCATAACATATATATATATCCTACCTTCATGCGAAATAACGTACAAAAACGGCCTGCCTAATAAATTTTGCTTTATTAGTCAGTGCCTAATAAAGCTTTCGTGACGGACTACTTTTATGACCCAGATTACGGTTTGTAAATAAACAAAGCGTTTGTCGGCACATTGTGTTGTCTGCTGAGTTTGGAAAAGGTCCCAAGAAGAAAGTCGTGTACAGGCAAACTTTCAGGTTGTTTGGGATGAATTAACAGTACTCGATGAGACCCCTCTGGAAACTACTGTTGTCAGAGAAATGTCATTTATCATTTATCTATAAATAGAAATATCAATGCGCAACATATTACCAAGTGCGTAGCGAGTTTGTAAGCTGTCATGGCTAGTTTGTTTGTTTTTGTGTCGGATGCACACTCAGAATGTAGGATAAATAGAATATTAGGTTACTGTCTTATAAATTTTAATTTATAAGACAGTAACCTAATATTCTCTATATATATATATACAGTTGCAACTAAATTACATATTTCATTATACAGATGGAAACATGTGAACCATGCACAGATGTTGTTTTAATTTACGACACATGTTCTTGATAGTAATAGTAAATATCTTTGTTACTCTATACAGATATAGACTAAAAAGTTGAAAATCAATACATTTAACAGAATTAACCCTTTGCCTGCTGAGTAAATAAAATCACACTTGCAAACAACATAGATCCAGGTCAGCCATGGCGTATCAGAATCTATGTTGTTTGCTATTCAGCCAAGTATCTGAATGGCAAACAGCATAGAGCCTGATCAGACAATCTGTGCCGTCTGATCAGGCTCTATGCTATTTGCAAAAGTGATTTTATCTGCTGCTAGCGTGCAAAGGGTTAAGTTGAGGAAAATTACAACTGAAGCGCAAATGAACATGCTAGAACATGTTAGAACATGCAAAGGATAAAACAGAAATTACAAATGAAGCGCAAATGAACATGCTAGAACATGTTAGAACATGCAAAGGATAAAACAGAAATAAACATTTAATAATATGAGTAGAATCCAAACACCAAACATGCTTGCTAAATCAGAACCATTCTAGCATACTATATACACAACCCACTTTTCTCACAAAATTTACACAACCCACTTTTCTCACAAAGTTTACACAACCCACTTTTCTCACAAAGTTTACACAACCCACTTTTCTCACAAAGTTTAAACAACCCACTTTCTCACAGTTTCACACCCACTTCTCACAAAGTTTACACAACCCACTTTTCTCACAAAGTTTACACAACCCACTTTATACAGTTTCACAGCCCACTTTTCTCACAAAGTTTACACAACCCACTTTTCTCACAAAGTTTACACAACCCACTTTATACAGTTTCACAGCCCACTTTATTACAGTTTTCACAGCCCACTTCTCACAAAGTTTACACAACCCACTTTTCTCACAAAGTTTACACAACCCACTTTATTACAGTTTTCACAGCCCACTTCTCACAAAGTTTACACAACCCACTTTTCTCACAACGTTTACACAACCCACTTTTCTCACAAAATTTACACAACCCACTTTATTACAGTTTTCACAGCCCACTTCTCACAAAGTTTACACAACCCACTTTTCTCACAAAGTTTACACAACCCACTTTATTACAGTTTTCACAGCCCACTTCTCACAAAGTTTACACAACCCACTTTATTACAGTTTTCACAGCCCACTTCTCACACAGTTTACACAACCCACTTTTCTCACAAAGTTTACACAACCCACTTTTCTCACAAAGTTTACACAACCCACTTTTCTCACAAAGTTTACACAACCCACTTTATTACAGTTTTCACAGCCCACTTCTCACAAAGTTTACACAACCCACTTTATTACAGTTTTCACAGCCCACTTCTCACACAGTTTACACAACCCACTTTTCTCACAAAGTTTACACAACCCACTTTATTACAGTTTACACAGCCCACTTTTCTCACAAAGTTTACACAACCCACTTTATTACAGTTTTCACAGCCCACTTCTCACAAAAGATTTTTGACTTAAACATGGATGAAATTCTGAGACAGATGGAGTTACCATACGATAACCAAGATACGATAATATTTTGTTATAATTACAAAAAAATCCAAAAAACGCCTAAATCCGATGAACTACAAGCTCAGAACAACACAAGTTTCTCTTCTTAGCCCAGGCTCAGTCTAGCAACCTGTTATATGTTATATAGACAACTAATAACCATGCATGCATGCATGACCATATATGGACAATTCAATGAAATATACAGCAAGCTTGTACCCAGGGATATAAAGGACTGCCATGCAAAATGATTCTCAATTCTTGCGAGAGGTGAGGGGGACTGGTACCGCGAGGGGCAACAACAATGTCAGATTGATGTTGTAAAATCTCAGTTAGTTTATCTACATCTTGCTACATATTTCATACTTTTGTCCACATCACAAATCCAATGCAGCATTAAGTATCGTACCTGTTGCGAATGTTGCAATGTGCAATATGTTACTACTATCGTGTACAGTCAAACCTGTGCTAGCGCTCACTTTTATATTAGCAGTTGAAACATTTAAACAGGTATTTCACATTTCACCAACCCCCAATTCCCGACATTTTTATACAAATAAGCAGTCCGCCTCTGTGGTCGAGTGGTTAAGGTCGCTGACTTATACCACTGTAACCTATCATCACTGATGGTCATGGGTTCGAGCCCCGCTCAGGCCGTGTCTCATTTATATGAAAAAGTTGGCAGTTTCTTACGGAGGTTGGTGCACCCAAGTACTGGTTAACCGCTGGAGCCTGCCCAGGAAAGGTGTTGTTAGGTAAACTGCCCGCCGGCGATATAGCCCAAAATGGTGCTGATGCAGGCGTAAAACCCAACATATAACATATAACAATAACAAATAAAGATTCCATCAAGTCAGTGACACAGAAGAAGTTTTTTTTTAGATTTCAATTAAGGTTTTGGCTAAGCAACATGACACAGCCAAGTAATGAACATTAACCAAACGATAACGTGACTGTTTCAGGCAGGCATTTACATTATTTCTAGTGGCTGTCCGATTAACACAGTGGTTAGCGCGCTCGCTTCTCACCAATGCAACCCGGGTTCGATCCTCGGACCGGAAAGTATGTTAGATTGGTACGGTGGTCGCCAGATCGGACATGTGGGTTTTCTCCGGTTTCCTTCCACACAAATGACCACATTTATGCTTTTATGCTTTTATCCGCGCCAACGAGAGAGATTAATATAAGTTGTTAGAACTTTTCGTTGTATCATTGTAAAAGTTTAAACTTTAGTGGCTGACAGACAGGTTTGACTATATTAGATTTCAGTTCAAACTGACACATAAGTGACATTCATCGTCGATTACAGACAGACAGAAACAACTTTACTTCCTGCTTAACGAGAAAAACAAACTATTATTATTTGGAAAAATGCAACAAATGTTACATTTCTAATGCATACAATATACCCGGTACCGTATTTAGCTATGCATAGTGCGCACATTTCTTACTGAAATCCTCATCCATTTTATCTACTGCGCATTATACACCAGTACAGACATCAGGACATTTTTTTCCGGACCAAAATTTCGTGAAATTTGACCCCAACGGCCCACAGTCATTCTATAATTTGTTACATTCGACAAACGTTATAAACTAGCTATTAAAACCAGTTGCCGATAGTCTATATAAATAAATGAAATGAATAAGACCACAAAATTAGCATATAATGCGTTTATTTTGGCAAACTTTGAAGAATTTAATTGAAATTAGTAAATGCATAAAAAAAATGGCGATTTGATAACATCACGTGGTTTTATCGTATGTAATATTTCCCGTACTTTTCGCGTACTTCGGCGCATAAAGCGACACAGCATACGTACGATATCATAGAGATAAAGAAACTTTGTAATAATAGTTTATTTGATTTAATATACCGTATGTTTTTAAATACGACATGGTTAAAGACACGATGTGTTGGTTATTTTTACGGGAAATATTTACTATGTACAATGCATTGCATAAAAAAACAAACTTTTTTGGCTGCACTATTTCAATTGTTTGTAGCGATAATTAATTTCGACAAACCTTTCACAATGGGTCCCAGTTAATTAGGTAGGCTACACGTGTTGAGAAGTTTGAGCATCTGCTGCCATGTTTGAGAATGTGTTGAGATGTTTGAGAACGTGTTGAGAAATTTGAGCAGGTGTGCCCGAGTGCGTTACCGTTCCTCGATGAGGTATCTCGAGTGATTAATATAAGTTGTAAAAATCACGGAGCACAATTTTTAGCGATTCTTGAGAAATGTTAAATTTTGACTTGGAAAATTGCGTTTTTCACGTGCGCAGTGCAGTATACATCGGAACTCAGTTTTTCCCCCAATTTTCGTGCCAAATCGTGGGTGCGCATTATACACGATAGCGCACTACACATAGCTAAATACGGTATGCTAAATTTAACTTCTGTGTTGGAGTACTCGGACATAAAGTGGATTGTGGTGCAACAACGGTGAAGCTTCTTTTTTGAAAAAACTAAAATCGGATGTACCTAAATGAATCATTGAGATTGGCCGATTCTGGTTGTTGAAATGACTGCTGCTGCATCGGATTTTCGTCATAAAAATCTGGATCACCAAATGCCTGACTGTCAGGCGGATTATGCTCATGAGCTATAGGACTATTACGATAATTATCTTGATAATCATCGTAATTATTATTGAACCTTGTGGGCGTGCCGGGGCCCCTAGGGGACCCATTCGAGTGGATGGGTGATCCGCTGTAATCATCGTAATTTCTCTGCAGACTAGAATATGGGGCGTAGTTGTCGTGGTTGTGTTGTTCTTGCGGAATCGAAGTTCGACTTCCTAGGTTCTGGTTACTCAATTTCATCTGTAGAAAAAAGAAACGTATTTAATTAACTAAATTTTCATTACAGTATAACAGTAAATTTTCATTACCGTAAAACAGGCAGGGAAATAAATACTGTCAATACTTGCCTATAAGGTCCTGAAATCTGTGGTTTTAGCATATAAGACATGTTGATAATATGGACACCAGACCATGTATAAAGTGCATGCTTGAACAGTGCTAGTTGAAGAAATTGTCAGTGTGCGTTCTTGTCTAAAACATAATTATGGGTACTATATACTATCGACTCACTTATAAGCAATTTTGAGGCCATAATCTGGTGGCAAAAAAACTAGTATAATAATTGACAGGGATATTACCAGAATGTATGAATGGTGTAGTCCTATTGTTCCCACTTATATAAAATTAGGTAAAAACGGGTGTGGGAATAAGAGGATTTGTGTTGCAGTGTGTTTAAGATCAAATACAATCAAACGGACGGACAGACATGCAGACAGACAGCAACTATTTACATACCATGAGCCTGTAACCACCAACAACAAGACTTTGTCCACCGCGTTTGTTGCGGACAAACTCAATTTGATTTTGTGCATTCGCCAAAAATTTGGAATGGTCATTTACCTATGAAGTGGGAATAAGAGTACTACTGGACAACAGCAAGTGGGAATAAAAGGATTAAACCGTACGAATGTGGTTTGTTATTGTAACAAATATCGTCGGTGTGTGTATTGTGTCCCGGCCGGTATATATGGGTGTGGCACACTTTCACTGTGTCCTAGGTGGAGCATTGTTTATGACATCATCTTTACATGGCAGTGTGTTTTACATTTATTTATCGTCGCTACCGGTTGCACTTATGAGCGGCGCCTCCTGAAGAGATTAGTTATTTTAGATTTTGGAGGATAGTGCAATGATACAGACAGAGACCCATTCCAGAATCTACTCTGGTTCTTTTACGTGCATAGTGTAAAGCACCGACATGAGACCTCGGTTTAACGTCCCATCTGAAAGACTGTTAATTTTATTAGGGTCAGACGGGGGATGGAACCTGCGATCCCTGGATTACCAGTCCAGCGTGTTACCACTGGACTACAGATCCGTCTGTTGCATGGCAGTGCAGGTGCAAGTACAATATATACCATAGGGGTCTGATAACTTAATTTCATCTGTAATTAAGTAGATAAATAATAATAGAAGAGGCATATACCACATAACATATGCAAGGAAATGTATTACGTTACTTCCCGTAACAGATGTGTCCCATATAATTCTCATGTACTCATCGATTTACTAATACAGTCAAACTTGCTTGAAAGACCACGTCTATTAAGAGACCATTTGTATTAAGAGACCACTTTTTCAGTTCCTTGTTGTGTTGTTATTGTTAAGAAACAAATAATCCTGTATTATGAGACCATTCCTGCTGAGAGACAGTTTTTAGCCTTCCCTTTGGTAGTCTCTTAATACAAGTTTGACTGTAAATAATCAATCACATTACAATCCTGTTAGCACAGAGTACTGTAGATGTGCCAATCACAACACAATCCTGTTAGCATAGAGTACTGTAGATGTGCCAATCACAACACAATCCTGTTAGCATAGAGTACTGTAGATGTGTCAATCACAACACAATCCTGTTAGCATAGAGTACTGTAGATGTGTCAATCACAACACAATCCTGTTAGCATAGAGTACTGTAGATGTGTCAATCACAACACAATCCTGTTAGCATAGAGTACTGTAGATGTGTCAATCACAACACAATCCTGTTAGCATAGAGTAGTAGAGTACTGTAGATGTGTCAATCACAACACAATCCTGTTAGCATAGAGTACTGTAGATGTGTCAATCACAACACAATCCTGTTAGCATAGAGTACTGTAGATGTGTCAATCACAACACAATCCTGTTAGCATAGAGTACTGTAGATGTGTCAATCACAACACAATCCTGTTAGCATAGAGTACTGTAGATGTGTCAATCACAACACAATCCTGTTAGTATAGAGTACTGTAGATGTGTCAATCACAACACAATCCTGTTAGTATAGAGTACTGTAGATGTGTCAATCACAACACAATCCTGTTAGCACAGAGTACTGTAGATGTGTAAATCAACTGAGAATTCTATGTCACAATTGTGTTAGCATAGTGTACTGCAAATTGGCTAATCCTGTGATATTAGTTTATACAAATTTATATCAGCTCGATTGCGAAACAAGTTCCTACAACTTATATTGATCACTCCCGAGACCTCAATCATGATGGAATCCATTGCCAAGAGGCAGAGAGAAGAGGCAACATGGAATTTAAATGCCTTGTCTAAGGGCACAATCATATTGGCTACAGCTCGACATGAAGCGAACGTGCTACCACTCCGCTATCACGACTTATAATAAGGTAGACTAATAGAATATATAATAAGGTAGACATTAATAAAAATGGCGCAATCCTGTCCTTTCCAATGGTAAACCAAGATAATGTCATAGATAGTCTAAGATAGATGACCGCTAAAATGATTTCTCCCGAGGATCTTCTCACAATAATTGTGATGACAATTAGAGAGTTGATTGCTTAGTTTATACAAATTTATTTTGGCTCGATTGCGAAACGAGTTCTTTCAATTTATATTAATCACTCTCGAGACCTCATTCCTGATGGAATCCATCACCATGAAGGAGAGAAGAGGCAATGTGGAATTTAAATGCCTTGCCTAAGGGCACAATCGTAACAGCTCCATCGGTGCTCTAACTCCGGACCTTTCGCACCTGAAGCGAACGCGCAACCACGACTCCCACTTTATGAATGAGTTCAATGTTTAATGTGCATACCTGAGCTCGGTTTCTGTTACTACCGGCACTCTGTAGGGAGACATGGGAGGAGTGTAGGGATGCATCGTGGTGGGGACCGCCGTTGTACGAGTTGTATTCTCCACTGTGGGGGCCGCCATGCCCCGGACCACCGTAACGATCTTCAGGCATGTAGTTCATGTTATCCTCACTGCAAATAAAAGAGGAAGGAGGGATTACAGGTAGTCCGTATATTAATAAACTGCTAGATATTCATTTTGTTTTTTAAACAGGGCTACATTTTGGGCGAAGGGAGAATGTGTGAGATGTGCTATTTAATAAATTTCAACAAAATAGTGTTAAAATACACAACATGATCATTAAATAAATTATTTGAAGCAGTGCTTTATAATGGGCCAGTGTTTCTTACTGGACACAATTGTGTATGAAAATATGAGGGAGAAGTGGGGCCCTAGGGGGCAAAGTCAGAGTCCATAGGGCGACTATTTTGCCAAAGTCGCCCTTAGAATCAGCCCCGTTTAAATTGATAGGTGGGATCAGAATTTAGACTAGTAATTTATAACGGCCTAATTACGTAAACGAAGACTCAGGGTCATGCAACTCTCCATCTTCAAGGAGTCGCCATCTATTATGGTTTGACTTATAGGGCAATTTGGGAGCATAGATTCCCTAAGCTGTCTGTCTACCTTCATATGTAGATGATGAAACTTGGATCTGTCGACACACTTCTCCCTTCTATACCATAAACCTCTCCCTACTTTCTATATCTTAAAATTAAGTCCTGAATGGGGTAATAATCTGTTCCTTCTAATTGTCTGTATTAAATTTTAAAACCTCCCGTCTTATAACATATCAATCTCCCTCTCGAGACATTAAATCTCCCTCATCTCTCTCTTCAGACAGAAACATCTCCCTCTAGGAGCTTGAAGTGTTGGTTACATGATATTTCTCATATATTTCCGTTACCAAAGATAAACAGAATGCATAAGCACTTAAAAAATATACTACACACCTGACAGGTGAACAATTAGCAACAGGTGTCTGTTAAACAATTTCACTACATCATCATAGGATTGGATAGGTGTATATAGATAGATCCAGCAAATAGAATTTTATTCTAAGCAATTATATTTTGGATGTTGTTCACACATTCTGACAACAGGTGCACCAATTCATTATGCATACTGTCCATATCGCTTTATAGGCGATCTCACATACAGGACAACTCTCATACTTTTGGTCCTGAAATCTGTGGGTTTTGGCATGCACTCGCATGTAAGACGGGTTGAATGAATGGACAGCAGACCATGTATAAATTGCATGATTGGTCAGTGCAAGTTAAAGATATTTTTAGTGTTAGGGTGCTTGCTTTCATTCCTAAGACATAATTATGGATATCATTTAAAGCGACATTACATCGCAAAAAGCCAAATAAATGCATTTGTTTGCGTATAAATGCATTGGTACTACACATTCTTCCGAATACATTATACACTAACATTGAATCAATAAACATTGTTTTTGTTGTATACAAACTTTCAAAAGTGAAAGTAGGATTTCATATATCGGTCATCCACGTTTGTTTGTCATTGGAGTCAATACTAAACGAGCGATACTTTCGTTTAAAGATAATTTAACTAAGATTAGTCTACAAATGAATATGCATAGGCACACATTTGAGATATAATGGTAAATCTGTACGATAAAGCGTGTTATTCAGGATACACGTATTGTATTACGCATGGATGTCGACCCTATTTACATTATTTGTTATGTCAACAAACCGCGTATACGACGCTTGTTTATTTGTTGAAATACTCAGTTTTTGAGGCATATATTGGAAAAGATATTATACCATATAATAGAAAATTACATTCTGCAGACATTTGCGTTTTCACCGATGTAGTGTCACTTTAACTCATTGAGAGAAAAAAATGGATTTTTTTAGCACCCACTAATAAGACGGGAAGTCACTTTGAGGCCAAACCCTGAGGGTAAAAAAATGTTTTGTCTTATAGGCGGAGAATGGATGGTACATAGTTTCATAAATATTAGCAAGGTAGAGATGTCCAGACAAGAAGAAGACAAGTAAATGCTGGACGATTGTCTTATTCTAATAGCCTTATTCTAATATCTCATCCGAGCTCAGCTAAGCTACCAATAAACTGGTCACACATGCTCCCAGACTGGATGTGAATCTAGCTACCGTACATACTCGCCTATAAGACGACACCCCTACTTTGGTCCTGAAATCTGGGTTTTGTACGCTTTCGCATATAAAGACGGGTTGATAAAATGGACACCAAACCCATGTATAAATTGCATGTTTGGTCAATGCAAACTGAGAGTGTTTGCTTTCTAAAATGTAATTATGGATACCATTTTTTAAACCAATTTTTTAGCATTTACTTATAAGGCATAATCTGGTGGTAAAAAACATATCTTATAGTCGAGTACGGACAGTATTCATTTAAAATTTTATACAAATTTATTTCAGCTCGATTGCGAAACAAGTTTTAACAAAATTTGATTAATCTCTCTCGAGACTTCATTCCTGATGGAATCCATGAGGGAGAGGGTGAGGGATTTAAATATCTTGCCACCACCACCATAGTCCTGGCTAGGCTCAAACCTACAACCTCTCGATTACAAGGTGAATACAATATGCATTACACCACTGAGACTCCACATTTATTTATAATGGCCTTATCTCCAAGATTGCCATCAGAAATCTATCATTGAAGCCACTTTTGAGTTTGGTATGTTTCATTGAGCAATGTTATCAGCCAGAGCATTCAACCAGACTTCTCTACTGCCAGTTTTTGATCCATCACAACAACAAAACACCTTAACTATTATGCATGTCCATACTTTCTTTTGTCTGGTATATTTTTAAACCTACACATATTTATTAAATGAATCACAAGGTAAGCTAACCACATTAAACTGCCTTAATCATCATGATTGCTTGCTGTTAATACAGGTGTAATCAAGTCTTAATTGCCCACACGAAAATTAGAGTGCATGCACACATGTCCTTTGAATTCATATGGCAGGTGAACCTGTTCAAGTGTCATGATTTATATAACAAAGTAATCCTACATGCAAGGCCATTTATTACCTTTGTTAAAGTTTTGAACATTCTTAACAGATTTTATATTGTTTCCAATTATATAACTTTATGATGCTTGGCTGCCAATTAGCATAAAATATCCATCACTCGAAAAACCTCCAGTGTCACAACCAAGAAATGTACTAGTTTAAACCGCCGGTACCACAAACCAGGAAATGTATTCGTATAAACCGCCGGTACCACAAACCAGGAAATCTACTCGTATAAACCGCCGGTACCACAAACCAGGAAATGTATTCGCATAAAACGCCAGTGCCACAAACCAAGAACTATACTCGTATAAACCGCCGGTACCACAAACCAAGAAATGTACTCGTATAAACCGCCGGTACCACAAACCAAGAAATGTACTCATATAAACAGCCAGTACCACAAACAAAGAAATATACTCATATAAACCACCAGTACCACAAACCAAGAAATGTACTCATATAAACCACCAGTACCACAAACCAAGAAATATACTCATATAAACCACCAGTACCACAAACCAAGAAATATACTCATATAAACCACCAGTACCACAAACAAAGACTCATATAAACCACCAGTACCACAAACCAAGAAATGTACTCGTATAAACCGCCGGTACCACAAACCAAGAAATGTACTCATATAAACAGCCAGTACCACAAACAAAGACTCATATAAACCACCAGTACCACAAACTAAGAAATGTACTCGTATAAACCACCAGTACCACAAACCAAGAAATATACTCATATAAACCACCAGTACCACAAACCAAGAAATGTACTCATATAAACCACGAGTATCACAAACCAAGAAATGTACTCATATAATACCAGTACCACAAACCAAGAAATATACTCGTATAAACCGCCAGTACCACAAACTAAGAAATGTACTCGTATAAACCACCAGTACCACAAACCAAGAAATGTACTCGTATAAACCACCAGTACCACCAACCAAGAAATGTACTCGTATAAACCACCAGTACCACAAACCAAGAACTATACTCGTATAAACCGCCGGTACCACAAACCAAGAAATGTACTCATATAATACCAGTACCACCAACCAAGAAATGTACTCGTATAAACCGCCAGTACCACAAACCAAGAAATGTACTCGTATAAACCACCAGTACCACCAACCAAGAAATGTACTCGTATAAACCGCCAGTACCACAAACCAAGAAATATACTCGTATAAACGACCAGTACCACAAACCCAGAAATGTACTCATATAAACCACCAGTACCACAAACCAAGAAATGTACTTGTATAAACCCGCCAGTACCACAAACCAAGAAATGTACTCGTACAAACCAAGAAATGTACTCGTATAAACCCGCCAGTACCACAAACAAAGAAATGTACTCGTATAAACCGCCAGTACCACAAACCAAGAAATGTACTCACTCGTATAAACGACCAGTACCACAAACAAAGAAATGTACTCGTATAACCCGCCAGTACCACAAACCAAGAAATGTACTCGTATAAACCGCCAGTACCACAAACCAAGAAATGTACTCGTATAAACCGCCAGTACCACAAACCAAGAAATGTACTCATATAAACAGCCAGTACCACAAACCAAGAACATTACTCGTATAAACCGCCAGTACCACAAACCAAGAACATTACTCGTATAAACCGCCAGTACCACAAACCAAGAAATGTACTCATATAAACCGCCAGTACCGCAAACCAAGAAATATACTCGTATAAACCACCAGTACCACAAACCAAGAAATGTACTCTATCTATCTTCCTTTTATGTCAAACTCCTCGCGGGGATGTAGACATGTTGCGCGTCAAAAACCGCAAAGAAGTTAAAAGTATGAGTAGTTAAAGCATAATTTAAGAAAGTAGTGAAAATAAGTTGTGGTAAAAGTTTAAAAGCAGCTGGGCAGAACAACTAGGGACTGACATGATCAATATGGCAAACTGCCGTATTGAATTGCTCTATGGTAGGGAGATGGACAATGTCAGGAGGGAGATGGTTCCAATGGTAGATTGTTCTTGGAAAAAAGGAAAACTTGTAGTAGTCTGTAGTTGCTGTAATTAACCTATAGCAATGGCAATGGCGAGCAGGACGGGAGAGGGGAACTAGGTAATTTTCAATGGGAATAGCAACAAGATCATTATGAATTTTATACATAAGGGATAACCTATTGTCAATACGCCGTTGATCTAGTCTGCGTAGATTTAGGGAATGTAGCATGTCTGTAACACTAGAGGTACGATAGAAGTCAGCCTTTATCCAACGGGCGGCTCTTCGCTGGACACCTTCAATTTGGTCTATCAATGTTTGGGTATGGGGCGACCAGATCTCGGAGCCATATTCAAGCTGGGGTCTCACTAGTGTCTGGTAAGCCATGGACTTAAGGGGTTCAGATTTGACCTGGAGGTTTCTACATAGAAATCCTAATGTTTGGTTTGGTTTCTTAGTTGACCTTTTTATGCGAGTGTCCCACGATAGGTTATTTGAGATATCCATGCCAAGGTATTTGGCTGAGGTGATCGACTCAAGTAGGACTGAGTTTATATTGACTGGGAATAGGATGTTTCCTTCTGGTGACGTGGATAACTTAACATTTGGAGGGGTTAAATTCCATGTCCCACTCCAACTCCCACTCTTCTAATCTCTTAAGATCGTTTAAACCTACTCGTAAATGTTAAATTAAAAGTAAATTACTCGTATAAACCGCCAGTACCACAAACCAAGAAATGTACTCGTATAAACCGCCAGTACCACAAACAAAGAAATGTACTCGTATAAACCACCGGTACCACAAGCCAAGAAATGTATTTGAATAAACCACCAGGGTCAGAGGTTATGTAATTTTCTCAGATCTCAAATTCAGGTACAAGGAATTTGATTGGTTGAGTCTTGAGTTTTACACTCAGTAGAACCAATCAGAAGCTTGAGACTGAGTTTGAGATTGGAGAAAAGTTTTACAACCTCCGGGCCAATACCACACATCAAAAAACCCATTACTCCACAACAGAAAAAGGTCAATTACTCATTGTATCTCCATACTGCTGATAAGCAATAGGCCATTGTACTACATACTCAATAATCAATATATATAGGAATAGATAACAAACTGAACAGTGGCTATATAATTATGTGGGAAGTGATCAAAGGTGTTTCAACCATTAACCTGTAACATGCTAATAGCAACTAGTTGTCAGATCAGACGGCATAGGCTATATGTTGTTGCTATTCGGATTGTGGAGCTAAAACACTTGGGTGAATAGTAAACACCGATCCTGATCAGATGCGGTGTTACACAGTGGCTGATCAGGATCTATGTTGTTGCTATTCGGATTGTGGAGCTAAAACACTTGGGTGAATAGTAAACACAGATCCTGATCAATTGTGGTGTTACACAATGTCTGTCCAATTATCGCAGTGGTTAGCCCATTGTGAGAACTTGCTTCACAATCGGTGTAAAATAAATAAAGTTTAGACTTTGATCAGGATCTATTGCACATTCCTTCCAATTTATCCAGCATTTTAAAGGTTAATAGTGTGGAGTAATAGGCTTAGCACTGTGTTATACATTTGAGGTAACAAAAATGTAAAATGTTCCACTGAGCTTACTAACAATACAAGATTCAGGAGTTCACGGGTGTCAGCTTATCTACCCTACCTCTGATGTCAGACTTATCTACCCCACCTCCGATGTCAGGTTTATCTACCCCACCTCTGGTGTCAGGTTTATCTACCCCACCTCCGGTGTCAGGCTTATCTACTCCACCTTCGCTGTCAGGCTTATCTACCCCACTTCCGATGTAGGCTTATCTACCCCACCTCCAGTGCCAGGCTTATCTACCCCCCCCCCTCCGATGTAGGCTTATCTACCCCACCTCCAGTGTCAGGCTTATCTACCCCACCTCCGATGTCAGGCTTATCTACTCCACCTCCAATGTCAGGCTTATCTACCCCACCTCCAATGTCAGGCTTATCTACCCCCTCCGATGTCAGGCTTATCTACCCCACCTCCAATGTCAGGCTTATCTACCCCACCTCCAATGTCAGGCTTATCTACCCCACCTCCAATGTCAGGCTTATCTACCCCACCTCCGGTTCAGGCTTATCTACCCCACCTCCAATGTCAGCTTATCTACCCACCTCCAATGTCAGCTTATCTACCCCACCTCCAATGTCAGCTTATCTACCCACCTCCGGTGTCAGGCTTATCACCCCATCTCCGGTGTCAGGCTTATCTACCCCACCTCCGGTGTCAGGCTTATCTACCCCACCTCCAATGTCAGGCTTATCTACCCCACCTCCGGTGTCAGGCTTATCTACCCCCCTCCAATGTCAGGCTTATATACCCCACAACAATGTCAGCTTATCTACCCTACCTCCAATGTCAGCTTATCTACCCCACCTCCAATGTCAGGCTTATCTACCCCACCTCCGGTGTCAGGCTTATCTACCCCACCTCCAATGTCAGGCTTATATACCCCACCAACAACATTACCCACCCTGTCAGCTTATCTACCCCACCTCCGGTGTCAGCTTATCTAGCCCACCTCCGATGTCAGGCTTATCTACCCCACCTCCGGTGTCAGGCTTATCTACCCTACCTCCAATGTCAGCTTATCTACCCCACCTCCAATGTCAGGCTTATCTACCCCACCTCCAATGTCAGGCTTATCTACCCCACCTCCGATGGATACTTTTCCCAGACAGTAATATCATTTTACATGAGGTGTTTTATTCATATAAATGTGACCAAATTTCATATTTAACAACTGTCTTTATTGATATTGCTATTGGATAGTCTCCTGTCATGACTCATTAAGTTGGCAGTAAAGTACTGTTATATGCTTTGTTTTTTGTTTGTTTTAGGGTTTAAAGTTGCACCAACAGCTTAGGTCATATATGTTTCCAGCTATTATTGGTGGAGGTAGACCAGGGGTGCTTGCCCCTTCGAGCAGTATTGCAGGCACTGCACCAGTATATGGCCACAGATCGTCCTCAAGCCAGCTGGATAGCTTTCGCACAAGAAAGAATTTGACAATTCCAGTGGGATTCAAACCTACAGTAGTGGAGGAGGGGCTGTGAATTGAAGATAAAAGTCCTTCAATTTGTAGAAGCTCTGTGGTGATATGGACACTGTGTTCGCCTTGTAACTGAGAAGTTACGAGTTTGAGCCCAGCCAGAGCCACGGAAATGATGTCCTTGGGTAAGACACTTAAATCCACATTGCCTCTTCTCTCTCCCTCATGACGATGGATTGCATCAGGATTGAGGTATCAAGCGCGATTACACTAATGTTGTAAGAACTTGTTTTGCAATAGAGCTAAAATAAATGTTTACAGACTAACATTAATAGTGAGTAGCATATTGTTTTCTTTAGCTACACTCTCTACCATTAACACACCATGAAACCCACCATCATTATCTCCGGCTAGCTAGTTTCTTGGACTATTTACATGTTTTATTATATTGTTTTCTTTAGCTACACTCTCTACCATTAACTCACCGTGAAACCCACCATCATTATCTCCGGCTAGCTAGTTTCTTGGACTATATTTACATGTTTTATTATATTGTTTTCTTTAGCTACACTCTCTACCATTAACACACCATGAAACCCACCATCATTATCTCCGGCTAGCTAGTTTCTTGGACTATTTACATGTTTTATTATATTGTTTTCTTTAGCTACACTCTCTACCATTAACTCACCGTGAAACCCACCATCATTATCTCTGGTTAGCTAGTTTCTTGGACTATATTTACATGTTTTATTATATTGTTTTCTTTAGCTACACTCTCTACCATTAACACACCATGAAACCCACCATCATTATCTCTGGCTAGCTAGTTTCTTGGACTATATTTACATGTTTTATTATATTGTTTTCTTTAGCTACACTCTCTACCATTAACACACCGTGAAACCAACCATCATTATCTCCGGCTAGCTAGTTTCTTGGACTATATTTACATGTTTTATTATATTGTTTCCATAATAGTTTCATTGGATTATAACAATTAGTCGACATTCAATGAAATGTGTATTTTATGATACTTAAAACCTTGATTGACAACTGGAGAAATGTCAATTAACATGTACAATCTCTAATTAAGGGCCCATGCAATATGTTTTCTGAATATTTCATATGATGCTGTTTTAACTAAATTTTAAAGTTGAGAATGAGTCAATTTCACCATACACAAACTTTTCATAAAGATAATGTTTCTAACATTATCTCAAATCAAGAGTGACTAGTAATTCAACCATAAATACCTCAGTCTAAAAAAATGGACAAGTTATCAAAAACATGGTACCACGATTCTCTACATAAACTCATTGCAAAATGGATAACCTACCCAAAACATGGTACCGCAATTCTCTACATAAACTCATTACAAAATGGATAACTTACCCAAAACATGGTACCACAGTTCTCTACATAACTCATTACAAAATGGATAACTTTCCCAAAACATGGTACCACAGTTCTCTACATAACTCATTACAAAATGGATAACTTACCCAAAACATGGTACCACAGTTCTCTACATAACTCATAACAAAATGGATAACTTACTCAAAACATGGTACAACGGTTCTCTACATAACTCATTACAAAATGGATAACTTACCCAAAACATGGTACCACGATTCTCTACATAACTCATTACAAAATGGATAACTTACTCAAAACATGGTACAACGGTTCTCTACATAACTCATTACAAAATGGATAACATACCCAAAATATGGTACCACGATTCTCTACATTAAAAAATGAATAACTTACCCAAAACATGGTACCACAATTCTCTACATAAACTCATTACAAAATGGATAACTTACCCAAAACATGGTACCACAGTTCTCTACATAAACTCATTACAAAATGGATAACTTACCCAAAACATGGTACCACAATTCTCTACATTACAAAATGAATAACTTACCCAAAACATGGTACCACAATTCTCTACATTACAAAATGGATAACTTACCCAAAACATGGTACCACAATTCTCTACATTACAAAATGGATAACTTACTCAAAACATGGCATACCGGTTCTCTACATAACTCATTACAAAATGGATAATATACCCAAAATATGGTACCACGATTCTCTACATTACAAAATGGATAACTTACCCAAAACATGGTACCACAATTCTCTACATTACAAAATGAATAACTTACCCAAAACATGGTACCACGTTTCTCTACATTACAAAATGGATAACTTACCCAAAACATGGTACCACAATTCTCTACATTACAAAATGGATAACTTACCCAAAACATGGTACCACAATTCTCTACATTACAAAATGGATAACTTACCCAAACTGCATGGTACCACGGTTTTCCAACTCTTGTCTGGAAATAGAAAGAGGAGACATGAATTGTCTGTTTTGAGTATTTGGTTTTACGGCCCTTCAACTCTATAATGGCCACATAAAGATAGAGCTGCATATATGTTACTCTTATGGATTAGGCCCTCGGATTGCTTTTTGTGCCTATCTGAAGCACAGTACATCTTGGTGCCATGTAGTCGTATCCAATACATTAGGATAATCCAAGAATATAAAGTTCAGAATTTGTAATGAAGAAAAGAGACACAGTGTACTGATAACATATTGAGCTTGTCAATCAAATGTTGCCACACCAATCTCTATTTATAACTTTGTAGAATTTCTTATGGACAATGACAAAGTGACATAGAAGGCAATATATTACATACGCTGTTTTGATGCAAAAACTCTTTCTTGTTTTTCTATATAAATAAACATTAAGCAGCCAACCTGTATTAAGCAGCCAGTTTCCAGATTCCCAATATGTTGTTTTATTATATATTTGACCTCTATTAAGCAGCAACCTGTGCTAAGCAGCCACTTTATGCTATTCCCTTGGCTGGCTGCTTAAGACAGTTTTGATTGTATATATAGAGATATATAAGTAATGTTATTCCAAGGTCAAACTCTGAGCGATATATTACAATTATATGTTACTCAAAGGTCAATCTCCGACATATCTATAGATAGTATACAATTAATGTCACTCCAAGGTCAAACTCTGACCTATATATAGATATAAATTAATGTCACTCAGTAGCCATTTATTATCATCGCAATATACACATTTGAACATTAATTAACCCTTTCAACACCACAGACCTCTCAATAGGCTTACAAAAAGTGTAGATCCAGATGAGCCGGCTCATGACGAGCCGTCTCATCAGGATCTGCACTTTTTGCCAGTAATATTACTATTTTTAGACAAAAATTACCTATTTTGATAAATGAACTGGTCCAAATGTAATTTCCTTATTAATTTATTGGTCTGAAAATATCATGGACCAGTCCATGTCAGTTACTTGGTGTTGAATGGGTTAATTAAAACTACTAAATTACTAATGTCAATCCACGACAGGAGTATCAAAGGAAACAATTTACTCACAAATAAGTGACAATTATATAAACACACAATTATATAATCCTATAATCCCCACTAGCTAGGTGTGTTACTTGATGCTGATCAATCATACCAACACACAAAGTCAGAATTTATCTGGAAAACAAGAACAAGAGGCCTATGATGACCCTCTATCGTTCACCTGACTACATTTTTTACCACGAGGGTCACCATTTTAACAACCGAGCATTGTACATCAGGGTCATTCCAACAAAATGTTGCCACAATCCGACAGGTGGTTCATGAAAAGATTCTTGAAGAATTTTTGTTATTTATTTTTAGACGGTGGCCATCTTTTATTTGCGACAACCTCCATTTTGCTCAGGTGAGCTAAATATGCACAAGTTGAAATAGTTTGCTGCGAAGATGCTCAGGGTTCTCTGACATTACTGCTTCAGCTATCATTGCTTTAGACTTATTACTCAAGTATGGAATATGCATCACACTAATCAAGGCTCCATCAAGCTGCTGCCTCACTTCACACATGTTTCACCGTAATTGCTCTATAACTTACAGTCTGTAAGGCCAAAGAGACTTCTTCAAAATCGAATACATTGGGGTGATATTCATTTTGTACACAACCGTATAAACTACAAGGCGGAACAATTGATATAACTAATGCAGGCGCAATAAATCATATTCTCAATTTTATTACAATTTGATAGGTTACTTAGTGCAGGTGAGGAAGACGATTCAACATTATATTCAAAACAAGTTCTATTGATGTTTATATATACATTTTGTCATGATTCATTGCAAGATATTTTAATAATTTAAATGAAAAATATGAAGTCAATCCAGCCTTTATAAGTAATAAAAACGAACAAAAATATGTACCGTAATCGTTTATATAGAAGCAGGTTTGTTCATCCAAAATTGAGTCCAAAACGCTGCTGCGTCTTATACAGCTATATCTGTTATATCAAAGTCGGGTATGTCAAATTCACCAGTTATCTCAAAGTCGAGTCCATTGAAGTTCCATTTCAAATACTATCATTTTGCATATATATACGGTACATGTAACTGATTACGTTTGTGTCAAATTTCGTTAAGTCAAATTTTCCGTTATATCAAATTCCTTTTCTGATCCCTTCAGATACGTTTTATATATGAAAATAATCTTTTTTCTCTGGCATTTCTCTGTTATTTTTACTGCATCCTATTTACTCCCTAGCGACCTATATACAAAGGATTACGCATTGCGTATATTACATTGCATTTTACTAACCATTTTGACTAATCACAATTTTTACATCCAGTTTCTGAAACATCGGTCTCTGCACTAATCAGATTCTAATGTTTTGTATTTACTTTTAGCACATTTGCAACTATGGACTAATTGCTCAGGAGAACTCTTCCTTTAGAGACAATATGGCTTCAAGTGTCTTGCCTAGGACAAGATCATCTTGATTCAATCAGGGCTCAAACTCAAAAATCCTTAGACAGGTCCAGACAAAGTATCCACTACAACACAGTGGCTACGTAAAAATTCTAATATATTCTTCTAGATATTATGTAATGAGGGTCCCAAGAAACTTATTTAAATAATAATTAGTTTAGCCTTGGAACTGATAAATACTTCCTGGTAATGAGCTCATCTCTTCTGAAAAACTATTTCCCAAACACTGCACAGCTATTGTCCCATCAATTATGAATCCATTTCACATTATTTTGCATACCATCTTTAATTAACTACAACTGCCAAGCTCCTTACATCCATGTGAACACATTCACTGACCTACTTCCTGTCAAAGATTTCCTGCTGGAGTGTGTCTCTTGACATTGTTAGCACAGGTAGTGTGTTCATTGGCATGGGTGTTAGGAGCTTTTAATTAGAGATTATGCCTAAATTGCATGCAGTGTTCAGATTTGTTATTGCTATGCGACATCACCGTAACACTGCAGGTTCGGAACCTGGATTAGGCTTCTACATGTAGCTATTTAACTTTGTGGTTTGACTTTGTGTCTTTTACTGTGCTTTGTATCTTAATTTGACTTGGTGTCTCCTTCAGTTTGACATTATGTCTAGTTTGGCTTGCCGTCTTTAGGTCGACTAGGCATTTTATAGCTTGACTCTTTGTCTATGTTGCTTGTTCTGTGTCCTTTAGTTTGGTTTGGCATCTTTTAGTTTTGCTTTGTGTCTATTTGCGTTTGTCTTGCTGTCCATTGTGTAGTCTTAAGTTTGAAATTCAGTGTCTACATGTCTATTAGGTTTGTCTTAGTGTGTGTTAGTTTGGCTTGTCTATTAGGTTTGTCTTAGTGTGTGTTAGTTTGGCTTGTCTATTAGGTTTGTCTTAGTGTGTGTTAGTTTGGCTTGTCTATTAGGTTTAACTTGGTGTGTGTTAGTTTGGCTTGTCTATTAGGTTTAACTTGTTGTGTGTTAGTTTGGCTTGTCTATTAGGTTTGTCTTAGTGTGTGTTAGTTTGGCTTGTCTATTAGGTTTGTCTTAGTGTGTGTTAGTTTGGCATGTCTATTAGGTTTGTATTGGTGTGTGTTAGTTTGGCTTGTCTATTAGGTTTGTCTTAGTGTGTGTTAGTTTGGCTTGTCTATTAGGTTTGTATTGGTGTGCGTTAGTTTGGCTTGTCTATTAGGTTTGTCTTAGTGTGTGTTAGTTTGGCTTGTCTATTAGGTTTGTATTGGTGTGTGTTAGTTTGGCTTGTCTATTAGGTTTGTCTTAGTGTGTGTTAGTTTGGCTTGTCTATTAGGTTTGTATTGATGTGTGTTAGTTTGGCTTGTCTATTAGGTTTGTCTTAGTGTGTGTTAGTTTGGCTTGTCTATTAGGTTTGTCTTAGTGTGTGTTAGTTTGGCTTGTCTATTAGGTTTGTCTTAGTGTGTGTTAGTTTGGCTTGTCTATTAGGTTTAACTTGGTGTGTGTTAGTTTGGCTTGTCTATTAGGTTTGTCTTGGTGTGTGTTAGTTTGGCTTGTCTATTAGGTTTGTCTTAGTGTGTGTTAGTTTGGCTTGTCTATTAGGTTTAACTTGGTGTGTGTTAGTTTGGCTTGTCTATTAGGTTTGTATTGGTGTGTGTTAGTTTGGCTTGTCTATTAGGTTTGTCTTAGTGTGTGTTAGTTTGGCTTGTCTATTAGGTTTAACTTGGTGTGTGTTAGCTTGCAGGCGTGGTGTCTATTACGATTCAAAAGCCATTGCATGCCTACTAGTTTGTCTGGCTGTTTTTAAGTTATGTTATGTTATATTTCGGGTTTTACGCCTGCATCAGCACCATTTTTGGCTATATCGCTGGCAGGCAGTTTACTTAACAACACCTTTCCTGGGCAGGCTCCAGTGGTTAACCAGTACTTGGGTACACCAACCTCCGTAAGAAACTGCCAACTTTTTCATATAAATGAGACAAGACACGGTCTGAGCGGGCTGTTTTTAAGCGATGCATATTTAATCACTTTTCTCAAGAGAATCTCAACAAGCTTCAAGATTTCGATTCAATCCATGTGCCTCTATTGTATGTATGATCCTTTGTTGTATATTAACTCTTTCACCGCCAATGTCGCATAAAAGCGACTTTGTAAACAAGTAGAGATCGGACAGAACAGAACATGCCGTCTGATCAGGCTATATGCTGATTCCTCTTCAGACAGTGGAGCTGAAGCACCTGTCCGAATAGCAAACAACATAGATCCTGATCAGATGCGGCGTTACGCCGCGGCTGATCTGGATCTATGTTGTTTGCACATGCTCTGAATTTAATCGGCGTTGAAAGAGTTAATATCATGAGGAATAGTTGAATATTATTATATGAGGAATAAAGTATGTTTAAACCAATCATTTTCAACTCTCGTTAAATTTTAACATAAAATTTTCATTTCAAAGATTATAAATATACAAAAGAACTGGAGAGAAATAGATCTGTTATTATATTGCAAAAAACCTATATTTACTGGTGTAATTTTCAATTCACATACGCCTATCGTGAGAAACCTGAAGCATTATAGATCTCCACACTGATTGTACACTATGGTTTCTTGCCATTTAAAACTTTATATCAAAACTAATTTTCGTGAAAATAATGGCGACACATTTGTTCCTTTTTTTAAAAAAGGTCTATAACACAAATATAACTCAATATATATATATACAGTAAAATAGTATAGTGAAAAAATAATTGAAAAACAAGTTTTTATTAAAATTTGTAATAATGTTACAACATCAAAACACATACAGCAACATAACCGAGCATCAAAACACATATAGCAACATAACCATAGCATCAAAACACATATAGCAACATAACCCAGCATCAAAACACATATAGCAACATAACCGAGCATCAAAACACATATAGCAACATAACCGAGCATCAAATACATATAGCAACATAACCGAGCATCAAAACACATATAGCAACATAACCGAGCATCAAAACACATATAGCAACATAACCGAGCATCAAAACACATATAGCAACATAACCGAGCATCAAAACACATATAGCAACATAACCGAGCATCAAAACACATATAGCAACATAACCGAGCATCAAAACACATATAGCAACATAACCGAGCATCAAAACACATATAGCAACATAACCGAGCATCAAAACACATATAGCAACATAACCGAGCATCAAAACACATACAGCAACATAACCGAGCATCAAAACACATATAGCAACATAACCGAGCATCAAAACACATATAGCAAACATAACCATAGCATTAAACCACCTCTCCTTATAGAAGCAAGCCAGCAAGCCCTTGCTAGTAGTTCTTACAAGACGGAACAATACGTAGTTCAATAAATCAATCCATAACATGGTTTTTGCCTTATTATCGTTCCATGTCGGCAATTCTTCATTCACTAACTGACCAATAGCAATGAAGATTTTTATGCTCATTTTTAATTCTGTCTATTAAGAAGCATTGGTAGGTCAAATGAAAGGAGAGTAGTGCACAAAACTTGCAACCGATCAATTAACAGACCAATGGTAGTGGTGAACTCCTACAATCACATTCTTATGAAGCCCCCAAACTCGGGGATCATTCTAGAGGATGACTCTAGGGACTCTGACTTCGCCCTCTGGGGGCCCCACTTCTCCCTAAATAAAAAATGTTAAAAAGATTTCATACAAAATTTTGTCCAGTAAGATACTGCCCATTATAAAGCACTCCTTCTATTCAAATGTTGTATTTAATGGTCATATTGTGCATTTTAACCATATTTTGTTGACATTTATTAAATAACACCATTATTTAAGGTTACGATTGCGCGCTTTCTCACTTCTCCCAAAAATTCTCACCAAGAATGCACACTGAACCTAGTCAAGTATATTGAATGTTGTGAACTGGTAAGTAACAATTTAAATATTTAAAGAATGCATTCCCTTTCACTTCTTCTGGTATAATATTATATTGCTTGCATGGTGCGGTGGTGGTGGTACCACGGTGGTGGTGGTACCACGGTAGTGGGAGGGGGGTGCATAATTACAGATATTGTACTTATTTATACAGGTAAGAAAATAGATCATAGCAAGTGATCATACGCCGCTTTTAAACTACGTTGTATATATATATATACACCTCGTCATAAATATCGCACCACCCACTTTTTTTCACTAAGTAAAACTGAATCTTCAACCTCATAAAATGGTGCTTAGAAAAGCACACTAAACTGTTTATATGGCCTCATGCAGGGCCTGCTCTGGCTCTTATTTTTTTGTAGCCAATTATTTTTAGCCAAATCTGTGCTTCCTTTAGCCAATTCCGGCGTGCGCCATTTTTCCCAAACAGAGTTATTATAGTATATTTATTATAATATATTTTAATGTGTCATGCAATTGTATCACCTAAATGATTACCTACTGAGGTAAGAGTTACATTTGCAGTGATACATTACTTGACAAGTTGTGTCAACTTTCATTTTCAGAATCATTTTCAAATGCATTCCCAGGGTTAGACATTTAGACTAGTGCTGCATGTCAACTGTGCACATTTTATTACATCACATAAGACATTTGATCTTGTCACTTATATTGCCAATACCTTTGCTCTATGCCAAATAAACATCCTGTTTTGATGGGATTACTCTGATTAGCTGTCAGGTTTAAAATTGGAATATTAAATATAATAAATGCCATGGCATGTGGTAAATATCTATTATTTCTTTGATCACAATTTCCAATTTTTGGAATATTTTACAGATTTTTGTCATTTTTATCATTTTAGCCAAACTGACATTTTATTAGCCAATTTTGCAATATTTTAGCCAATGGCTACTCTGGCTATTGCCAGCGCGGGCCCTGCTCATGTGAGCGTTCAGTCAGAAAATTGACAACACAAGACCGAATTTGAGCACTAATTGAGGGTTTAATTGAAGCAAACTAAAGTTCACTAAAATCACCGTAAAATAAGGTTAAATAAGTATGGCTGCCGGGGTCGTTACAACAGACACACAACACAGTTCACTTTTCATTAATGTCGAACACACTAGTAAGGTCCACAATGACTGGCTAACTCAGTATCTGGTGTAACCGCCTCGCACATGAATAACATTTTCTACACGCCGTCTCATGCTGGTCACCAGACGTCTGATTCTCTGTTGGGGGATCTGCTGCCACTCATCATACAATGCATGGGTCAATTCCTGAAGGTTCTGAACTGGAGGATCCCTTGCTCTCACCCTACGTCCCAAAATGTCCCACAAATGCTCAATAGGATTTAAGTCTGGACTTCTGGCAGGCCATGGTAGTGTCTCAATGGCATTGTGTTGGAGATGCTGAACAACAGCTCGAGCACGATGTGGTCTGGCATTATCGTCCATGAAGACTGGACGTGTGGCGAGAGCATGGTTATCGAAATGAGGCACAACAGCACCGTCCAGGATCAAGTTCTGGTACCTCTATCCATTCAGTGTTCTGGGAACTGTGATGAGGTCAAGTTTACAATCACAGGAACAACACCCCCACACCATGATGGATCCACCCCCAAATGGAACCTCAGCTTGAATGTTCCTCTGATCATATGCTGTGCCTCTCTGCCTCCAAACTCGTGCCCTCCCGTCTGTATGATGCAGCAAAAATCTGCTTACATCGGACCAGTGGATCCTTCTCCATGTCCTCAGGTTCCAGCGAGCACGTGCTTGGCACCAGGCTAAACGGGCATGGCGGTGCTGATTTGTGAGGAGTGGACGTCTTGCTCTCAATCCTGCAGAATTTAGGCGTCGTCTGATGGTGCTGATGGACACTCTGTTGTATGGATGCCATCCATGTCGCAGCTGTGTACATGTAGACTTTGGGCTTCGTCTGGCTTGGCGTACGAGAGCACGATCTTCCCTGTCATTGGTTTTTCTTGGACGTCCAGACCTCGGCGCATCCTTCACTTCACTGGAAGCAGTATGCTTACGTATTAGCCTACTGATAACAGTGTGATTAATGTTCAGTTGTGCTCCAATAGCATGACATGACATACCAGTCTGGTGCATACCAATAATTTGCCATCTTTGGTTCAGAGGCACTGGACGCCTGGGCATTTCACTGGTTGGTCAAAATAAAGCTTACTGTATGCCTACAAACAAATTTTAGCTGTGTCTGCCAACATAACGCCAGGACATCTGCCCCCCAGTGCAAAAATGGATAGATGGACATCTGCCCCCCAAGTGAAATGGAAGGTAGGACATTAGCCCCCCAGTAGAAATGTTGGCTAGGACATCTGCCCCCCAGTAGAAATGTTGGCTAGGACATTAGCCCCCCAGTAGAAATGACAGCTAGGACATCTGCCCCTCAGTAAAAAGTGCATGGTAGGACATATGCCCCCCATTCCCCCACAAAAACATTCTTTTTTTAATAAAAATGCCAATATAAATGATTAAACTTTGAATAAAAGTATGGCCAAGTTTATTTATTGATCCTATTATAAAACAACAATAAGACCAATCAGCTGAACAAAAGGTTTGAGTTGCTAAGTTTGTATTGATCATAAGTATTAAGATGAGCAGACATGGATGGTTGCATGAATGCTTCCATTAATAGCGTCCTTTAATAGTTTGATTTAATTATCTACTAAATTAACTCTCCTTAATGGCATAAATACATTTCTCTAAGGAAGAATTTATAGCACATTTTGAAAGATGACTGATCTTATTATCGCATATTATCACCTATTTTGTATACATCTAGTTTGCAATTATGATAAAATGAAACAAAAATACTAAATATTGTAAACAACTTTATTTTCAATAAAGACAAATACTATGAAAACACACTTACATTTACTTAAATAAATGTTTATATGATATCATATTTAAGATTGAGCACATGTTTAAAAAGCACATTAAAAAGCACATGAAAGATAGGAAACTATATATTTTTGTCAGGACTATCAGTTAGAAACAGTCAATAAAATATGAAATTTACTGATAATATCATAACTTTAACCTTTAGCATGCTATATTTAAATATCAGCAGACGACATTTTCCCCAGAAAGTAGGACTTGATATTGTAGGATGAATTGAATGAAATGTCAAGCCCTACTTTCTGGCAAAAATAAGCAAAATATTACATTTGTCTGCTCATTTCGCCTACAGAGTGCTAAAGGTTAAATTATTTATGTTTTGAAGTAAAATCCTGGAGTTAGCACATATTCCGAAAAAGCACATTGTAAAGAGCACACTGAATACATCTTTATAAACAACAGACACAGTTTCATTTTGGAACATTATTATGTTTCTCGAATTTTACAATATGTTCAGCTAAACAGTCTTCTCTCCTAGAGATATTGAATTCGAGATATTAGATGACAAAGTCTTGTACAATGCTTATGTTTCTCTGAATCGTACAATACATCCAATGCCTTGTAAAAACTCCGACACAGACTTCTCTCCTAGAGACATTTGTTGGCATAAAGTCTTTAGTTTCTGCTGTAGTTGTTTGGTCTCTCTGCGCACGCGTTTCTTGGTTGGGTCTCCCTGTCTTGCTCTTTCTAGCTCTGTCAAAACATTAATCTGGTCCTTCTGGATACACTGGATAGTGTGCCACAGTCCTGGGTTTTTGTGGCCGACGAGATGACAGAATCCGTTGTTCCAGGATTCACACACGTTGTTAGTGCGCGATCCATCCATCATTGTTTCCTCATACACATTCCAAGAATCAAGTGAAAATTTTGGACTGTTCGAACGTACGACTCGTATAATTCCTCTCGGACCACGTGTTGACTTATAGGGTCCACTTACATAGTTAGTATCAAAGTAGTCAACAATATCTACCAGCTGTTCTGGAACAATTGTGCGCAGGTGGCGCATACCTTCCTGGACACGATCCGTTGGCAAGAATGCTAATCCATCAAGCAGTCCGCAGAAGTGTTTCACTGATTCGTCAGTCTTGTAGAGAACGGACAGACCGTCATTCTGTATTTTCCTCCAAGTACTTTGAGTTAGGTGGTAGAAGCAGCCCTGAATTCTGACAGGTGCTCCTAGCATAGACTTTATGGCATTGTGTATAGCTATTTCAAAGTCACAGGAGATTGTGGTTGGGTCTGGTATAAGATCATACTCATCACAAGAGTTCAACACAGCTGCGAATACTTCCTCATACGTAGATTGGAGTTTGTTGGGGAGGAATGCGTATATACAGGTGGCATACACATCGTTCACAGCGGCCCTTATAACAAACAGTTGTTTGAATTGTCTTGGTGCAGTACCGAATGTCCCATCAATGTACCATTTGTCACTGTCACACATATGCCTAAGTCCAAGGTCCGTACCAAACAGCAACACCCTATTTTCATTGGATTGTCCTGCTTCATGGTTATCGTATAAGAGAAAGGGGAGATCATCAGCTCCACCTGTAGATTTGTACTCCTCTGGAAGTTCTGGGATGTCACTGATACTGGCTGGTTCTGGTGGTGTATTTCCACGTTTTATCCGTCTCACAGATCGTTTGATTGTATCAGCTTTTCCAGCAGCCACACGTACACCTACTGGATATTGTGCCAGTGTATCAGTGATAAGCTGACCAGGATTTCCGCGATTATTCATAGCATGTGTTTTGATGTCCTGTCATACTTTCATGGCCTCTATGGCGAAATGGTCAGCTGTATGGCTGTGTGTTGTAGATGATGTGATCTGTGTTTTCTGAAACAGAAAGAAATGTATATTATTAAAATTATTAATTTTAAAAGGGTATACAATAGCATAAAAGTCCTCTTTCTTTTAATTCTGAAATGAGAATTTTACATGTCTTGATTTTTGATTTTACCCCGTCATGAACGTTTCACATTTTCAGTTTTTGAAATATTGATGTTTTTAGACATTCTTTTATTCAAAATTATGTAAACCTTTTTATTGAAAATGATTAATAATTATGGCTTTCAACTACTTTCAAAATATTTTGATACATGTAATGTGGACGTTTCTTTTGATGGTCAGTATATTTACTTTTGCAGCAGGCACAACACTGCTAAACGTTGTTGTTGAAACTTTCGAGTATGTACTTTATACCTACCGAAAGATCTGTTGTAACTGTTCCATTGCAAGAGGAACTCTTGCGTTTGGAACATTCCCAGTGGATGGAAGACTTGCGAGATTTCTTCTTGGTGTAGGAATACCCATCTTTCACTAACTTCTCTGACCCACGTATACTCTGAATTATCTCCATGATGATATGAGTTGGACATTGTAGAAAGAGGCTTATATATGCTTGAACTTTAAAACAATTAACACTAATTTTGCAATCAAACCCAATAACTACATACAAGTTTGTCTTTAATAAAGGATAATTAAATGATATCTGTTCACTATCTGTTCACTATCTGTTCACTATGATCATTAAGTTGTCAATTACACAAACTTAATTTTTTGTTAATTACAATTAACACTGAATTAAGTATTGCAATCAAACCCACTGATCACATACAGGGTTGTCTTTAATTGCGGATAATTACATGAAATCTGTTCACTATTATCATTTGTTTATTAAACAAATATAATGTTGTTAACATATATATTGTTAATTACAATTAACACTGAACTATTGCAATCAAACCCAATGATAACATACAGGGTTGTCTTTAATAGCGGTTAAATTACATATCTGTTAAATAATTACATAAAACATTTTTAGAACTTTTTATATTAATTAATAATTTGCTGGGTATGAGGACTAATAATATGCATTTTGGAAGTTTTTCATCCAATAGTATGTTTCTAATACTGCCACTTTTATTAAATCTTATTTAGGGGGGAGTTGGGGTGGGGGGCAAATGTCCCACCCTGTACTTCTTATGGGGGGCAGATGTCCATAGCTGTCATTCTACTGGGGGGCTAAGTCCTAGCCAAACATTTTTACGGGGGGTATGTCCTAGCCAACACATTTCTACTGGGGGGGCAGATTGTCCTAGCCAACATTTCTTCTGGGGGGCTAATGTCCTAGCCAACATTTCACTTGGGGGGCAGATGTCCACCTATCCATTTTTGCACTGGGGGGCAGATGTCCTGGGGGGCAAATGTCCCGG